>JAJHZJ010000184.1:600000-978441 GCA_023548195.1 Bettongia penicillata ogilbyi
TTTAAAAGATAAGCAAACACAAAAATAAGAGAGAGAAAAAAAAACTGGGAGGGTAGTGTCTGGATAACTTAAGAAAATGAGATAAGCCCATGAGTCAATTCTAACATAATGAACAGCAGCATTAGAAATACTTTGATAAAGCTATCAAAGTCCTTTTTTACAATTAACTCTATGTGCTAGTACAAGACTCTGCACCCTGCACTCCCCCTTTCCTTGTAACAGGTTTCCCTCACTCAGGTTATCTACACTGATGTGTTCCATGTTTCATGGAAACAATTCCCAACTTGCTGTCATTCTTCAGACAAAACCAAGGGAGGAGAGGTTTCATAAAAAATGACAGCCAAAGGGACTGACCAAATTTCAATTCCTCAAGGAAAATGAGAATTGTGGGGGTAATACTCAACACCTATTAATATTATATTAATTAATAAAATATAATTAATTAATATCATAGTAATGAGAACCAGATATTTCACACACAGGATGGAAACCAATTTTTGGTATTCAAATGTCACGGTCCAAAAAAAGCATCATTTGGATGATGCTGGTTGGAAATGAAACCACAGATAAAATTTCCCCTAACCTCCATAGGGAAACAAAACGTGTTAAGTGAATTTTCAGAGGTGTTCACCCTACTATCTGGCAGATGAACCTCTGATTTTGCAGTAGGCAAACATAATTATTAGCAGGCACACATAAGTATATTTTTTGTTTTGTGTTTTGCTTTTTTGAGGGGGGACGTAAGAGAATAGAGCTGAAAGGCAAGAGGGTATCTGAACAAAATATACAACAGCTGAATGCAAAAATCTTGGCCTTTGATGGTCTCTAATAGAAAGTGTGCCAAAAGGGCTCCTGATGGCCATTATGAACCTCATGGACCAAATGATGCTGTTCAGTTCTAGAGGTTCATTCCTTATCACTGTGCATCTCCCTATACAGCTCTATTAACTTGATCTGGGCCTCCCAACTATTTCATTTTTAAATTTCAGAAGAGTTAGGGAACAGGGTTCCTTCCTCTCACACTTAACAGTGACCCAAGTACAGCTCAACCAGGTACCTTGACATGGAGAATGCAGAAGCTACAAAAAGTTCCAGCTAAATACATGCCTTGAATTACTACTATTATCCAGATGTTGAAAACTATTTTCTAATTTCTTGTTTGAGACAGTTTGAAAAAAATGCCCTTAAACAAGGATTTGGGATAGCTACTGCCTAATCTTAAAACTGTAGCTTCTCCATTTGAGGCTAAGCAGAGCACCCAAAGTCCAAAGAGGAGTGGTCAGTGGCTGACAATGGTGTCTTCTCAACTCCCTGAGACACTGGTATGAGACACCGCATATATAGGGAAGGGCTCAGGATTTTGTTTTCTTCTTTTCATGGTAGGGGAAAGGCAGAGGGGGTGAGGGGAGGGAGGGAAGGAGGGAGAAAGACAGACAGACAAACAGAGAGAAACAGAGGGAGGGAGGGGCGTGGCTGAGGTCATTTGGGGAAGGGAAATTTGTGTGGGAAGAAAAGGAAGCTAGAAGGGGCTGCAAAATGTCCTCGATGGCACGTGTGTGTGTGTGTGTGTGTGTGTGTGTGTGTGTGTGTTTAAACAGGTAGTTCAACCTTTCCCAACTAAGGTTTTTGTTTCAGGAACAGTGCAGAACATCAGTTCAGTTATACATTTTTAAGTCTACTTGTTACAACAGACAACTTAGATTGACAGCTGAACAATTCCAAGACAATTTGTTATGGCTTGACCATAAGCTGGCGTATACATGTCTGTACAATCAAGACGATGCTTCCAAATGTCTTTCATAGTTTCCAAATCTCTGCAGACTCATTGGCAACACAGTAAAAGCAGTTTTACATTCTGGAAACATGGCATATCACAGTTTAGATTAAGCAAGGAGGCAATATTTACAAGTCCTAAGTTAGGGCTTAAGGAGCTGACTCACTAACATAGGGGATGATTTTGCAAAGTGCAGGACCAAACCAGTACTACTGATTGCATGCCCTTTGCAAGCAGGGTAGAGTAAAATGAGCTCTAGTTTCCAAAAGCTTATCTGTAAGGGGTTTACCAGAACACGGTGCTTTGAAAGAATGTCGCAGACAAATGAAACATAGTGAGAAAGAGACAAGGGCTATAGAAATGAAAAGGCAGCATGCTCATAACAAGCTCTGTGTTTTAAATCAGCACTGATGTTAGATCCTTAGTGGAAACTATTGTTTATGTTAAAAACTCTGAGTGCAAAACACAAACCTCATTTAACAGGGGGGAAAAATGTGCAAATTGCTTTCTTCTTAAACAAACAAAATTAACTGAGTAAGGAGACTATTCTAGCTAGCATTATAACATTCTGAACACAACAAAATAGACCATCTCCTTTCCAAAATCATCTAACAAGGCACTAAGGGTAGAAAAATGACAGGAAATGTGAAAGTGATCAGATTATGATGCTTTAGTCAGGTCGGAATATGGGATACTTTGGTAGGAATTCTATTAGGATTACCTGCAAAACAACCAAAAAAGAACATAGTAAAAAATGATTTCCATTTAAACATTCACATCTATCTTCATTTGCTGTGGGAGCATACTTTGGACTCAGCTATAAATACAATGCAAACCCAAGCCTATTCAAATCAGTCTCTCACAAATGAGTTTGTCTCTAAAGAGTAAAATCAACGATCATCTCCTTAGGTTATGTGTGCTACAACGACAAAGGCACATAGCCAAATCGTCCCCTGCCTCATCTCTCCAGACCATAGTTTCCTCACCTGTAAAATGAGGGGGTGGCTGAACTGGCTGGTTCTCGGGCCCCTCACAACTCAATCCCTCTGCACTGTCAGTACTGAAAGTCTTCATTGTCTAACTAGATGTTTGTTTATACTCATCAAAACAACACCTTTAATGTGATTGCTGCTCTTTTGGGATGGGGGTGGGGGGCAGGCAATACAGCAGGGCTCAATATCGCCAAAAAGAAAACCATGCTTTTTACAGAGAATCAGAGTCTTTTCTTAAATGAAGATTCAAGTGGACCAATCCCATATCTGAACGAAAGTGTGACGAGGCAGTAGTACAGCCCAAGACACCCAACTGGGGAGCTGTTTATGCCACAGCCCTGATCCTAGGTGACGTCTCATCCTACAGTGAATTTTGAATTTGGGATCTTGGATGTTTTTTGGTTCAGATGGGCTCAAGGGAGAGAGAAGGAGAGATTACAGCATTCTTAAGAGCTGTAAGGAATTTCAGGCACCATGTAGTACAGGGATTTTTAACCCGGTGAGTGAATTGTTTTGTTTTGTTTTTTTAATATTCTGAAAACTGCATTTCAATTTGCTTTGTAATTCCATGTGTTTTATTTTGTGCATATAAAACCTAGATTCTGAGAAGGGGTCCACAGGCTTTCCCATAACAGAAAAAAAGGTTCAGAATCCTTGTAGTCCAGCATCCAAATTTTACAGAAGAAGGAACCGGTGGGGCCCAGAGAAGTAAAATGTCCAAGGTGAAAACATCTAGCAATTGCAGAAAGAGCACCCAAACCCAGGCTCTTCAGACTTCATGGCTAGTGGTCCTTTTTTCTCCACCACACTTTTTCATAATTCAACTTGAAAGTTCTCATAAAAATCGATTTTTATTAAAACACACACTGAAGGAAAGCAATTTGCTGTTCTGGACATAGGAAACCTAATACCCCAAATGTAGTTAAATGGTTTGTCTATCTCTATGTAACTGACACTGGGGTTTTGAAGGCTGACCATTTGTGGGGATCAGTGGTTTACGAATTAAGAACACTTAAGCCTATCTTCAAGTCAAAAACACAATTCACAATGCATTTGCCTCTGCTTTAATCAACACTAGATAGCCAAAAGAAGACAGGGCCCCCTCCACGAAGACTCCAAGTACAATCGATATTTTTCATGCATGTTTACCCAAAATTCTATTCCCAAATTCTGCATCAGGCCACAGAAACTGTTACTGTCACATCGATTTTAGGAATGTTTCACAAGTGGATTAAACTGGTACAACATTGTTTGAACCAACAGAGACTTTTCTAAGCCATAACAATTGGTTGTAGCTTTCAGGATAATTATGTTATTATCCATAACTCTAAAAGGGAAGACTGATGTTTACAGTAAGCAGATCAAAGTAAAAAAATGGGGTAATCAACAACAATATCTGCTGAATTACACATTTTAGAATGGATACTTTCAAAGTAATGGGGAAAAACCTATTTCATATATGTATATGTATATATATATATACTTACATATTCCACCATATTATTACTTTCACATTTCCGTTTACTCAACTTCCAGTGCAGACCAAGCTAGGAAAATAAAATTTGTTAAAGGTGATATCAGTTTCCTTCTGCAGAGATTTGGCCAGGCCACCTCTCTGCTCAAACTTCTTCAGGGGCTGCCCAGCTGGCAGGAACCTCCTTAATCTGGCATTCTACCTTGTCACCCTTAGCTCATTCCACTCCCCTCTTCATGCTCTCCATTCCTGCTACAATGAGTTACAAGTCTTTCCACAAACATGCCCCATACTCCATGACTCTGCAACTGTGCTTTTGTCCCCATTGCCTCTACCACCCAAATAAACCACTGGATTCCTCCCTATCCATCCCAATGCAACTCAAATGCCTTCCCTCTTCTAGTCAGTTGAGAAACACCTGTTAAGTTCTTACTATGTTCCAGGTCCTGGGCTAAGCACTGAGGTTAAGAAGGGCAAAAAACAAAGGCCCTGACCTCAAAGAACTGAGTCCGGTGGGGGACACCATCACAAACAATCACGTACAAATAAGATAATTGCAATGTGCTTAGAGGGAAGACACTAGTAGTCAGGGAGAGAGTGGTGAGGGAAAGGCCAACTGTAAAGGTGGGATCAGAGAGGCAGAAGTGAGGAGGAGACTGTTCCAGTGTGGGGGGTAGCCAGAATAAAGACACTAAGGGAAGAGACAGAACGTGTTTGAGGAAGGGCAAGAAGGCCAGTGTAGCTAGATTGTATGGTGCATAGGGCAGAAGAAAGGACAAAGGTAGCAAGGGACAAGGTTGTGGAGGGCTTTCAGTATCAAATGGAGGTAAAGGGAAGCCAGTGGGATCTACTGGGGGGACGGAATGGAGGCCACTGGGATCAAACCTATGCTTTAGGAAAATCACTTTGGCAGCTGAGTGGACTGGAATAGAGAGAAACCTGAGGCAGGGAACACAGTTATGGGGTTAGTTCAGGTGAGGTTGGTGACATTCTAATGGGGGAAACAGCATGAGTAGAGAGCTTACATGGCAAGACCTATATTTTAGAAAAGCTGAGCGAAAGATGGAACTGGATGAGAATAAATATGAGGCAGGAAGACTAGAGATAGGCTATTGAAATTGTCTAGGTATAAGGTGATGAGAGCATGCACCAATGTGAGAGCTGTGTGAGTGAAGAGAATGGGACATAGAGAAGAGAAACTATGACTGTAGAAACAAGATTGAAAACAGACTGGCTATGTAGGGTAGCACCTGGTGACTCGAGACCAGAACTCATGAAAAAGAATAGGGCTAAACAGAGAGGTGGACAGAGCTGGGCCTGGAGTCAGGAAGACCATGAGTTCAAGTCCAGCCTTAGACACTTACTAGCTCTGTGCTATCTTTCCTGTGTCATAGATCCTGTCTGGCAAACTCTAAGGACTTGTTTTCAGAATAATGTATTTAAATGCACCAAGTAAAATACACAGAATTATTACAGAGGAAACCCATTATGATGAAATACTGTTATCACAATATTTCCAAAAATATGTAGTGGACAGAGTCAGCACAGATTTGCTATTTTCTCCAGTTCTACTAGCAGTTTGGAAATAGAAACTAAGGTTGGAGTGATCTAATATTGGGCTTTCAGAAGCCATGATGAGCAACAAGACAAGGAAGAAAGAAATTCAAGTGCAGAGCATATTGTAAAGTGGAACTGAATTTACCAAGAGATCAAGATAGGAAAGACAGAAGCATATAGCCAGTGCAGGGGTGACAGCCTAGGAAAAGACTGAGGGAAGGAATGGCAGGAGGCCATGTTGAGGTTAAAGAGCAGAGCTAGCTCCAATAAAAGAAAGGTGGAATGATGAAGGATTAGAATCAAAGAAGGGAATTTCAGAGTTTATGAACATGGAAGCAGAATACTTGGGGGTAATGGCAACACCACCCCTGAATGTAGATGAGGAGGCTGGGGAGGACAGATGATGGGAATGTAGTTGACTGAGGAACGGGAAAATAAAGGTGTCTGAGGATGTTGCAACATGTGTGTTGAGTAGAGTGAAAGACTATGGAGCAGGCACCAAAGTCACTGAAGGAGGAAGGAGAAGGTCCGAGGGGCTGACACATCTGGTTATGAGGACCTGGACCAGGACAGAAATTTGGATGTCATGAACCTTAAAGGAGGTAAGGCTGCCAAATGACATTGGTAGAGAGTCTGAAGTGGCAAGGGAAAGCAAGGACCCATAAGCACGGGTGGGGTGGGGGAGGGGGAGATGGGGAGCACTCAGTATTGTAAAGGGTGGCCAGGGATACCACACTATCAGAAGGAAGTGAAGTGCCAGTGAGTGCCATAGGATGGAAGGAGTGAGAAAGAAAAAGGTTTAAGATGAAAGCAAGTTGGTTAAGTAACAGACATTCCAGAGGGCACAGCCACTCATCTCTACCCCCACCCCCAGCTGGCCCAGAGTTCTTGGTTCTACACTTCTCTAATGCACTTAAATAATATTAACTATTTTAGTGGTGAGATTTTATTCCTCTACTCTAACTCCATGAGGACAGCTATTATGTGTTATCTTAAATTCTCTCTGCACCTAAAGCTCAGAAGCTGTTCTACACAGAATGCTTGGCAACACACCAAGAGCAGGTTTATGTTCTGGAAACCATAGGACACCACATTTTTCATTATGCAAAGAGGCAATATTTACAAGTGGGTGAGAGGGGACCTTAAGTAACTTAACCATTAACAAAATACATGGCAAAGCCAGTGAAGTTAAATTTCAAGTCCTTTACAAACAGGTTTGAGTACAAATATATCTAACTACCAAAAAGTTTATATGAATGGAACCAATAAGGGTTTACAGGAACATGATGCTTTGGGCTCAAAATCCCCTTCAACATTTCTTACCTTGTGGTATAATCTGTTATTTTCCCATTCCAACAACTTCTGAATTGACCTTCTTGTCTATAGAAGGAAGGAGAGGAAGGAAAAAAGAGTCAATAGCTTTTTAGAATATGGTTTACAAACATTTTAATCCACCTAGGAAACTTTATTTTTTCATGTTTTCTACCCATCTATAAGAATCCATTACACCCTTCATCCCATCATCCCTTCCCCCTCCCATAATTTCTAAGTCTGAAAAATGAGAACTCTAACACAGGCTAAAATAGTTGGTGCTATTGGAAAGATCATATTTACATGAAAAAGCTCCATGCTACCTCCTCAAAAAGAAATGCATCCAAATGAGTCAATCACCAACTCAAATACACTCACTTAGTTCTTGAGACCATCATAAAAACTTAACCAAGTGTTTCAAACTGATAAAGAAATCTTTAAAAAGGAACAAACCCAAGATCATTATCTGTGCATCTTTGAACATGACTATATCTCTAATAGGTACATAAGATTCCAAGCTAACCAGTTTCCCTTGTAGAAGGGCTTCCCATTTGAGAAGGAGCATGATGTCAAGGCTATGATGCCAAAGGATATCCGTGGAAAGGAGGGTAAAATGCAGCCACTGGGAGACTAGCAGTGAGAGGGAAAGACAGGAATGCTGGAAGGAGTGGCCTGGGGGATGGGGGAGGGGGGAATGAGGGAATTTACAGAATTTCCATTTAGAAAAATGGAGAGATTTGGCAAGAGGGCTGGAATCAAAAAAGGGTCAGGTAAGCTCCTGTTTGAAAGGAGCCTCAGGGGCCATGTAATCCAACCTGGATTAGACAAAGAATCCCCTCTGCAACAAATACACCTTATACCTCCAAAACCCATACTGTCTCCATCATCAGCTCAGTATGGCAATTTTTCTCTCTCCTCTCTCCCTCCCCACCCCACCTCCCTTCTCTCTCTCTCTCTCTCTCTCTCTCTCTCTCTCTCTCTCTCTCTCTCTCTCTCTCTCTCTCTCTCTCTCTCTCTCTCTCTCTCTCCTCTCTCTCTCTCTCTCTCTCTCTCCTCTCTCTTCTCTCTCTCTCTTCTCTCTCTCTCTCTCTCTTCTCTTCTCTCTCTCTCTTCTCTCTCTCTCTCTCTCTCTCTCTCTCTCTCTCTCTCTCTCTCTCTCTCTCTCTCTCTCTCTCTCTCTCTCTCTCTCTCTCTCTCTCTCTCTCTCATCCGCAATCTCTCCCTATCTAATGGCTCTCTTTCTAAATGCCTATAGACACATTCAGGTCTGCCTAACCTGAAAAAACTTTCACTTGACCCTATCATCCCCTCAAGTTGGCCTGTCCTCCAGAACACACTCCCCAGTTCCTCTTCTTCTACTCACTTTTAAACCCTCGACAGTCTGGTTTATGGCTTCAGCATCCACGGTTACCCAGGACATGTTCATTGCTAAATCTTTTCTTAGTCTTCAGCATTCATGATCTCTCTGCAGCATTTAGCATTAGAGGCCACCCCTTCCACCAGGATACTCCCTTTGCTCTCAGGCGTTTTCAACAGTGCTCTCTCTCTACAGTCTCCTCCTTTCTGGTCATTCCTTCTTAGTCAGACTTCTTTGCTAGAACACCATTGTTCTCTGGCCCACTCGCTGTAGATGTCCCCCAAGGCTCTCTTCTGGGGCCTCTTCTTTTCTTCTTCTATACCCTTCCTCTAGGTGATTTCCTAGGGTCCCGGTGGGCTCAATAACTGTTGTGTTTGTCTTTTGTTTCTCAAGAAGACCATGGTATCAGAGAAATAATGGCATAATTTGCAGTTGACTTTGTTTTGAGGAAGAGAGGGCTGTGCAAGGTCACCAATCTCACTTTCTCCTCCTGAGCCATCTGGATCCAGATATTCATCAGAATGACTGGAGATGGCTATTGGCTCAATAATTATGCCTATTGTGGATGATTCTCAGATCTACAGATTTAGTCCTAGTCTCTGTCCTGAACTCCAGACTCCTATTACCAACCACCAGACAGCTACAAGTAAATGTCCTGTAAACATCTCAAACTAGATACATGTACAGACCTCCCTACTTCTGTCTAGGACACCACCATCCTTCCAGTCACCAAGGTTTACAATCTAAGAATCATCCTTGACTCTTCATCCCACCTCATGACCTCAACCCTACCCAGTCAACTGTCATTTTAGTAATTCAATTCCACCACATTGTTCATACCAATTCTTACCACAAGCACCTCAGTTCAGGCCTTCCTTCCTTCTCATCTGGACTGTCGCACTAGTTTCTTCACTGGTGTCCCTCTATTAACACTCTCCCCTCCCTAATCTATCTTCCATCCAGCTCCCAAAATGCTATTGCTGAAAGAGACATCTGATCCTGTCAGTACCTGATTCACAAAGCTTTGGAAACTCTTTATTGTCTCTAGCATAAACTACCAACTGCTTTTGGGGGCCCTTCAAACCCTTCCCGATTTGACCTGCCAATCACTTTTCCTGACTCCAGGAGTACTGAGCCCCAGCCACGCTATCCTGCCCACTCTTTCCTCTACTGGCTCTGATGGGTCATGGTGCCATGCCTTCCTCTCACAAGCCTTAACTTTCTAGATCATCCATGGCATCGCTTCTTCCAGGAGGCCTTTCCTGAGGGCCCCAGTGGTGAGGCATTTCCCCACCAACATGACTTGGTACTGACGTGGCATCTATTTTAGACTACTTTAGATGCTCTTGATCTCTAACAGAACCTAAGTTTCTTGAGGACAGGGGCTACCTCAGTTTTGTCCTTGTGCCCTCCATGCTTGGCACAGAGCAGGTATTAGTAAATATTGGTTGAATGAAATCTTGAAAGAAGTATTAACTCCCATTTCCAAATTTATTTACAGAGTTACAGATGAGCAAAGGGAGGCTTCAGGAAGTGAGGTAACTCACACCCCGTGTCACCATCCCTTATATGCCCAAGGCTTCTGATGACTGGTGTGAAGTGGCTCTGACAACTAAAACATCCCTCAAAGTAGAGTATGTAGGGCCCTGACCCTCCAAAACCCTCTGACTGAAGCTTCATCCTGACTCAAAGTACCCTGGCTCATTTCTGCTCTGTCAGAGGAGTGCCAGAGCCAGGCAGGCACTGGGGTGGGGATGTTACAGCCTGCTCCTGGTCATCTCTTTCACCCTAAACTAGTAAGAGACTCCAACAGACAAAAACAGACAAAAGCCACCTGTGTATGGATAGGGGAATCTCCCAGAGGCAATCTAGCTGGCAGTCAATATGTGAGATTCACAGTTAGTGCTGGCATGGGACAAAGAGCCCTGTGAGCCCAAAGGCCTGACTTCAGATGGCAACCATGACACTTGGCAACCTGGTGACCTATCTGAGGGGAAGCTAGGTGCCATCACAGTGCACAGAGTGTTAGGCCTGGAGTCAGGAAGACTCATCTTCCTGAGTTCAAATCTGACCTCAAACACTTACTAGCTGTGTGACCCTGGGCAAGTCACATAACCCTGTTTGGTCAGTTTTCTCATCTATCAAATGAGCCAGAGAAGGAAATGGCAAATCACTGCAGTATCTGCCACAAAAACCCCAGATGGGGTCACAAAGAGATGCGACTAAAACAACTTGAATGACAACACCCCAGGGAAGGTTATGTGGAAAGTGTCTGGCTCTTGTTATGCTATATAAACACAGCTCCAGTTCTAAGTCCAGCAAAAAGACAGACAATTTTTTCCTTTGTTGGCTTGACAGCTATTTATTATGTTCAGGGAAGTATGCTCAAAGCTGGGGGATATCAAGATCAGTAATGAAGAGGGAGGTATTTCATGGAGCTAACCTAGGGATGGGGAGACTAGATGAGAAAGACTGGCTAAGGAAACTGGGATGACAGAAGTCTCTGGGTTTGTTTTTGGTCCAGATCTCTGCTTCATCCATGAAGGAAATTTGGGTATGGAAATTCCCTCCACTGGCACAGATGAGCAATTCCCTTATAAGTCAGGCAACTGCCAAGAGCATGGAGAATGAAGGAACCTGTCACCTAAGGAACAGATGGCAAAGGCAGGAGCTGGCCTCACTGGCCACGGGTCCCCCTCCCATTCCCAAGCCTGGCCTTCTCTTTCTTCTTCACTTGTGATGCTTCATCCAGCATTGCCATGTACTCCCTCCCTCTCTCCTTACTGCAGGCTCATTGAGTCTTTCCCTGTCTTTCTTTAAGGTGCTGCTTAGGTACCACCTTCTAAATGAAGTCACTGCTGAGCTTTCCAAACCCAGTGTCTTCTCTCCCAAACTGCTCTGTGTATGCATAGGTGCATATGTGTGGAGATACGCATACATTCATTAACTTTATATCTATGCTGTGCATGTACTTACATTTTTATACATATATACATATGTACATACACACACACAAACATAAGCTCCTTGTGAAAGAACAAATGATTTCCTTCTTTGTCCCTGTATCCTCAGCAGCCAGCACACAGTGGGTGCTTACTAAGCACATGATGACTGATGGAGCAAAGATTTCAAGGTTTTAGCCCTCTATCCACTGGGTCAGGATGCTTCTCATCAATATAAAATGTACTGGCACTAATTTCTAGCCTTTGACCATCTCTGCCCAAAAGGACGAAATGTGCTCTGTAAAGCATGACTAGACTGACCATGTTATGATTGCCTAGAACATATTTAACTCCAGGCAGAACTATTCGTCTCTCATTTCAAAGACCAAAATGAAAGGTGGGGGCTCCAAGACTATCAATGCGCTAAAGTTTCTGTATAGCTGATCCTAGAGTTTTTTTTAAACATGCCAACACACGCAGAGCTAGACCAGCCTGTCTATACTTTAAGGGCCAAATTCCTCCACGTGTACACACACATCCATTCTTTATCTCTCTTTCTCTGTATCTCTCTCTCTCCCTCCTTCCATCTCTAAAACTTAGCCATGACAAAAGAAGTTAAGAATAGGTGACGTGACTGGGTCTAGAAAGAGATCTATGATCACAATTGTTCTTTTGAGTAATCTAAAATGTCTGAGTTCAGGCTAATTGACGGTGTTAGAAGGGCCTTAAAGACCATGCAGTAAAAGTCCCTTGCTGTGCAGATAAGGAAGCTAAGGTTCTGAGAGGACTTGGTGAACATCAGCTGTGCAGGCCATGGATGGGCCAGAATTCTCAGCCAAATCCTCACACTTCCAATCTCATGCCCTTTCTACTGCACCCTGGATTGGAGATTTAGGAAAAGGCCAGCTGAAGCTTGCTGCTGGTCAAAAAGGCTAATGACAGACTTTCAGCAGGAGCCACATATTAAAGAGTCAATACAAGAAATTCATTTAGGCATGTTAATGAGCAGAAACCATATTGTATATGATCCCAAGAGCCTTTCCATTTTAAATCACTAAGTACATAAGTATATATATTAGGATATTGATTCTGCAGGTTAAGAGAGAAGGCCAAAGGATGTTTAACTTGGACTACTGCTGGTAGAAGGTATAGAACAATGGGCAAAGTCTGTAGTAAATCCCAGGGAGTCATTGCCTTTGTCCTGCTGCTGCAGCCTAGGAACTGTGATTACTACTCAAAGAGCAGCCAGATCTCAGAGACAATGAAATGTTGTTTAAAAAAAACTAAAGTGCTTCAAAATGAAAGCCAAAAAAAAGGTTCTGACGAGGCAGAGAGTAACCCAACACTGGGTCCAAAGACTGGAGGGTAAAAGAATATGACATGGAGAAGGAGGGGAAGGCTGGCAAAAGAGTCTGGGAGGAAGTGGCTACTTGTCCTTCAAGGAAAGATACTGTGGTGCTCAGCTGAAAGTTCACCTACAAAGGCTCAGGGGAGAAAGAACTAAGCAATGTTGGTCGGTGACTTTCTGCTCATCATACCACAAGAGAGAGATCTTGTCTTCCTAGGGCATAAGCCAGAACAGAAGTGAGTCTCCAAAGTTTGTTAAAACAGATGACTGCTCCTATTCATTCCTGGCAATTGTATCTACAAGGTGTGGCACAGCTGGCCTCGAAGTGAGGAAGGTCTGGGTTCAAGTCCCTCTTCTGATACATACTGGCAATACCCTAAGATTCTAAGTGGCAGAGAGTGCCAAGCTGCACTGGTAGCAAGAGTTTCCTATACCAATGACATCCCTCCCTCTTCGGAAGATAATGGGCTCAGAGCCATGCTAGGACCAAGAAAAAGCAGAAGCTGCTCCATTTTTATGTGGACACTGTTTTATCAGTCAAGAATAATTTTTGCATTGGAAAAGGCAGGAAAAGAATGGTGAGTGAAGAAGTGAAGGCCAAGATACACAGGAAAAGAATAAGTGAACATTTCCTTTGTCAGAAGGCCATACCCTGGGAATAAGTCCCAGAGCACTGAAAGAACTGTAGTATAGAACTGCTGTGGTTGGGTTTACTTGGCAGAGATACTGGAGTGGTTCAGCCATTTCCTTCTCCAGTTCATTTTACAGATGAGGAAACTGAGGTCAACTGGGCGAAGTGCCTTGCCCAGACAGCTAGGAAGTGTCTGAGGCCAGATTTGAACTCACAAAAAGTAGTCTTCCTGATCCCAGCCCTGTCAATCTATGCACTGCAGTGCCACTGCCCTAAGCCACTCTCAGGGACCTCTAAACCATCATGGAGAGGAACAGAGGGATCACAGGCCTGGAAAGGGTGCATATCTCCAAATTTTCAAAGGATGGAATAGACTGAATTCAGCATACCAGAAGTCAGTGAATCTGACTGCAATTTCTAGTCATTTCCATCTGTATGATCATGGCCAAGTCAGGCCCTCTGGGCCTGATTTTTTCATCTGGAAAAGGGGATAAGGTGGGAGTCACTGATCTCTAAGGGCTCTTTGATAGCTTCTAGGATTAAAAACTCTTTAATTTAGCATTTCACATTTCACACCCTCTACCATCTGGCTCCAACATACCACGCATGACTGACTTCCTCTTATTTCCCCTCCACACTCTATGATGTTATGGTGAAACAAGCCATAGGGGTGAGGAACCTGCAGCTAGTTTAGGCTGCAGGTTCCCCACCCCTAAACTAGCCTTTTCTGCCATCTCCTCAGGCTATGTCCCCCTTCACCTTGGTCCACATTCCACTCCATGCTTCCACCTTCCCCAATGGCCCCTAGTTGTTAATGCTCTCTTCCCCTTGGCATTATTTGCATTTATGTTCCTGTGCACTACTGAAATCCCCTAGCAGACTGGACCCTCTATGAAGGCAGAGGCCAGTCCATGTATCTTTGGGTCCCCAAGGGCCAGTACAGAATAGAAACTTGATAAATGTTTGTTGACTTGTTTTGAATAACTTCAGACTGATAACTATAGAAGTCCTACTGAGTTTCAGACAGGTGGCAGAGTGCTTTAGGGAAACCACAGTTGTGTCCAAGGAATGACTGTATTGGGTTTAAAATGAGAGCCAAGAGGGTCCCAAAGGTGGAAACACACCCCTGATGTAACAAGTTGTACTCACTCTTTTATTAAGACAAACCACAGGCCATAAACTGCACCCCAGGGTGCAGCAGCAACACAGGCAGCCACACAGTAGCCACTTGACGCTAACTGGAAGGTTCTTTTGTAAGCATCCATTTACACGGCCAATACTGATCTTGAATTCTTCTGGGGCCACCTGCAGGAGAAGCAGAGCTCTTGAGAGATTTGCAGATGAGCTCCGAAATCAAAGTCACCAAGGCTCAGTACAATTATTTTAATCACATGCAAAACAAATGTGTCTAATATCCTCTTCCATCTCCCATATAATTACAGAGAAGACACTTAGAGGATGTTAAGAAGTAAAGGGATCTAAGGCCATTTCCACAGAAGTTAGTCAACTCTTCCAGTAATGGAGGAGTGAAAAGCAAGCCAGTAGAAGAAAAGTAACCATTAGTGATATTTATAGTAAATAATATTAAATAACCCCCTTCAGTTCCCAGGAAATGGGCATAGACCTGTTTTCTTACCATTTGTCCTTACAAATAATCTTTTCTGTAGCACTCATTGATTCTAATTCAATATGCCAGACACTGCCAAAGAAAGAGGAGTAATAACTGAAAAAAAAAATCAAGCTTTTGGTGGTCTTTCAAAATTCAGGAGAAGAGGCAACCTGATGCAAAGGAAAGAAAACTGAACCTGAGAAGAAGGTTCTGGGCTCCAAGCTTTACTGGCAATGCCCTGAGATTCTAAGTAGCAGAGAGTGCCAAGCTGCTCTGGTAGAGACAGTTTCCTATACCAATAACATCCCTCATTCTCTGGAAGACAGTGGGCTTGGAGCAGCACTAGGACCAAGAAAAGGCAGAAGCAAGTCACAGGGTCATAGGATTACATATTCCAAGCTGGAAAAGACTTTGAAAGTGAAGTCCACCAACCTCCTCATTTTGCAGAGGTGGAAACTGAGTCAAACTGACTTAGACTTCAAAATGAAAGGGGAACGTCTTTAAAGGCCAGAACACAGATATCACTGATAGATATTAAACTATAGGCAAAGTTCTCTGTGGGAACCTAATGTAGCTTACAGTACCTATAACTAGCTGTCAATTTTCTCATCTCTAAAATGTAGATTAGAGCTACCTGCTACCTCTATGCTGTTTTGATAATCAAATTAGATTAATGCATAAGAATACAGTGCCTTGTAAAATGTGTTATATATAGATATCAGCTGGAATTATTATTCGTGTGGTTCACAGGCTGTCTCAAAAATAAGATACTCTTAGGAAACATTTTCTCCCCCCATAAAACCTTTGACATGCCAAGTAAACAGTGCTGAGCATTTTCTGAGGATCAAATTCATGCATGTTTTGTTAATATGTAACATGAGAAGCTACTGCTTTTGGTCTGGAAAGCAGCAGGGTGGTAAAGGATATGGAATCTAGAATCCAAAGAACCAGGTTTGAAGGCTGGCCAAATGAACCTGTCACCTGCCCTCTGTGGGCCTCAGTTTCCTATTCTGTAAAATGAGTAGGTTAGACTAGATCTAAGACCTACATCCTATGAATCACAAAATGATTTCAAATTCCTAGGCCTCTCACTCTTTCTCCTCTTCTTCCTTTCTTTCAAATAACCTCTGTGATCTCACCAGTGACAAGAAAAGAAGCAATTTAAAAGTGGTAGGCACTACTGGTTTCATTGGATTTGCATGGAAAATGTAACCTCACATTTATGCCATGCACCTCAAGGTGAAATCTTTATTCTCGACTTGAGAACCAATTCCCTTTCAGTGTCAACTTGTCTGTCTGTGAGCTTGGAGTTGAAAAAATCCCATGCCTCATTGTGAAATGAACAAGTGGCAAAATGATGCCTTTGGAAAAGGAAAGGCACAAAAAGACAAATCAAAGAAGGTAATTTCAGTGTCAAAAAGGATTTACCTGCCCTTAAAACATTGTCATACCACTTACTACATTTCCATCATGAAGCATCAAGATTACAGGCCCAGTATGAATTAAGAGGATAGCAGAGACAGATAATTGCCATAGAAGCCAGCACCATCATTTGCAGTTGTGGGGCCATCTAGGATAGTAAGTATATAAATAATCAGACAAATTGTTTTGACTAGTTCATAACAACCAATTTGCTTAATTGCTTTGACTATAATTTGGTACACTGCCCACCAAATCAACTGCCTGCTGTTGTGACAGGTAAGAGCTTAAAGTTTCATTTGCAGAAGAAATTTCAAAAGAGAGACATCCTTTGGATTTTCAGTGACGTGCAGAGCTAAATGTCTTAACAACATTGAATTTAAATGTTCATTAAAAAAATAAGATTCATGAAAGTACAATTTTTTTATATAAACATAAAACCTAGAATAGTTTATACACACACAAAAACACACAATTTAATTTATACAAGTGTTAGACCAGCTGAAGACCTGTAATCCTGTAATTTAATATAAAATTGGAAGCAGCTTGGAGTGATTTTAGCATTAGAAAGTACAGTCAAAATCAAATTAGGATAAAAACCAATCTTGGTAGAATTTTTGTTTTAAGTAATATTATGGTGATCCGAAAACACTCTACTTACTTGAATTGTACTTACTTAAAAAGGGCTGTGCTTTCAGTGGTATGGATACTCCTGCCATGCCTTCGACTCTGGTCTTCATGAACTTCCTCCCCCCACCCAGCTCTCTCACCAGTAGGGAGACATCCCCTGGTGGCCAACCTCTGCTGCTGAGCATCTCCAGACTTTGGCTTGCCCCACCCCCCAGGCCTCCTAGCTTTCTCCCTTGCCAGAATACAATCAAGTCTGTACTTTATCAGCTTCGCTTTTAGGAACCCAGACAAGTCATGATAAAACCTAAAAGCATCATGTATTTTCAGTTTGTGTAAGGCAAAATACATTGCCAGTCTCCAAGAGATATAATGGATTTCTATAGCTGAAGAAGAAAATATTTAGAGAGCATTCAATATTTCAAGTACTTAAAAGGTCTTCTCTCTGCGGGACGGGCTATTGTCACAAAGGGAAAGCATTAAAGTAGGCAGTCTAAAAAAGATCTGTGTTCTCATCCTCAACCTGTCATTAAGTGGCTGGGTGATTATGGGCAAATCACTTCATTTTTCCAAGATTCATTTTAAGAAACTTTAAGAGTCTATAAAATAAGTATTGAAGTATCCATATTATCTATCTTAGAGGACTAGGAAAAATCAACAGTTAGGTATGGGAAAAGTGTTCTGCAGGGCTCAAAATTATATAAACATCTAGGCTTCCAACAACTATTCTCTCCTGAGAAAAGAACAAAAAAAAAAAAAAGGATGAGCTTCCATTACAGTTGGAGGCCTTAGGAGCTGGATGGAAGGAAGATTGCAAAGTCTCTCTGTACATGGTCAAGGGAAGGAAAAGCAAGGTGATCTTATGTAGCTTGCATCCAGCCTCACCCTGAAGCAGACAAATGGTGATACACTGCGTGGCAAGGTGACTACAGCACTAAACTTGGACTCACCAAGACCTATGGCAGAATCCCACTTCTAACACTTATTAGCTATGTGACCATGGGAAAGTCACTTCAATTCTCTGAGTCTCTGTTTCTTTATCTGTAAAATGGGAATAATAAATACCTAAAGTATCTACATTATAGAGTTTTATGAGGTTCAAATGAGATAATATACAAAGTGCTTTGTAAACTTTAAAGGACTTCATTACCAATCTGTGTTTAAAAGGAGCTAGACAAATGTGGACAAGACCCAGTAATCTATGTCTAGGCTGAGTGAAGGGGGAAAGGATTGAGACTGGAGAGTTCAGATTATTAGCATTGTTTTTACTCTCCTCAGTTTTTCTTCCTTTTAAAGGAAGTCATGGGGGACAAAGAGAAGAAAGAATGAAATATATAACAGAGAGGGGGAAACAAACCTAACAATCATATCCATGAATATGAATGCAACAAACTAGCCCATAAAGAAGAAAGAGGAAGCATATTATTTACAAGAAACATATTTACTACATAAAGAGTCACAAAGAGCAAAAATGAAGGGTTGGTCTAGAATCTATTATATCATTACTGAATTCAAAAAAACAGAGGTGGCTACCATCATCTCAAACAAGGCCACAGTGAAAATAGATGTAGTTAAACGAGATAAACAGTAAAGAAGCTACATTACACTTAAAAATGATGAAAAATCTGTACTAAGTATACATGCACCAAATGGCATAGCATTTAAGTTCTCAAAGGAAAAGTCAATTTAATTACAGGAAGAGATAGACAACAAAACAATAATTGTTGGGGGATTTTGATGTGTCCCCTTTCAGATCTAGAAAAATCTAATAAACAAGAAGTTAAGGAGCTATTTTAAATAGAATATTTGAAAAATTAAATATGTTAAATTACTGAATGGGATTCATAAGAAATATTACAATTTTTGAGCTCTGAATGTCACCTTTATAAAATCTGATCATGTGCTAAGATACAAATAACCCATAAACAAGTGAAGAAAAATTAAATGTCCTTTACAAGTCAAAGTAAAAAAATTAAATTAAAATCAGTAAGGGAAATCTGAAGAAATGAGTCAGACTTAAATGGAGACTAAATAATGTAATCCTACAGAATGAGTGGAGCAAAGAACAAATTATACAAACAATAAATAATTTTATCAAAAAAAATAACAAGACAACATAACAAAACTTTTGGGATGTAGCCAAAACAGTCCTTAATGGAAAACTCCTACCTCTAACCACTTTCATCAACAAAAGAAAGAAGTCTAAATAGTTGAGCTTGTAACTAATGTTTTTAAAACCTAAAAAAAAATCAAGAAATTATAAACCTCTGAATAGAGGAAAAAAACAGAAACTCTGAAAATCAAGGAAGAGAAACAAAACTGGAAAAAAAAAACTATTGATTGTATTGATAAATAAAGCTAGGGGCTGTTTTTTTCCTGAAAATAATAATCAACTTAGCTAATTTGATTTTTTTTAAACCATAAAAAACTATAAATGTCAGTTATCATCATCAAGAAATTGACACAATCCTTTTTACAATGAGAAACACGTATTAAACAGAACTATGGTGACTATATTATAGTTAATTCTTGGCTTTTCAGGGATAATAACATAATTGAAAATAATATCTGGGACCATGAATACAAAGCAACAGTTCTAATAACAATGCTAACTCATATTTCTATAACTTTTTAAGGTTTACAAGTATTTTCTTTACAACAGTTCTGTCAGGTCGAAAATGTAAGTATCATCTCCATTTCAAAGATAAAGAAACTAAGGCTCACAAAGTAGAAGTAACTTGTCAGAGGTTCAAACCTAGAAGTATAGAAATAGGAATTTGAACAGCACCTTTTTTTCCTATGCTGCTACTCAAAGCAAATAAAAACTGAGATGAAGGTAAAGAGGATGAATGCTGAAATCTGGAGTCAAGATATTTAGGTTCAAATCCTAGCTAATTAAATGTGATTTTCTTTCTCATGAGGTTCACAACCTAGAAGTATAGAAATAGGAATTTGAACCACAGCACCTTTTTTTTTCTATGCTGCTACTCAAAGCAAATAGAAAATGAGATGAAGGTAAAGGGGATATCCCTGGGACAGAAGGGAATGCTCTTCTCCTCCTCACCTTCACCTCTTGAAACCTGTAGCTCCCTTAAAAGTGCCATCCAAGCATCTCTTCCTATAAGAAGCCTTCTCCATTTTCCCCAGCTGTTTACACCACCCCCTTTTCCCATGGAAATTTCTCTCTCAATAGAGATAGCTACAGATAGAAATGAAGATAACCTATTTAGCAGTTTATCTGTGAAGACTTGTATCCTTGCAGAAGAAGGTAAGTTCCTTGAGGGTAGGGACTCATTTTGAGCACAACAGATGCCTAATATGTATTTGCTGAATGAATGAAATGAAAATAAAAGTGTCCACAAAGGAGGTCAATGCTGGAGACAACCCATGTGTGAAGGTACCAAAGAAATCATTTCTCAAGGTATTTGAAAGCAGCGAAGAAGCCAAAGGCATAGAAAAAAAAATCTCACATGTTATTCTTTAAAGGCAACTGAGAGAACATTACTAATTGGTGATAGTCTCCACGTTGGAATGCATCTTTGATGAAAGAAGTAGAAGGGATCAGGCAGGTGGCATAAAACACAGCAAACAACTACTTTACTATCACACAACAGACTAAAAGATGTGAAGAATGCAAGATCCCAATGTGTTTATTGTTTACTATAAGAAAGCTCTTGACACAGCACAACAAAGCCACTTTAGAGCTAGGCTCTCCTCCATTCATGTGTCTCCCAAGCAGATGCCAAAGTGATGCAAGATTCCTTCAAAGAGATAAAAAAGAGAAAACTTTGCAGATTTAAATGTGGTTTTTCTTTTAAGTGAAAAATGAAAGAGTAAAATAGGTAAATTAAGTTCAGATCACTCTTCCTGAATCTAAGTCAGGGTGCTGAGGTTAAAATCCTTGTCCTCTTACTTCCTACACAGATGCCCATAAACAGGTCACTGTCTCTCTGGGCATTTGTTTCTCCATCTGTAAAACGAAGAAGATGGATTTGGTGATCTCTCTGGTTCCTTGTAGCTCTGAATTCTCTGAATTAGACTTTCAGATTCAATGTCCTTTGAAAATAACAGATCTATCACTTTGGGTTCGGGGGTGGTATAAGACTGGGCTATGGATAGTATAGCATGATATCATAGTAAAAACAACCCACTAATATAAGTAGACAAACTTGATCCCCAGAGGCTTCCATGTGCTACTAAGTCGGAAAGAACTGAGAATTCAAAGGGGCAGGAAATGACCTAAAGCAGCAGTTCCAACCTTGGCTTCTCTATATGTCAAACTGTCTACAATTCTCTCTGAAAAGCTATGTACCAATCTCAAAACAACGTTTTAATTCACATTAACTTACAATATAAAGATATGTCATAAAAAAAAACTTTCAGGAGGAAAGAAAACCCAGGGCAAAGTCAATATTTCTGTAGCCCTTTAAGGTTTACACAGCACTTTCTGCACACACGTACCCTGAAAGATAGTTCCCAGCAATTATGTAATTTAGTGCTAGAAGGAGCCTTGCGAGCGACCTGGTTCAGTGACCAAGGATTATTAATTCCATTTTACAGATGAGGAAGCTGAGACTCAGATAAATTGTTCTTTGCCTTCAGTGTTAGCATTAGGATTTAAGACCAATTCTCCTAAGTCCCAGCAGTCCAATGCTCTTTCAACAATACAGGATCCTCAATTAGGTGCAAAAACAACTGACATTTTTATGTGATGATCTAAGGTTTTCAAAGCACTTCCCATACACCATCTCATTTGAATCTTCCAACAACCTTATGAGTTAGATGCTATTATCAGTGCCATTTGACAGATGAGGAAACTGAGGCTCAGATAAGTTAAGGGACTTGACCATGGTCACACAGCTAGTATATGTTCAAGGCAGGATTCAAACCCAGATTTCTCTTGAATACAAGTCCAGTACAACTATCTAGTATATCTACTACTACACCAAAAAAAAAGATTAGCTCAGAACACGTATAAGGGAAAGAGGAGAGCGGTCTGGTCACATGATAATGTTCAATAGATAAAGAAAAAAATGATGGCTGCAGAAAGGGAAGGGATTTTGGCACAATAACTGGTCAAGGGACAGTTGTTCTTAGAACACAGACATTCAATGTGTTTATTCAGTATATTCAAGTCTGAGTTTATAAGCAGTGAATCGAGACACTTCTGAAGTGGCCATCTTCTCACTTTAGCTTGATTGTCCTTGGTATGAAAATATTAATACTTTTAAATTTCAAATCATAATTTCTTTCTCCTTTAACCATTTACCCCTTCATTCATTCATTCATTCATTCTCTCTCTCTCTCTCTCTCTCTCTCTCTCTCTCTCTCTCTCTCTCTCTCTCTCTCACACACACACCTATACCCAATTTCACCCCCTAACCCCAAACTCCTACCAACTCCCAACTCCCCCCGCCACACCCCTACCCATACCCACAAGCACACACACAACTGAACTCTCCCTTGTAACAAAGACAAGCATTTCAGCACAACTCAAAGGCCCACCACATGCCACATTGCACGTCCAGAGTGGTCAATTTCCTCAATTGTTCCTTGAGGCTGAGATAGATCATTACAATTAAAGGTTCAATGATCTTTTGGGGCTGTTTCCCTTGTTGCAGCTATTGTGTATAATGCCCTCCTGGCTCTGCTTTGTTCTCAACAATCTTTTTTTTTTTAATTGAAAAATTCAGTACAAACTGTTACTTACCTTCCCCGTTAGAACTGAAGGAAATTCAGTATCAAACTTGTTGCTCAAGCCAAACCTTGAAAACAAAGAGACGAAAGATAAATTCTACTCAACTTCTTTCAATTTATTTTTAAAATTATGTTACTTCAATAGGTTGACCTTGTGTTTAAAACACACACACACACACACACACACACACACACACCAAAAATATCCTTGACTTCTATATTTCTAGATAAATCCACTGGCTACAATTTTGCAAACTAGCTGAGATAATGTATAGTTCAAAAAAACTAATCTGGGAAGTTTTTTAAATTATCCCATATGAACTCAAATCTTGGAATGTTAAGTGCATGAGCATGGCAACAAGGAACAAAGATTCTAACTGAAGTCTGCTTTTTCTAAGTGAGCTAAAGAAATACTGATGTGCGTCTAGCAGCCTCTAAATGTCAGAATAAAATGTTTTTCCTTCAATACCTTCAGGTTTCTGAGTGACAGCCAGGCACTCTTGGGGTCTGGGGGGGTGGGAGGAGGACTAAACCATCCAGTTTCTGCCCCAAATATAGCAGGGCCTTTTGTGGGCCTACCTGCTCAATTCTGAAGGCAAGCATCCAACCCGATATCCTCCCCAAACCTGTCAAATGTTCCTGAAGAAACCCTTGCGAATTCCCTGGCCCCATGGCTACACCTTCATTTTCTGATCTTCTACAGTAATGGAAAGTCTAGAATCATGAAGAAGTTGAGAACTCTGTATGTAAAATGATTATATTCTACCAGACTAGACTAAATTCTACAGCACAGATTGCTGGATTACAACCAATAACAAGTTGTACTAGAATAAAAATTTGAGAATGGGAGGCATACATTTCTAATTCCTGTGACCACCACAACGCCTCAAACAGGGTCTCACAGACATAAGGCATTCAATTAATACTTGATAAAAATGAATGTTAAAAATTGTTTTTACATATAATAGGGGAAAATAAAATACTAAATGTTTAAAAAATTACAGAAAAAATACTTGTTGAATGAATGACAACAGTATTGCCTCCACATAACTAATCTAGGAAATTATATGCTTTATATAACATAGAGGTATCTCATGATAGTATATTAAAAACTGTATTTGTGGTCAAGTCTATTTTTTAAATGGGCATCAGGCCATTGTTATGGTCTAGAAAGAGAACCTAACTCCTTCTTATACTGTTAATTTCTAAGGAGGAAAAGAAAATCAGGTTACACTTCAAACAATACAGCCTTCTTGCCTCTCTGCTCCCTGAACCCTTTCCCATCCCTTAAAGTTCAATTCAAATACCACGTCCTCCAAGAAGCCTCTCCTGTGCTCCTCATCCCCATCTCTGACCCTTATACAGAACTGTGTTTGCACCTCCCTCCCTTATGCACTCATGTACTATTTTAAGTGGCAGAAGTGGAGGGCTGGGCATGGCGTTGGGAAGACTTAAGTTCAAATCCAACCTCAGACACTAGCTGTGTAACTTTGGTTAAGTCACTTCACCTTTGCCTGCCTCAAATATCACCTACCTCAAAGGGTGGCTGTGAGGATCAAATGAGAAGTTTGTAAAGCACTTTGCAAACCTTAAAAGCATTGTGCAAGTGCTAGCTGTGATCATTTTGTATTCTTATTAATAATCTAGGCCTGTGTCTTACCCTCCAATAGACTGTAAACTCCCACAGAGTTTCTGATTCTTTGGGACATGGGCTGCTGTCTTGGCTCTGAACACAGTAGGGGCTTAATAAATGTCTGCTGAATTGAGAGGCCCAAATAGCCTTCCCTTCCCCAGATGATCATTTAATCATTCAAGCCATCCCACATGACCTCATTCATCACCTTAACATATCCACACTACTTCTACACTAAAAGAAGGGATTCCCCTGTTAGAGGGCCCCAAAATGCAGCACAAATCATAAGATTGCCCCAGAAGTATTAACCTTGAGATGTAGGCTTGGTGGGGATTGGAGAGGGATTGTATTTTTACAAGGATTACAATGGGGGCCAACCCAATGTTACCACTTTCCTTGTAGATGGAGCAGCAGAGGCAGAAGAAAGCATACCAGCCTCCCAAGAAAGAGATGAAACCAAGAAAGAGACATGTAGCAAGTCCTGTGTGTGTCAGGCCAGCCAAACTTTCTAACCATCATGTCACGTTAAACTTCATTTCATGAAAAATGGTATCAAGCTAATGGACTGACAGGTTTTAAATTTCCCAATCAAAGAAGGGGTATTTTGTGTTTCCTCAAATGAGGAAAGTGACAGAAGTTGGACATTCTGGATGGCTGAAGGTCATGAAAATCATGTTTAAAAGGGACCAAAGAACTTTTGGGAAAACTACAAGGCAGAAAATGACCAAGAAACTGTCAACAAGCTTTTCAAGTCCTAGTAAGTTATGGGATGTTGTGTTCATCCTTCGATTCCAAAGAAGACCATGCCATTAGAGAAATGATGACATGACTTGTTATGAGATGTAACATGTCTCTCAAGAGCCATTTCTTGGATTCACATTTGAACTTCTTGGAAAATACAGGTACAATCAGTGATAAGTCTAAGGAATTCTTCCATCAAAAAATGCCCCCAATGGAAAAGCTAACAACAATACGAGGGGACAAGTGAAGCCCAAGCATAGCACAGCAGAGCTAGAGCAGGCCAGGACCTACTGCTGGCTGCCTCCTGCTGGACTCAGAGCAACACACTATACCGAGGTAAAATACAACTGGTAATCGTTTGTAGCTACAGCTTAGCTTAAGTTCAATGAGCAATTTGGAATATCTAAAAAAAAAATTAAAAGTATAAAACTGTGAGTCCTGTGAAAATGTTGTGTGGGGGAGGGACAAAATCTGAAGCTATATTTGAAATCTGAACAAAAGCTGCATTGAAAAATCAGAACAAAAAATACTATAAAATTCACCTACGATCCCAGGACCTACTTCTTACGTGTAACAGAAAAAAGTCATCCAGTGCTATAAGCCCACATCAGTATTTTGAGGTTTACAAAGCACTTTCATCATAATAACCCTGCGAGGTGAATAGGTCAAGTATTCTCTCCATTTTAGAGAAACAGAAAGTAGGCTCCCAGAACTAAGTAACTTGCTCAGGATGAAACATCTCACTGGGGGCAGGGTTCAAACCCAGATCTCTGCTGTTCTTTCCCCTCCCATACACAGATCTTAATGTTATCTATAAATACTCACACAGAGTAACAAACAATACCAAAAAAAAATATCCAAGACCTGGGGTTTGCTTTGTGGCATCTTCAGACTTTATTTCACAGTGTGAGGAATCTGTAGTATTGAATTTACAATGACATACTAATCCGAGAATCTGGAACACAAATATGTAACAGAATAAGTGCAGGCCATTCCATCTAAGTTGGGATACAAACATTTTAAAGCATTAATCGAGAAGGCTTCATTCAATCTACCTTCCCACAAAGCAGCTTTTTATGCGACTCAACCTCAGAGACAGCCTTGGGCTCCATTCTGAGAAGGTCAACACCACATGTTGGAAGCATTGATGTAATTTTAAATTGTTCCTAAATACTATTCATACTCCAAGGTAAGAGTTTTAGTAAAATGTGTTCATACAATTTCGAGCTAAGAAGGAACCTTGGGGAATATTTAGTCCTGCGTCCTCATTTTACCGAGCAAGAATATGAGAGTAAAAATCTTTATGTTCATGGGTTCAGATTGCTTTAAGACAATTTCCAAGAATTCAGTGTGCTACAAAACTCAGCATTGCCTGTACTTTGATTAACAAGCATCTTCTCTCTGGAGGCAAATTTACAGCTAAAGAATAAAAAGAAGTATCATTTGAATGCTTAGTGAGTGCTCTTCACTGGCTAAACACCAACTCCCAATGGAAATGGGGTTTTGCTCATCTTCCTAAATAATATATAGATGAGTGCTTCTAATAAGACATATTGTGCTCCATTTATAAACCCCATACATTTTTGGTTAAAAAGGTTCGCCATGAACCTAATACCAAGCAATGCCATTTGTGTTCCTTTTCCAGGGTGATATTTGGGCATTTCTAGCCTGTCTTTCCAGGCTGATGACACATTACTTCCCCCCATTCACTATATTCCAATCAAACTGGTCTGCTTGTAGCTCCCTGTACAGAACAGCACCTTTGCACTGGCTGTACCCCCATGACTGGAATGCTTTCTCTCCTTACTTTAAGAGGCCTTTCCCAATTTCCCCAGTTACTCGTGCCCCTTCTAAATCAGTATACTTTGGGGGGGTGGCATATATTCTGAATACCATACAGGAGAGGCACATTGCAGACTGGATAGAGAGCCGACCATCAAGCCCGGAAAACTTGAGTTTCAGTCCTGATTCCAACTGGCTGGGAGACCCAAGGTAAGTCATCAACTCTCTGAGATGATAATCTCCAAAGTTTATAATCTCTAATTGGAGAAAATGTATCGACCTGCATTGGAAGGTGTTGCCTTATGCCACTGAAATCCCAAGCCCTGACAGCCTTTTTCTTTTCCCTCTCTATCTACTTCTCTATAAACATGTTACATCCTCCAGGAGAAGATAAGCTCTCTGAAGGTAGGAAAACTTAACACAGTGCTTGGAATACAATGAATGCCAAACAAATACTTGGTGATATTTTAAGCTCTAATGTACTATGGACATATTTTAAATCTTCATCCTAGATTTATTTTGCAAGATGATTTTTCGAAGTTTCTTATTTTGATCTCCCTCCCAGGCTTAAGTGTGGGTGTTATTCAAAGCTCAGTCTTTGGCACTCACAAAACTGTGTCAGAATGTTCATCTGTTTTCACAAGATCATGGAGCTGACCGAGCCCATCCCTTGACCTTTCCATCCAAGTTCCCTCCATTTGGCTGAGAGTAGAGAGGTCAACACCCTGGTTAGTCCTAGGAGGCCTTTACTGCCATGTGGCAGGGACAGCACAGGTTTCTGATGGGGAAAGGCAACAGCCTGAGCAGGATGGAATAAAGGAAGAGCCATGACTGACCTTGGAGAGCCAGGAAGAGGTGAAAACAGGTGAAATGGTGTCAGGCACATATGGAAGAGTAGAGAAGGGTACAGCCTCAGCCCCAGCAACAATCCATGAGCTGTGAAGCTACAGTTCCTTCTCTGATCTTTCTCAAAAGTATCCCATCAGATGAGATTCTATGGCTCATTTTCAGTTGCCTAGCTAAAGTCCTGTGAGATCAACTCAACCTCAATGAGAAGGGGAAACCCCAAATGCAGAGATAGGGATGTTTTGAGCATGACTCAGCTCAGACTCTTACATATATACAGAACCCAGGGATGGAAGGCTTAGGCTGATGGAAGGGTACAATCTAGTCTGAGCACCCTCTGGTGAACAGTGCAGCCACTTGAATGCCAAGTCACACCCTCTATCCTCTGAGGTAACCATTTGGTTGGTGGCTTTAGGGTAGTGCTATCTGATGACCAAGAGAGATTTGGATTTTTTGTAGCTAATGGTCTTCTTTGCCCCAATAGGCCAAGAAGTCTATATAACACTCCCTCAATGGTTAATTAGTGAAATGACAGCCTGCTTCTCTATATTCTACAGAAATCAGAGGAATCGGTCAGGTGTGGATGGGAAGAGTTCTGGTAGCACCACCAAGTGTCCACCTAGGACACACACTGTCTGTCACAACGGCATCAACCATAACTGCCAGATCTCTCATGCCAGTCCTGTCTTTTCATTTAAGCTCCAGTCTCTCACTTCAAACTTTCTACTAAACATCATTATTTGGAGGTACTGCCATCACCTAACACCCAACTTGCTCTTTACCCTGATCAGACCTTTTATAGAATAATGTGTCTAATTCTGGGCACTGAATTTGAGAAAGGACACTTGCAAACTGGAGATTGACCAAAGGAAGCCAACTGCAATGGAGAGATGCCTCAAAGTCATATGGCACAGATACTGGTGGAAAACACTGAGGAGGCATCACCTAGAGAACACTTGGAGGATCATAGCCTGCAATCACCTGAAAGGCTATCACACTGAAGAGGTTTATTTTGTTTGGCCTCATGAAGGAACAGAGGAAAATGGCCAAAGTAGATTTTCCAGGGAGAGAAGAAAACATTTAGAGCCATCCAAAAGCAGAACAGGGCTGCCTCTAAAGGTGGTGAGTTCTCTAACTCACTATACCAGGTCTAAACTCCTTTGCCTGGCTTTCACAGTCTTCCCGTAATGTGGGGAGCCTACTTTTCTGACTGTGTTTCCTACTATTACTTCCTTCTACTACTCCCCAATATGCTTTTCCCACTCCACTGCATCTGATTTCTGCATTGTTCTTTGGACAAGATGGGCTCAATGTT
This sequence comes from Bettongia penicillata ogilbyi, assembly GCA_023548195.1. NCBI lineage: Eukaryota > Metazoa > Chordata > Mammalia > Diprotodontia > Potoroidae > Bettongia > Bettongia penicillata. The sequence continues at coordinate 629,056 of JAJHZJ010000184.1, forward strand.
TGTACTTTTGCATGGAGATTATTGCCCTCACATCTTTGGTCCTCCCCAAGCTCTCCTCTCAGAATGCTCTCTACTTTGGCCAGAGCTTCATGATTTCATTCTTAATTATATAAAACTGCCCTGATTGTCTGTAGTGTTTATGTGTGCACCCCACCTGATCCCTTACCTTTCAGCCTCCCTGAAAGCAGGGACCACTTTCAGACTTTGTCTGCATCCTCATGGCACCTAACACAGTGCACACCAAACAGGTGACAGTTACTGTCATTTTCACATTGGTTCATACATTCAACGAATATTTCATCTAGAGGTGGTAGGCAGCAATATCAAGCAAGCATTCAGTAAGCACCCATGTGGCAAGCAGACAAACAAGAAAGCAGTCCCTGTCCTTAAAGAAGCATGCATTTATGAGGAAATGACATTAACAAATACAATTAAATCAAATCTGGATAGGGTCATTTGGGGAGCTCTATAGATACCTGAGTCAATAGAGGAAGATTATCTGCTCTAAGAGGAGGGGGCAAAGACAGAGAGCATTTTAGACATATGAGCAGACTGGTCCAAAGGCACAGAAGCAATTTGTGGAGAAGAGCAGACTAGGCCAATTTGGGTGGACCCTCAGGTAGGTGAGGGACAGTGAGAGGTGCTAAGACTGGAAAGGTGACCTAGAGCCAGACTATGAGGGACTTTAAATGCTAAAGAGAGGAGTCTGTATCTGATCCTAGAAGCAACAGGAAATCCCTGAAACTTCCTCAGCAAAGGAGGAAGAAGAAATCTGAGGGCTAGTTAAGACTCTGACCTCATAGATTTTTGTTCTGATGGGAAATGTCACAAACTCTGAGAGCTATAATATATATTACAGAAGAAGGGAGACTTCGAATAATAAAACAAAGTGTTAAGTAAGGTTCAAAGGGCAAAGTCATTGAGGACAGTTGCAATTAGGAAAGGTTTCACCAGAAAAGGCCCCATTTGAGTTGGACTTTAGAGGACCAGAAGAAATTCACCAAAGGAGGAAATGCTACCTAGAGAACCATTTCAACTGTCAGATATTTACAGTTCCATGATTATAAAAAAGGCAAACTAATCCTCAAGTGATTAAAATTATGATCACTATCCAGCAACAATTACTGAAGTAACAGCCAGGGCTGTGATATTTATGTTAACGATCCTCATTAGAGACTATTAGCTACCAAAAACAATGTTAAACACAATTAGCCTTGAGGACCAAAGCTTAAGTATCACTTTGTCAGGTTCAACAAACAGCCCCAAATGGATGGGCCTGCTAACTGCTAATGGATCCTATGGAAAAATTCCTCAGTACCACAAGTGGCAGCAAAGGCTAACAGCCTCTCCTATGAATTCCAACATCACTAGAAATCACAGGACAGCACAAGAGGTATCAAGGCCATTTGTTTATTACTACATTTTACTCATTCAAAACAATCTCAGATCATCTTGAACCTCAGGCCAGTGGTGCTCAAGAATATTATCTATGTCCAGAGGCTCTCATATAATAGAAAGAAAATGTACATGGAATAAAGAAATTTAAAGTGTGGTTCTTCCTCATCTAACCATTTTGAAAACAGCTAAGACCAAGCTATTTAAAAAAAACTGGAAGAGATGAAATGTCACCAATTCCTGTTTGCTCATGAAGGGTGTCTCTTATATCAGGACATCAGATGGTCAATAGCAATCAGGTCAACTCCAGCACGAGAAATTTTGCTGAAGCCCTATATGGCCACACTAGACTCCCTAGAGCCAGTCTACACTAATGTTCCAACAGTATGACCAGGAAGGGAGTGCTGCTAGCTCTGGTTCTGTTCTTTACAGCTGTTTCCTCTTCCCCATGGAAACAGACAGGTGTTTTACCCCACTGTAGATGACAGGGCACTGCAAATGCAACATTCCTCAGTTCTCAGGAACCTTGCAAAATATCCACCTCGTAGAAACAAGCCTTACTCAGATAATGCAGTAATGCTCCCAAGACAGTGGTCCCTCCACCACAAGCATCAAGTACTTGAATCTGGGCAGAAATGCATAATTTAGGCCAACTCAGTTATCATTTTTTATTCTATATTTGATGCCCTCAATTAAATTGTCACATTCCTATTTTATGCATTGTCCAAGAACTGATTCACAGTAAAAGAGTATAGACCAGTAATGGCAAAAATCCATGAAAGTAAAAGGTAATGCTAAAAGATGATTTGCCAATAAACATTACTAAATACTGGGCTAAATATCTACAAAGTAGGAAGAAAAGTAACCAAATTCAAAGAACTTTCTTTTTATTCCACACACAGATTCAGTCAAAGGGGCCCCTCAGAAGTCCAACCTACTTCTGATTAAGAATCTGTGACAAATGGACACCCAGCTCCTGCTTGAGCACTGGTCAATGATGGGAAACTCACTACTTTTCCAGGCAACCTGCTCTGCTTGAGCAGCTTGAGTTGCTAGAAACTTTTTCTTCTTTCAGTAGCAGTTTTCTCTGAAACTTTCCCCTACTGTTGTTCTGCCCTCAAGGACATTAAAAAGCATGTGGGGGAGCAGGGGAGAGAACCGGATTGGTGAGTAGCTTGGAGATAGTGCCATTCAGAGTAGCTTGGAGATAGTGCCATTCAGAGTAGCTTGGAGATAGTGCCATTCAGAGTTCCTTTGAAGCAGCTGGGGATAAGGTGAAACCCACTTCAAATTCTTGAAAAGAACAATTATATCCCCTGCACCCTCTTTTCTTCTCCAGGTTAAATGTCCCCAGCTGCTTCAAAGGATTCCTGAATGGTACTATCTCGAGGCCACTCACCAATCCAGTACCCTTTTCCCTCCCCCTCACCATGTGATCCAGTTTTTTAATGTCCTTCCTAAAAAGTGGCACCTAGAAGTAAACACAATACCCCAGATGTAGCTTGGGCACAGCAGAAGACAATGGGATTATCAATAAAATAGACTTGTTCCACATCAATCATTATGTACTGTGGAAGTCTTCGTTTGATACTTGCTTTAGATCACCAACATGCTTTGGGTCAACTTTAGAATGACTAAATCTCACAAATAGCACCTCCAATCTCACACATGGAGACACTTTGGTCCAGTTTGTATTCGCCCTTCCCCCAAATTCAAACTTCATGATTGAGCGCATGGAATTAAAGTATTTGGTAGTTGCATAAATTTGAAGGGCTCCATTCTATCCGATTTATTTGGTGATATGGACAAGGCCCTGGTCAGACATTACTTTTGGTTAATGAGGGACCAGCCCAGAGTTTCATGTTCTTTGACACTTACTTTCCTCCTCCAAATCTGAGCACCACCAATCTCATAGGACTTTGGTAAAAGTAGGGAACTGTTTCACTAGACTTTTCTCAGGACAGAGCATACTCCCTCTGCCAGCCATGCACTCAGGGCCTTTTCAGCATAGCAGAAGCTACCACTATTCACACTGTGTTGGCAGAACCTCTAAGAACCCAGGACTACCTCCCTTCCTTGATTCATCGAAGAGCTTTTGGGGGAGGCGCTATGTTACAGCATAGTCATCATTATATTATGTTATGTGATATTCATCAAGGACGTGCTATGTTACATGCTCTTTCTATACAGAGAGCACATAACATACATTTTGAGGTAACATATCCATTTTTTAAAGATGAAGAAATCAGAGATGCAAAAAAAACAACTTAAGGGCATTTTGATTCAATAAACCTTTATTAAGCACCTACTATGTGCAAGGCACTGTGCCAGGCTCTCAGAAAGATATAAAGACTAAAAAAAGACAGGGTGTCCACCTTTAAAGAGCTCACACCACCATCTGTGGGGAAATAATTCACATAGACATTGACCAAGAGCTCTAATATGAAGCAGAACACCAACAGCCCCACCTATGCTGGGCTCCCAAATCCTCAGCCTGCCCACTGCTGCTGCCTGGCATTCCTAGCCTCCATAGCATAGTGCCCTCCAACTGCTCTAATCTAGCTACCCCTTCCCACCTCCCACTTCTGGGACTCGGTTTGTTCCTCATGGAACCCGATTTCCTCTCCCTTTTCTTCTGCTGATTTCCAACCCACCCAGCCTTTAAAGCCTATATCCTCCAGGAAGCCTTCCCTAGAACCTCCGAGGACCTGAGTGTACCCCTCCTAAAGAGCTGAGGTCCCATTCTGTGCAGGAAAGCAGAAGCAAAGATCCCCTCACACATGACTGCCAGCTTAATAAGATTGCTTCAAGTACAGCCTTAGCTCCATTCCTGGAGGTGCTGATACTGTTATTTCCTATGCATAAACTGCTTTGGATACAAGAACTTGGCACAGTGATTCAAGCAGCCAATAAGCATTAACTGAGTGCCAACTATGTGCTCAGCACTGTGAGAAGGCCTGTAGGGGACCTATTCATAGCAGCACTAGACAGTGCTGACTATGAATGTAATTAGAGTTCAGCAATGCCATGGAACTCAAGTAGATCACAAGAATCAGTGCTGGGAGGGAACTTACAGATCTTATATTCCAAAAGTGTTTGTGTTCTGAAAGGGTGCCCTTACTATACCCACAACTGTTTGGGGAAACAACTCTCCACCCGTGAAATTATCCTCTAGCCTACCCATACCTCTCGGTCTACTCAAGTCTTCACCCAGGTTTTAAGGTCAAGCTCAAACAGTCCCCCTTCCATGAGGGTTGCTGCTATAATTTCAAGACCCATCAAGACCCCCTTTCTCTAAAGCACATTTCCAAGTCTGTAGCAAACAAGTTAACACTTAATTATATGCTGTCTTATACTACTGGCTAATTGTTTCATGAGTTTGAAACTAATCTCTTCAACTACACAGAGGCAGAGGTTCTGAAACTTTTCTGTGTCTTGGATCCCCTGGGAAGTGTGAGAAAGCCTATGAACCATGGCTTTTAAATGCATCAAATAAAATAGAGGATTTTGAAGGAAGTAAATTTAATTGAAATACAGTTACTAAAATATATATGTGTGTATATGCTTACTTTTTTTTAAGTTCACAGACCCCAGAGGTTAACAACCCTTAATCTAGACCGTTCATTTTCTGAAAAGGACCATGTTTTAGACTTTTGCTGTCATCCAGTTCATTAGCCACTAGCCCCAGAAGGGCCCACCAAGGTCATGTGCTCCCCACAAACCCCCAAAGTGGCTGACAGCCAAAAGTACCACCATAAAACAATGAGTGAACAAGCATGGGGGCCACTGTATTGGTGGTGGTGATTGACTAGACAGGGAGCTCAGAAACCCTGCTGAGCTCTACTATGGAGAGTATAGAATACCTGAAGTCTAGTTATATGGTCATCAGATTTAGAGCTGGAAAGAGGTCATCTAGCCTAACACTCTCATTTTAAAGAGGAGGAAACCAAGGCCCAGAGAGGCTAAATAACTTACCCAAGGCCACACAGGGAGTAAGTAGCAGAGCCACAATTCGAACCCAGGTCTTCTGACTCCAAAGTAGGCAGATAAGGCTTCATGAGGAGGTAGGACTTGAGCTGGGCCTTGAAGTGGATATGGATAGGCAGAGAGGAGGAGGACGGGCACTCTAGGCAGGAGGAACAGCATGAGCAAAAAGCAAAGAGGCAGAAAAGAGCATGGTATGTGTGGAAGACAGTAAGATGGGCCTAAATGGAATAGAAGGTAAGTGCTGAGGAGTAGCCAGAAATAAGGGCAGATGGCAGGGCAGGACCAATATTATGGAGGGCCCTGAAAGCTGGGTGGGGGTGTTCATATCTGCTCCCCCCAGGTTAAGAGGGAGTCAGAATTGGTTCTTCAACATGAGAAAGGGGTTATTTTTTAAAATTCTGCCAGCTCTACTGAGAACGGATTAATAAGGTAAGAAACTGGAGGCCGGGAGGTTATCAAGGGCATCAGGGGCAACACAGGAGGTACCAGGGAGCTGGACTGTGACAGAAAGGAGTATGGAGAGAAAAGTGCTAACCTGAGACACCTTCTAACAAGTTATATAGGGTGGGGGTTAGACTAGTCAGTTGGAATGGATTATGGCTTTGGGAGACAAATTCAAATAGGAAATGAAGGAGAGGTAGAATACAAGAGTCCAAAATGACTCCTAGGTCTGTGGCCTGGGAATCTAGGAGAATAGCACCACTGTGACCAAAACAGGCTCATCTCACAAAGAGAGCCAGCATAGGGAAGGAAGGATGAAGAATTTGGCCTGGGACATGCTGAGTGGGAAGTGATGGTGCAACACTCAATAAATGTTAGTAAATGACTGGATTTGGGGAAGGCAGATTTAGTGGAGTTAGGCAGGTGAAGAAAGATTTCAGCATTTCGAAGTTGCTTGCTTTATACCAGAGCAGAGCTCTTGACACACAGCAAGTGCTCAAGGAAAACGTAAGCTGAGTTTGCTCATAGGTTTTATCAAAGGCTTGGGAGAGGCAGAATAAAGCTACCTGGGTCACCAGCACCTCGGTTTGAGGCTAATATGGACTTCCAGACAGAAGACAATCAACAACTCTTTACTCTTAACTGATGATGATAAATGGCTCTCTAACTTCGAGTTTCTTTTTCTTTCTAAGGATATCCGGCTGTACCATAAATACTGTAAAAGTCTAACCATTTGGAGCTATGTGGAGGTAAAGTCAGTCAAAACTTTTACTAAAAAACTTCTCCTTAAGAATGTTAGACATTCCCCCAAAATAGTTTTTTAATATTACATTAATTTGCTTAGGAAATCCTTTCTTTATAGAAAGTACACAAACAAAATTGAATGCAGCACTGCATTCTGAACCTGGGGGCCATCGGGCAGGTCCCAGGCCAGCCAGGTCTTTCCTGTGTGGTCCTGGGCAAGCCACTTTCGATCTCTGACCCTTGGTGCCCTCGGCTATATGGCCCAAGTAATATTACCTAAGTATTTTAATGTAAAATGAAGTATTTTACCATGCACAGTTGCTACTAGAGAGAGGAAGAATTAAAAGAGAACAAATTCTTTGTACCCAAGTTCATCTGAAAACGATTTGGTGTCTTCAGTGGCCCACAGGCTCCAATGAGTTCACAATGTGATCGGGCAGCCAAGATAGCAAAAGCAATCTTCCACACTGGTCCAGGGGCACCCACTGGCCAATGCATACCTGGTAGATGGCATTCAGTTCTATTTACCAAATAGAAGTGACAATGATAAGCTGAAGTGTCCAAGGGAGGGTAACTAGGATGGTAAAAGGCCTCAAGATTAAGCTGTATGAGGAACTGGGGGTGTTGAGGCAGAAGAGAAGATACACAGAGAGTGCAAGAGCTACCCCCAAGTATCTAAAAGTTTGATTTAAGGGGAAGCTTAGGAGGGAGTGGCCCCCTTTCATTGGAGATTCTTAAGCAAAGGCTGCCTTTAGGGATCAATCACCCATCTCGAGCTAGCAGGGACCCCAGAGGGCACCAGGTACAATCTTCTCAATTGGCAGAGGTGGAAGCCACAGAGGTGGCCCTCCTGCCCTTCTCAGAGGCAGGGTTTGACCTGAGGCCTCTGGCTCTTTCCACTGTTCCCTGCCCTTATGAGTACCTGCAGAGAGCAGGGGCAGGTCACATCCCAGGAATTCTGGAGTCCTTTTCAGCTCTCGAGATGTGGGATTCTCTTTATACCACAAAGCTCACAAGGCAGTTAGGAGTCTTTGATGAGACTTTTCTAAACCTCAAAATGCTATAAAAAGTTGTTATGAGCAATAATAACAACCTTTATGTGAATTATTCCAATTAACAAAATCCCAATTAAGCCCCATGGCATCAGAAACTGCAGCAAGCATAAAGGAAGCAAAATGTTTCTGATGCAACTATTATATGGAAATAGCCCCAAATCAAGGTTTTCTACTGCCAGTAAGACCCAAAAGCCTCTCATCTTCGGCAGTCTTTTCTGCTCCTCTACTCCAAAAACATCCTGCTCAGGAATTCGAATACCAAAATGGAGAGATAATCTCATTTGGTCACTAGTTTCTTAATTCAAAGATAATTGTGCTGCTAAATGTTTCTGGTTTTCTTCTTACCCAACCTTTGGATTGTTTTGCACATCTTTCTAAAAAAGAGGAAAACCAAAATGAAGCATTGAGCTTTGGAACACAAAGAAGACTTGGAGATCATTGAAGCCGACCAAGACTCTCCTTACAGGTCAGGGAAGGAGAGCCACAGGCAGTTAACAGCCAGGACTGGAACACAGTTCTTTGAGCCTCACAGTAACCTAATCCGAATCCCTTATTTTAGAGACTTGGCTGGCTACCAGAGGCCCAGGGAACTGAAGTAACTTGCCCAGGGTCACAGAGGTGATTGGTAGCTTCTCAATCTATAATTCTGTATTCTCTACTTCCTATATGCACAGCACTATGTTAGGTGCTGGGGGAGATAAGATACATCGTATCGAAGTTAGAGGATATAACCCAGTAGGGCAATATGCCATACACAAATATTACACACAACAGAATATGATAAGAACATAAGAAAAGTGCAAACAAAGTAAGGAATGATCATGCTTAGGGGTTGAGTAACAGTCCTTATCTCTCAAACACTTTACTTGTCATCAAATTTTCAAAAAGATAACTTTTCTTACCGTGTCAACACAGCTTTCTAAAAAAGGTCCTACTTGGGGATTTTAACTCAAACTTAAAACTGTGAAAAGAAACAAAGTCCTTTTCAGCATTAAAAAAAAGTGCAGACAATGGAAAAGACACAAATCTTGGGAATAAAAAAGAAACCTGTTTGGATGTCCTGCACACACACACACATACACACACACACACACACAAAACCACACACGAGAAGTTTATTTTGAACACATCAACACAAGATTAAGTATTTCCTAAGACTCTCAGAGTGAGAAAGGTTCATGGTATGGTTATCCCATTCTTCACAACTAGTGAAACTTGATTCTAGTAATTTAATGTGCTGATCAAAATTTTCAATCCAAGATCCGGCACAGCTGAGATATGGTACACAAGGATACTAAATAACTTTCCAAACTGTCCTGCAACCTAACATCAGGCTCCTGGGTTTCAGGCCTTGGCTTCCATCCTGTAACCCATCTTTCACCTCCCCCGCCCCCCTTTAGCATCACAGAAGGAATTTTGCCCCTGTCACTGAAGAAGATTCCAAGCAAAAAAAATTACTTCTGTTCCCTTTTAATGAGAGAAAATAGAAAGGTTGACTGTTTATCCATGTGTGGAACCAAGACAAGGTCCAGGAAACAAATTCTGCCTACCTGCTCCTTCTCCACTATCTGAACTTACCAAAAGAAGTGCTGGTAAGCAGAGTCACAGCTTTTATGGGCAGCTTTTGACAATGTCAGCAGAGCAAAGTGGGAAGCACTTTGGATTTGGAGCCAGGGGAGCTACCTGTCAATGCCTGCTTGTCCATTAACTACCTTCCAGGATCATGGGCAAGTCACCTAAAGTTCCCCTGGGCCTCAGTTTCCTCATCTCTGAACTAGATGACCTCTAAGGCCCTTCCAACTCTTACATCTAAGAGCCTCTGATTCTCTCAGCCCTTTCTATTAGTCTACATGAAGGCAATTTGTAGATTCAAAACGAGATAGAATCATAATTTGTTTCTGGATTAAGTCCTCTCACTTGTGGCAAAAAGTAATCAAAACAAAATGGCACAGTAAGCTCACTCTCTACATATGCTGGCTTCCTGTGGCTGACTGCTACACAACATTCCTGGACCCAAAAATTTGGAATTCAAGTTGTTTCATCAAAAAGTTGTCCCAAGAATAAAACAATATGCTATCTTTCCTATCCCCACCCAATTCCACAAGCTTTGTTCTTTTATCTTTCATTGAAAGAGAACAAAGTACAGGACAAGCCCAATCATAAGCCCTGGACCATAAAAAGCTGCTAATAGGGAAAGGTAAGTATATAAACTCATTGAAGAGTCAACACCTCTGAGGGTATCACAGAAAGTACAGACATGATAACTTGACAGAAAAAAGTTGGTCTGTTCCTGAAAATGTAGTAAAAGATAGTGAAAACATGATGAAAACATGATCCAGTATGTAAAGTTCCAAGTATTTACAGTCCAGACACATAACAGGAACAAGTAGCCTTCAAAAATTCTCATGCCCCTTAGAAAAACTCCTTTGTAGCCTCATGAGCTGTGAGGATCTTTTTTTAAACTTTGGTTAGTTGACTGTTTAATTTCCCAGGGATGACTCGGAGTTTTACAGAAGGAAGAACTACTTCGTCTAAGTGCAATAAGTTCCCTTTGCTCCCTCACTGGCCTACACTGATGTGTGCTCTTGGGGCCTAGCCCCCTCTTAAACTGAAGCCAGCACTTAGAAAACATATGCAGCTGACCTCTATGGTAACCTGAAAAAAGGCCGAGGCAGGGAGAGGGTCATTTTCTTCATAGATGTGACTCTTCATAGAGATATAAATTATACATAAAATTCTCTCATGCTGGGGTTTAGAAGGGTTCCTGTAAGTGATTTCCACTACCCTCAACAATTGCAGCAGGGCAGGTCTCCCAAGCCCATTCTGCAGTTTAGAGATGTGCCTCACACGGAAGGGGCAGTGTGGGTGGTTCAATAGGCACTGACTCTAGGAGTCAGAGGACTTGGGTTCAAGCATCATTCTGCCTCATCTCCACTCTCTCTGACTCCAGTTCCCCTGCTTTCTGGGCCCTCCCTCCCCTTCAGCTGTTCCTCCTCCCTCCCCCCACCAGTATCCTCCCTGCCTGCTTGGCTATCCCAACACAGCTCCATCTTCTTCAACAACTGGGCCCCTCCAGGGCTGCAGTCTCCTACCCCCTCTTTCAGCTTGCTCACAGCATTTCATGAGAGCAGTCCCATCTCTCCTCCTGTGCCCACTGCCCTCCAGTCTAACTGTTCCAAAAGGGGCTGCCCTTGGTTCTCTCAGCTTGCTGGGATTGCAGCCTCTCATCCCCTCTCCCCCTGCACTTTTCAGCCGCCCTCCCCAAACTTGGTCCTCTTTTAGGGATTACTATCCTTTGAGCCCCCTCCCAACTTGGCTCCCTTCAGTGCTCTCAGTGACCCTCCCCCACCTTCCTGGCTCCCCTCAATTGTCTCAGGCCCAGCCCTCCATCCTAGCTCTCTTTCAAAAAAAGCAGGCCCCTCTGCACTTCCCCCACCCCAGTCCTCAGCCCTCTCCTCCCCAAAGTTCTCTGAACTCCACCTTTGTAACCTAGCTCCCTTTCAAAGGAAGCAGCCCCTTTTTTACACTCCCTCAGTCCCCCCTCCCCTAAAGTCCTCTCAATTCCTTAGTAGTCCCTCATCCCCGGCCCACCCTGGTTCCCCTCAGTTCTTTCCACCCCCCTCAGCTCCTTTTCTGGGTAAGCAGCCCCTTGGTGCAGACTGCCTCCTCCCTCAGTTCAGCTCTACCCCAGTTGGCTCCCTTTCAAAGGAAGCCAGTCCTTCTGAAACCCCCTCATTTCTAACCTCTCTTAACTTGGCTCCCCACAATTTTCTCAACACCCCCAAATTTGGCTCTTCTCTCCAATTTTCCTTTCCTTTCAAAAGAAGACGCTCCGTTTTTAGACCCCTTCAGTCCTTCGGTCCTTTTTCAATTTGATCCCTCTCAGTTCTCAGTCTCCCCACAACCCTGAATCCCCAAAGTTCTCCCAGACCCCCAACTTAGCCCCCCACATTTCTCTGAGTTCCATCCCCGTAACTTGGCTCCTTTTCAGGGAATCAATCCTCCCCTAGACCTTGTCAACTTGGCTCCCCTCAATTATGAGCTCAACCTCTGCAATCTGGCTCTCCTGAGGAAGTACCCCACTTTTCTTAGACTCACCTCCCAACTTGAGTCTCCTCAATTACCTCATCCTTCCCCAACTTGGCTCCTGTTCAGACAGTCCTTAGCCCCCCAACTTCATGCCCTCATTCTTTTCCCACCCTGGATCCCCAATTTTTCAGCTCTACCCTACCCCTCAACTTGGCTTCCTTTCAGAGGAAGCAGCTTTTTTAGTCCCCCTCAGTCCTTAGCCCACCCCCACTTGAGTACATCAATTCCCTCAGCACCCTCCCCTTGGCTCCCTTGATTTCTCTCTGTTCTACTCCCCAACTTGGCTCCCTTTCAGAGAAAGCAGTCCCTTGTTTCAAATTTCCCCCCTCCTCAATTCAGTTCTCTCAGCTCTTATCCTCAATTTGGCTTTCTTTCAGAGGAATCAGCCCCCGTTTTAGACCTCCCTTGGTCCTCTTAATGCCCTCAACTTGACTCCCCTCAGTTTTTTCTGCCCTCCCACCAAATTGCTTCCCCTTAGTTCTCTCAGCTCTGCCCCCCCAAACTTGGCTCCCTCTCAAATGAAGCAAACATTCCTTTTCGACTCTCCAATCTTTGTCACCCCCACACTTTGATTCCTCTCAGTTTTAAGTACCCCCCAATACAGTTCCCTTTCAAAAGAAATGGTCCTCTTTCTAACCATCATTAACTATCTAACCATCATTCTATTTTTGAACCTCCTAACCACCACCCCTCCCCCAACTTGGCTCCCTTTCAGAGGAAGAAGCCCTTTCAGATTCCCTTTAATTCTCTTTTAACCCTTCTCAACCTCAACCTCAGGGTTTTCAGCCCCTTCACCTTGACCCTCCTCAGTCCTATCAACCCCCCCATTTGATTCTCTTTCAATGGAAGTAGCCCCTTCTTTTGGAACCCCTTGGTCTACTTCATCATATCCTCCATCCTCTCAGCCCAGGCTCCTCTTGGTCTTCTTTCAGAAACTGCAGATTCCCCCCCCCCCCCATCCTGTGAGCCCATCCTCAAACGGGCTCTCCTCTGAGCTTTACTCCCCCCTCCCATGTCCAACCACCAACTTGACTCTTTCAGAGAAAGCAGACTCTTCTTTTGGCCCCCTTTCGGGCCACCTGCTCCAAGCGCCCCCCACCCCCTGCCCCAGTCCTTCTAGCGTCATCCTCCCCTTGGTCCTGTTTCAGGGATCGCAGTTCCCTCCCTCATCCTATCAATTGATGAGGGCTCCCTCCAGCTTGGCTCCTTGTTCTAGACTCCCTTGGTCCACCTCCCTCCCACTCCTCTCAGTCCTTTCAGCCCCGCTCCCCCCCCCCCGCCCGTCCTCTTTCATGGACTGCAGCACCCCGTCCCGTCAGCGCCCCCTGCACCATCTTGTACCCCCGCTTCTCCCTGTCCCCCACTCCTGGCTTACACTGTGATGTGGCCCGTGCCGCGCACCGTCACCGGGTCCGGCACCAGCCGCCGCAGGTGCTCCTCGCTCACTGCCCGGCCCGGCGGCGGCAGCGGCTGCTGCAGCTCCAGATCGTCACCGCCCTCGTTCCCCTCGTCGTCGTCGTCGTCGAAATCCTCGTCGAAATCGTCGTCGAGGCCCGAGGACACGGGGGCCGCGTCGTCGTCGTCCTCCTCCTCCAGCTCGGAGATGGTGTCGAACTCCGCCATGTTGGGCAGCAGGATGCTCATCACGTGACCCGCGGCTCACGCCGCCGCCGCAGCAGCTGCTCAGGAGAGGGAGAGAAAGAGAAAAGCAGACAGGGTCACTGAGAGCTAGCGGCGCACGGACAGCTGAAGTGCTGAGCGAGCGAATGAACGTTCAGCGTCTGCGCGCCTCCACTCGGAGCTTGGAATGAACGGACGCGGCCCTGGGGCCAGGCCAAAAGGCCGGCAAAAGCGCGCCTGCGCGCTCCGCCAGGGGCGGGGGCAGCACTTGGGGGGTCGGAGGGGGGGCGCCGAGGGGCAGTTCTACTGTACGCCTGCGCGGCCAGGGGGCTGCGGGAGGTAGGGGTGGGGGAGAGGGGGCAGAACCATAGATGCCCGCTAGAGGTTCTACTAGTGCCGGGACCGGCCCGAGCCCAGCTGCCGCCTCTCCCCAGTGTGTCTCCTGGGACGGGGTTCAGACCACAGACCCCTCTACAGCTTGAACAAGGGTCCCACTCCCGCCTCCACCCCCTCAATTGACAAAAGGGGAAACTGAGACCCAAAGAGGGGGTGGGATTTAGGATTCAATTTCAAACAGCATCTAATCCAAAACCACCCCCAAATATTCCGATTTCACAGATGGGGAAATTGAGGCCCAAAGAAGAGAAAGGATTTAATTCAGCTCATAGGAAGATAGTTCTAGAACTGGGAGGCACTTTTTTGGAGGGTATCTAATCTAATACCATCCCCACCACTCTCATTTCCCAGATGAGGAAACAGAAGCTCAAAAAAGGAAGCAAACTTGCCCAAGAACACAAAGGTAACAGCCAGTGGCAGAACTTGAAACCCAGGGCAGAAGATCCTGGGTCTATCTAGAAATAGAAGAGACCTTAGGTTAAAACCCTCACTTTGCTGATGAAGGAAGAAACTCAGAGGAGTCACTGTGGATGAGGAAACTGAGGTCCAGAGAACTCAACGACTTTCAGCATAGCCCCACAAGTAGCAACTCTGAGAGGCAGGACTCAGCCCCAGATAATGTGTCCTTCAGTTAAGTCCTGACTTTCTTACCATTCTATGGTTCAAGATCATCCAGGCCAAGGCTTTCCTTTGACAGAGGAAGAAATAGGCTTAGGGTATAACTTACCCAAAATTCCATATGGGGAGTAAGTGACAAAGCTGGGATTTGAGCAGTGAACATAGGTAGCTTTAGGGTTAGAAGGAATCTCAGAGAATATTGAGGTTCCAGATCAGAACAGATGAGGAAAGAGATCCAGAGAATTTCAGTGACATCCCAAAGTCTTATCAGTAGTGACATGGGTAGAATTGGAACCCAGGGCCTTTAACTCCAGAACCAGTTCTTTTTCTATGGTGCTGTGCTGCCTGTCCAACAAGCAACTGCTGAGGCGCTTTGGGAACAAAATAACGGAAATCAATTTCAGCTAGTCCTCAGTGCGAATGATGAGTCCACTGATGTGGTCACATTACTCCAATTCCCACTCTCTATTTCTATTGGATTGGAACCAGTTTCCATGTTTCATATAATTATAACTTCAAATAGTACAAAGTCAAATGTGGGACCACTTCGAGGGATTTATCCTTTGTTCTAATCAGCAGCTATCTATTGTCCCTATCCCTGACAAGCTTACATTCCAATGGGTCATAAAATCCTAAGATCTTAGAGACCATCTAGTCTAAGACCCTTATTTTCCAATGGAAGAAATTTAGTCAGAGATAGGTGAAGAGAGTTATCCAAGGTCACCCAGCTTGCAAATTGTTAAGCAGGTCTTGAATGTAGGTGGTCTGATTTAAATCTAATGTTTTCTACAACACCATGCTACTCTCTGGTTGGTGCCTCCATAAAACTCACAGGACCTCTTTCTGTTCAAGTGCTTGACATGTTCCCTTCCAGGATTTACTCAGAACCCAAGGTCCAGGTATAGGAAATCTAATGGAAACTGGGAAACCAAGTGGTATAATACTTGAAGTCAAAGGTCCTGGGTTTGTGACCCAGATGTAATCCTCACTGTGTGATTCTGAATAAGTTAGCTCCTTCTCTCAGTTTCAGTTACCTCACCTGTAAAAGGGATCTATGCAGCTTCCATACAGGGTTGTTGTGTGGAAAGCACCTTGGAAATCTCAGGCAACATATAAATGTCAGAGAATTCAGAGATAAAACAGCTCTTAGAGATCATCTAATCTACATATATTTGTATGTGGATATGTATCTATCTATCTATATCAAGGATCATCCATCTATCTGTCTGTATCTACCATCTATAATCCATCCATCTGTCATCCATCTATCTATATCTGTCAATATCTATCATCCATCTGTCATTCATCTATCTATATCTATCTTTCATCTATTCATCTATCTATAATCTATCATCCATCTATATCTATCAATATCTATCATCTATCTGTATCTATCATCCATCCAACTGTCTATATCTATCATCCATCTATCCATCTATGTATATCAGAAGCATATATCTGTCTATATCTACCATCTCTTATCCATCCATCTCCCTTCTATCTATATCTATCAATATCTATCATCCATCCATATTATCCACCTATCTCTTTATATCACCTCTCATCTATCATTCATCTATCTATATTTATCTTTCATCTATTCATCTATCTGTAATCTATCATCCATCTATCAATATCTATCATCCATCCACCCAATTATCTATATCTTTCATCCATTCATCTATATCTATCTTTCATCCATCTAGCATATCTATCTTTCATCTGTCCATTCATCTATCTATAGGGTTCAAACTGGGAGAGAACTCAAAGTACATAGGTTATCAGGGATACTCTTAGAAATCATCTACTCAAATCTCTTCATTCTACAGAGGGGGAAACTAAGATTTTCCCTCAAGTTTCCCCCAAGGTCACCTGGCTTAAATGAAGCAGAGCTGAGATTCCAGCCCAGCCTGACGCCAAAGCCAGTGTTCTTTCCCCTAGGCCACACTGCCCATTTTTAAACTAAGATTCTTTTCTAGTGGCACCAGAGACAGTGGCTAGCACTCATAAATTCCCAGAATGTCCTTGTTAATGCCCTTCCTTCCCAACTACCTACTTGGTATTCATTTGTCTTTATTCTCCTTAGTTACACTGTATGTATATTTATATATGTCCTTGCTGTCTCCCCCATTAGAATATGGGCTCCTTGAGGGTAGGGAGTGTTTCCTTTCTTTGGCCTTGCATCCCTAGGGCCTAGCACAGGGACTGGCAGAGAGTCAAGGATTAAAAAACCACTTGTCAGTCGATCGGTTGATTGATTATCAATTGCCCGGAATGACTAGAGCAGCCATTCAGTTCCTAGTCCCTGCTTCTTGGTGACAATAGGGTATCTGGGGACACAGGCCATGTAGATGTCCTGGAGAATGGTGTGGAGCCAAGGCTGGGAGTGCAGATTGGAAAGAGAAGCCAGGTTTGGCAGCTCTGGCCTTGCCACACTTACATTTACTCATCCTGTCTCTGCTCCTTGCCTCCCCCTCTTGCTCCAGATTCCTTGCTTGGGGCCAGAACCAGGTTCTGCTCCATGACTCCTCTAAGTTTGCAGGGGAGACCCTGAAAATTCTCCCAGAACAGGGGCATCAGGGAGTATTGGCATCAGGGTGGGGGGGGCTTGGAAGAATTAAGATCCAAGGGAATTTTCCAAAGACTATGAGCAGTAGGGGGGTGGGGAGGAGGGGAGAAGATGAAGAGAAATTGTCATGCATTTGGAGTTCTGGATACGGATGCTGCAGAGGTCAGACAATTCGTACAAGTAAGCCAATAACTGGCCCCTTAAAACTGATGTCATGGTAAGAACATCAGCTCCAGGAACTTGGTCCAGAGACTGGCTCGGGCCTTTTATTGTCCTTCTGACCTTGGGCAAGTCCCTTCCTCCCTGGGCCTCTATAAAATGAAGGAATTGGACTTGATACCTCTAAATTCTAGGATTCAGAAAACTGGGGTTTTAATCTCAGTTCTGACACTTGCAAGCTGAGTGATTATGGAAGTCACTCCCTCTCCGTTTTCTCCTCTATGAAATGGGGGCAATAATGCCTATGGTATTCCCTTCATGGGGTGATAAGGATGAAATGAAATAACACGTGCATAGAAAGGATGGTATAGTGTAGATGGTGCTGGGCTTACAGTCATCAACCCATAGATTTCAAGCTGAGAAGAACCTTTGAATATAATTCATCTGACACCCTCATTTTAGCAACAAAGAAACTGGATCTCAGAACAGTTAAATGATTGACCCAAGATCACACACATAGCAACATAGTGGGCACTTGAACCCTCGAACTGCGAGATCCTATGCTCTTTTTCCAGTGTCCCATACAACTTTTAGCTTTAAATTCTGCCTCCTCCTAGCTTCTTGACCCTGTGTGAGTTACATCTCCTCGTAAGCATCACTCATCTCTCTGTAAATTAGGAATGGTAAGACCACCACTGCCACCCCAGCGTCCCAGGGATGCTGCTGGGGTTTCATGAACCCTAATTTGCTTTATGAAAGGGAGTGAGGATTATCTAGAGATGCTCAAGGGCAACCAGACACATTTAGACTCTGGAGAGACCTGTGCATGTAGTCAAATCTGCACATCTGTCTCCATGCATATATATTGTGCTAAAACAGCTTGCTTGGTTCCAGAGGTTTTGTAAAACGTGGGAACACCTGGTATTAGGCAACCATTATCTCATTTTCCCCAACAAAGTTAAACACCCTGGTATCCAAATAATCCCTGGGGAGGACACAGACAAACATGATGGCAAAGGTGCCCACACAAACAACCAACAGGGGAGAAAGGGGGTCCTAATCACTCCCCTCTCAGGCTGAACAGGGGGGAGTGGGGATGGGCATTGTCTGTCACATGGATGGGATGCGGTACCAGTGAGACAATAAGAAACATTCTCCAGGTGACCTGATACTCAATTTAGGGCTCTAAAATAATGTCTATTCAGTAATCTGTGTGATCTTCCAAAGATTCAGGATTGGGTAAGGCGGGGTCCTAACCACACCCCACTCAGGCTGAGCTAAGCGGGGGATGGGTATTGTTTGTCTGTTGGATGGATGGGATGCAGTACCAATAAGACAATGAGACATTCTCCAGGTGACATGATACTCAATTTAGGGTTCTAAAATAATGTCTATTCAGTAATCTGTGTGGTATTCCAAAAGTTCAGGATTGGGTAAGGCAGATAGGCAATTCAGGTAAGGCTTCACATAGGAAGTAGAAGATAGGGGTTTCCTCCTTCCTGGAGTGCTCATAAGAGATGAACTGAAAGAAGCCTCAAAAATGGTCTCTGTGACCACAGAATTGATTCTAGGGGACTCTGCAAAGAAAGAGGATTGAGGATGCAGCCTCTTTAACGTGGGGCTTTTCTGAAGACACCTTCATTTTCCTCCCTTGAGAAGGGGCAGCAAGGATTGACAGCTGCAGTACTTGACTCTCCGAGATCAAAACCAAATAAAATGAACCTGAGCCCAAGAGAATTGTAAAACACTAGGTGGTTCCAGTAAACTGGCCAGAACTCATTTACAACATCCCTACACAGTATCCTCCCACAGAAGCCACCAAAATCCTTTGTACACCTGTGTACAGCTAAGCTAACTTGTTTAACCCAAAAAGAAACAAATGTTTGTAAAGTGAAGCTGAGGTAGAAAGATATAATTTGAAAAGCTTCTATATTTGAAAAGCTCTATTTGATGGGATCTCTGATTTCATTGGAATGAGGAAGAAAATTCCTTCTATCAATGCCTTAGGCACTTTTTTCTTCTCCCCCTTTCCTTATATCATGCCTTGGCAATATCCAATAACTTAGTAGTTCTGCAATCTGGGACCACACAAGAGAAGTCTATTCTTTCAATTATAGCTCTTGGAATTGTCTCCTATTCCTTCTACTGGTCTTAGCTTAACATAATATTGTTTCCACTATGCTTCTTGCCTTCCTCCAGAAACCCTTTAGCTTGGCAGTGTGCCTCCTTAAAGGTGATGTTCAGAATTAAAGGTAAGAACCTGTTTCTGAAGTCTACTGCCTCTCTAAGTCTTGGAGAGCTAGCTGAACTCCCCCCCTCAAGTACTTGACTTAGGACCGATAGCTGATGGGATCTTAGGGATTATCAAATTCAACCCTCTCATTAAGGGTGAAGAAATGGAGGCCCATAAAGGGGAGGTGATTTGTCTAGGATTCAAACTCAGGTCCTCTGACTCCAAATCTAATGTTTATTCCATTACATCATTTACAGGTGAGAAAAATGAATCTGAGAAAGGGGAAAGAACTTACCAAAGGTCATAGGATCATAGATTTGGATCTGGAAGGGGCCTTAGAGGTCATCTAGGCCAACCCCCTCAATTTACAGATGGGAAAACTGAGGCCTGCAATGGTTATGTGACTTACCCAAGGTGGAACAGAGGGTGACAGAATTAGGATTTGAACCAAGGTCCTCCAACTCTAAGGAGCAGCTAGGTGGTGCTGCAGAAAATAGAGCACCAAGCCTGGAGTCAACAAGACCTGACTTCAAATGTGACCTCAGATACTTACTAGCTGTGTGCTGGGCAAGTCACTTTACCCCCATTTGCTTCACTTTCTCATTTGTGAAATGGGAACACATGGGAAAAGGAAATGGCCAACCATTCCAGTATCTTTGCCAAGAAAACCCCATGAAAAGTCAAATATAAAATGACTGAAGACAACAACCTCTAACTCCAAACCTGGTATTCTTTGCATTGTACCATGATGCCTTTCTGGGTTGCAAAGCTTTTCAATTTAAAGAAATGTAAATGAAGCTTTCCAAATGTATGCTCTTCATTGTAAATCAGCCCCTTTAAAATGTGTTTGTCCTTTGTTTTCAAAGAGGACCATGACATCAGAGAAATGATGACATGACTTTGTTTTGAGTGAAGGAGGGCTATGCAAGGTCACCAGCCTCAGTCTCTCCTTTTGAACCATCTGGATACAGTGGCCAGATATTCCACAAAATTCAGCTCCTCAATAATCTATGGTATGAATTAATCAAGGAATCTGGTAATACTATAAAATGGTGATTAGAAATTACCACCTACCTAACAGGGTTGTTGAGAGAATCAAATGAAGTAACAATTGCAAAAAGCACATAGCACAGTGCCTGGCACATAATAGAAACTATCTAAATACTTAGTCCAGGGGTGGGGAACTTGTGACCTCAAGGCCACACATGACCTTCTAGGTCCTTCCTTGGGTGCAGCCTTTGGACTGAGTCCAAGTTTTACAGAACAAATCTTTTTATTAAGAGAATTTGTTCTGTGAAGTTTAGATTCAGTCAAAGGAGTGTACTTGAGGACCTAGAGGGCCATATGTGGTCCTCAGGCCACAGGTTCCCCAGACCTGACCTAGGCAAACTACTGCCAGAATTAAAGATCCTGCTAAGTCAGTCCATGGGATCCTCAAAACACATAAGAGTGAAATACAGTTGTATGGGAGAAGGCTCAATAAATAATACCTTGGATGACAATTTCAAAAAAGAGGAGCCTTCCTAATGGGCAATGGAATTGGGAGAGGAGTGACCTGAATCTTGGTGCCCTTACTCTGGTTAAGGGCCTGGTCCTCATCTTTGCAGATTGAAAAACTCCATTTTGATCAGTTCACATGAGCTCTGGGCCTGGAGTTAGGAAGATCTGAGTCCGAATACAGCCTCAGACACTTTCTAACTGTGTAATCCTGGATGAGTCACTTAACTTCAGTCTGCCTCAGTTTACTCCACTGCAAAATGGGGATCATAACAAGATATAACATAACATAATAGGACATAACAGGGGCCTCTTGGGGTTGTTGTAAAAATAAAATTCAAATGAGATACTAGCAGTAAAATGCTTAGCATGTATTAGAAATGATGAACGGGCAGATTTCAGAAAAACCTGGAAAGACTTACATAAACTGATACTGAGTGAAGTGAGCAGAACCAGGAGAACATTGTACACAATAACAGCAATACTGCATGATGATCAGCAACAGTAAACTTAGCTCTTCTTAATAATACAATGATCCAAGACAATTCCAAAAGACTCATGATGGAAAATGCTATCCGCATCCAGACAAAAGAACCACAGAGTCTGAATGCAGATTGAAGCATACTATTTTCACTTTTTTTGTTTTTTCCATTTATTCTATTTCTTCTTTCACAACATGACTAATGTGGAAATAGGTTTTACATGATGGCACATGTATAGGTTTTATCAGATTACTTGCCAACTTGGGGAGGGCAAAGGCCAGGGATGGAGGAAGAAAAGTTTGGAACTCAAAATCAAAAAAAACTGAGTGTTGCAAATTGTCTACATATAATTGGACAAAATGAGATGCTATTAATTTTTTTATTTAATAAAGTTAATAAAAAGATGAATTTAACCTTAACAGAGTCTGCCACACAGTAGGCATTTAATAATGCTTGTTCTTTTTTCTACCCCATCCCCTTCCCGCTCACCAAGCTCACCAGAGATTGGGGTTGATAAACCAGAATGCCAATTTATTACCTTTCAAGGGGAAAGGGATAGTGGTGATAAAATCTGACCCAAGAATGAAGGCTTTCTATAGAGAAGTGATATGATCTCCCATGGAAAGTACTTCACTGGGAGTCAGGAAGATCTGGATTTAGATTCTGCCTCTGATACTTACTAATTTTCTGATCCTGGGCTCCATTTCCTTATCTAGAAAATTGATATGGTAATGTTACCCATCATACCAACTTCATAGGGCTCAAATAAAAAAATGCATGTGAAGAATTACTTAATGTACCATATAAACATCAACTCTTGTTACGTATGAAGGATACCATTTCCCTAGTAGGTGGAAACCACATTACAAAGAAGAAAATCACTTAGTGAGATGGAGTTTGAATAAGGGGAGTTGGATGATCTTAAAAGCTATTTCCATCTTTTCACCAAGCTGTTCTAGGCCTTTTAGTTGACCACCTCCCTTCTAAAGCTGTTTCTACCTCTTCAGTGTGATACCATTAAAAAAACAAAAGGTCATAGGATTGCTGATTTAGTGCCTGAAAGGTCATCCAGGCTAATCCCCTTACTTACAGATGAGGAAATGGAGACCTAGAAAGCTTCAATGCTTCAAGTTCACACAGGATATCAGAGAACTTAGGTTTGAATCCTGCTCCTGTGTGGGCTGTGGGAAGACCTCTGAACCTCTCTAGGCCTCAGTTTCTTTCTTGGTTTAAGAAAAAAGCCATCAGAAAGGAATGTTCAATGATCTCTTCCAGGTTTCAAGTCTATGAATAGAAATAAGCAAGAACAGTTATGTAAAATCAGAATTCCCTTGTCCCTAGATGATGCCAGAGAAACACTGAAGAATGTTTGCTCTCTACTTTTCTGTTTCTCTGGTTCCTGCTGGCAATCAAAATCAGTGGTCATGGTCGTCTCACATGCTTCATTTCTTCAAGCCGTGTTGTGATTTCCTGAATTTGGAGCATTGCATGTACCTCCCCTTAATCACATTTGAGGGAAGTTGATTCCTGATGACAGTGAGCAGGCAACTGCATCTTTCCATTAGACCATCTCCCATAGCTGACCATAGAAGGGTTTATTGCTTCAGGGGATTCTCGGAGAGAACAAAATCCAATCACAAAACATCTTAGGATTTGAGTCTGCAGAAGACCCAAAGTGAGATCAGAAAATTCAGGAATTCAGTTCTCTTATTTTACAAATGAAGAAACAGATACTCAGAAAAGTTCAAGTGACTCCCTCATGACCCCTCTTTCAATTGTCTGTTGGCACAGTGCCTGGCACATGGTAAGTATTTAATCAGTACTTACCATTTGATTGACCATATATACAGTAAATATAAGAATTGGATTTTATCCCTTCATTTGAGGGCCCCCAACCCTTTATCCACCATCCATCCGCAGGAACCATGAGCTATGTATGTTAGTTTTCTAGCTCAGATTGAACATATTTCCCACTTTACCCCCTGGTTATAGTATTGTTCTCTATCCCAGAATGCTACCCCACCCCTCCTATCTCTACCTATGGATTTTTTATCTAACCTCAGCTCAAATGCACAAAGACATTCCCTCACCCAGAAGGAAGGAAGGATGGAAAGAAACCAGTATTTATTAAGCATCGTTAGGAATTTCAAAAATAGGATCTCATTTGATCCTCACAACAACCCTGCAAGGTAGGTGCTATCATTCTCTCCATTTTACAGATGAGGAAACCAAGACAAACAGGAGTTAGGTGACTTGCCTAGGCTCACACAGCTAAGAAGTGTCCAAAACTGGACTTGAACTTATGGCTCCCTGCCTCTAAGTCCAGTGTTCTATCCACCACTCAGCTAGCTGCGGTAAGGGAAAGAAGGAAAGAAAGAGAGGAAGAAAGGAAGGAAGGGAGGAAGGGAGGAAGGAAGGAAGAAAATAAGGGTGGAAGGAAGGAGGAAGAAAGGAATGAAAGGAGTGAAGGAAAGGAGGGAGGAGGGAAAGGATGGAATGGAGGGAGGGAGGAAAGAGGGACAGAAGAAAGGAAAGAAAGAAAAAGGAAAAAAGGAAGGGAGGGAGGAAAGAAGAAATGAAAAGAGTGAAGAAGGAAAGGAGGAGAGAAAGGAAAGGAGAGAGGAGGGAAAGGATGGCATGTAGGGAGGAAGGAAGGATAGAAAGAAAAGAAGAAAAAAGGAAAAGAGGAAGGAAGGAATGGAGGGAGGGAGGAAATGAGAAGGAAAGGAAGGGAGGGAGGAGGGAAATGATGAAATGGAGGGAGGGGGAAGGAAGGGAAAGAAAGAAAGAGAAAGGAAAAATGAGAGGAAGGAAGGAAAGGAGGGAGGGAGGAAGAAAGGAAGGGAGGGAAAAAGGGATGGAGGAAGGGATTGCGGTGGTGCTGGCATTCTTACTATTCTCACTGCTATTAAGAATAATGCCCACAATGTGCTAGGAAGTCCATGGACTCTGGCCAAGATGCGGTCTGAGCTTTAAAGCATTGACACACTAAGGCATTTTCGTGTAGATGATGTATTTCCTTTTGCAGACAAGCAAAGAATGCCCAGGCCAGGGCTGGTCCAAGGAGAAAGAAAGCAGTTGTGAAGACTTTTCAGACTTCCAGGAGGCGTGGGGGGCTGGAAGGGGGGCAATGAGAGGGGAGCCCCTGGGGGCAGGACTGAGTCTCCCCAGAGTTCCAGCTGCTGAAGCACTCACTGGTGGTGAAACTTTTCAGACCATTCATTGCCAGCACATCTGTGTGGCCTGGGCAGGCTTCCTGGGTATCCCATGGCAGTCTGGGACCTCACAGGAATCCTGGGCACTCAAGATCATAGGTTTTAGAACTGGAAGGAGCCTTCAGGAGCCTCTGGTCCAACTTCCTCATTTTACATTTCCTCATTTCCCAGCTCAAGGACATACAGCACTCAAACCAGGGCTTTCTAAGTCTGGTGATCTTTCACTAGGACACCTCCTTGCCTGTTTCTAGTGCCAAGAAAATGCTTTAGTTCAACTCCCACAGCCCAGATAAGGCAGGATACTTGCTTTGTGGAAGTAAAGGGCAAGTAGTAGAAGCAGCATTTAATCCCTCTGCCTCCCAATATGGGATTGCCTCAACTGCATTATAGCTTCAGGCCCCTTCCCTGGAGTACATATGGCTTGGAACCCCCAAAATACAGAATATTTTTGCATCAAATAAGTGTATATTTAGGAAAAGAAAGATTAAAAGGTGTGCCACAGGCCCCTTTCCAGTCAATCCCTACCCCTACTGGCTCCCTTGGAAGCTGGCTACATTGCTTATTCTGAGGTGTGTCTTTGTTATGGATATACCCTCTCACAACTAGGGAGAGAGAGAAGCTCTCATTCTCAGAGACATTATCTCTGCAGCCAAAAGAAAGTTAGGAGACAGGCAAAGTGAAGTCCCCCATGAGCAGATATATTGAGTATAGAAATTTCAACTCTAGGTAGGGGCGACCAGGCAGTCTGGAAAGGTGCCTTGGTCCCATGCTCTCCAAACACAAATTTGGAGGCCTGCACTGCTGGAATTCTTAAAATCCTCTGAATAATGATTTCATCATTGGTGAAAGCCCAGGTCTCTGACCTCTATAACCCTGGGAATAGCAGAGGTTCCAGCCTAGGGCCCTCAGATGCCATCCTAAGAAGCAGACCCCCAGGAGACGCAGCACCCCTGCCTAGGAGGCACAGCCCCCAGGGAGATACCGAAGACCCAGAAAACCAAGTTCTTGTCCCCAAAGTCCTTGGTATTGTCAATGCATTCAACATCAGAAAAGGAGATGATTTTATCAGTGGAAATGGCATGTTAAAGGAGGCATTAACACTTGCTTTGTTGATGTGCCCTATAGGCCATGAGATGTTTCCAATTGACTTGTTGCTAAAACCTTCCATATGTGCTATTTCTTCCATTAGATCACGAACTCTGTTAGAGTGGGCATTGGCTCACTTTTCCATGTGTATTTAAAGCATTTTGCACATAGTTCTTAATAAGAATAAGAAGCTTAATAATTAGCTTAATAAATAATTAACTAATTTAAATCAATATAATTAAATGTAAATATTAAATTTATATAATTAATATGTAAGCACACATATTTTATTTATAGATTATATATTTATACATTAATATCTACTATAAATTAATATAATTAAATTTAACTATTAAATTACATAAAATTAAATGATAATTTGCTTAATAAATTAGCTTAATAACCTTAATAATAAGCTCTTAATAAATACTTCACTCACTCACTCATTCATTCATTTACTCACTCACTCATTCATTTACTCACTCACTCACTCATTTACTCACTCACTCACTCATCTCCATAGAAAGGCTTCCCATAGAAGTAGGACATGATCTCTTCAGTCATACAGCCAATACCCTCTGCCAGGAAATCTTTGGGAACTAGAGATCGCAAGTAAGTTCAGCCACTACAAGTTAGCATTTGGCAGCTCTAGGCTGGATCAGAAACTCAGCTTTCTTTTTTCTGTTTATGACATTACGATCCCCTCAGGCTTAAACCTTGGAGTCATTTCTTCTTTTCCCTTGCCTGTTATATCCAATTTTTATAACTAGGTGGCACTACTAACCAGCAACCTGATTCTTCCTATTCAACAAGAAAGATCAAAGTTGAGTAACTCCCCTGGTGCCTGCATGTAACTCAGTGGAAAAGCCAAAGCTCCAAGTGCTTTATGGATCTTAGAAGACAACCTTCTATGTCTCAGCTCTTCTCTCTAGGTGACCACACTGATTGGCTAGTATAAGGGAGTAAGATTAGTATGGATTTACCCAGTTAGGTTAGTGCTGGGCCCTTACCCACTGGCTTTTCAGCCCTTCCCTTTCAACTTATTATTTTCCAGTAAGCCCTCATTATGTGATGATGGCATAGTGAAGTCCAATTCCCATAGGACCAAAGAAAACAGGCTTGGACACTGTGTACAGTGTTTTACTCTTTGCAAAGAAAAAGACAAGAAATAAAGCTAGACATAAAAACAAAACGAAACCGTCTCCTCTGTGACTGTGTGCCTGTTGTACCGGGCAGCCCCTGGGCATCTCTTGAGCCACTCTATTCAAACATGTTTCCTTTTACATCATTATGGTCATTGTACATTATTGTTCCCACCCCTTTTTTTTATTAACTTCACCCTGCATCAGTTCATGCAAGTCTTCTATGAATTCTTCATATTTGTCTCTTCTACAAAGTTCCTTCTTTGACACAGAGTCCTAATACCCAAACCAAGGAAAAATGAAGCAACAGAACAATATCACTAACAACTATTGATGAGAAAATGTTAGATAAATGTTAACCTTAGCTAAAAGCCTAGAGTAAAGGAGCAAAAAAAAAAATTGTTCACAATGGCCGTTGGATTTATGTCAAAGATGATTAAACATTTGAAAAACAACATAATCACATTAAAAAAAAAACCAAAATATCCACCACCACATTATTGTATCAACAGTTTCAGAAAAGTTTTTGACAAAGTATACACTCACATATTTGACATGATAAAAAATATGTTTTCCTTCTCAACTTTTGAGAATAATAATAGCACAAGTATTAATTGCTCTTTAACATTTGATAGAATTCACCAGTACATCCTTCTGGACCAAGGTTTGTCCCCCTTCTCCTCACACACCTTTGGCATATTCAGTTTAATTTTCTAAGCCTGGAAACTTCATGTTGACTGTTTCATATTCTGTTAATCTGAGTATTTTATATTATACTAGGTGCTGTTCTCTTTTTTTCCACAGTCTTGTAATTTGGTAGCATAGTTCTGATTATTTAAAAAAAATTCTTCATTTGTGACTTCACCTCAGACCAACACTTTTGTAATTAGTAATAACAATTTGGCAGTAGTATAGAAAATGGATTGGAGAGAGAGATGATGGCTGCAGAGTCTAATTAGGAGTCTACTGCAGTCAGCTCTGCGATGAGGGCTTATGATAGGAATAGAGAGAAAGGATGGCAAGAAGGTGAAATGGACAAGATCTGAATAGTGATCTTCAATAACACCCCACAATATGAGGCGTGAGGGAGAGGAAGAGTCCAGGCTAGAAGCTTGGATAACTGGAAGGATGGTGGTACTCTCTACAGAAAGAAGTAAATTGGGAGAAAGAGTGGCTCTGGGTGGGCGGGGATGGGGGGTGTAGAGAATGCATTTGGCTGATGAGATGGAACTGCCAGTAAGACCTTCAAGAGAAGATGTGGAATTCCAACTCAGGACAGAGATGAGGGCTGGCTCTATCCATCTGCATGTCACCTCCACAGAGATGATAACTATCCTGAGGTGAATGAGATAGAGCACTGAGACAAGAGAGGAGAGGCCTGGAGCCAGAACCCAGGAATTCTAGGGAATGTACAGTTAGGTTTCTTAACTCCTCCTGAGATTGAACAAAGTATAATAGCCACACATGCTGCTTGATGAAGCCTCCTGATTTGGATCTTGAGTCACTTACAGCACAAGGTACAGACTCAGGACCTGGAGTTGGCTGGAAGCCTTTGTTTCTAACATGAATGTACCATGGCTAGCACAAAGCTTGAGGAACAAGGGCAGACCTAGGCAAAGAGAAGCCTAGGACCACTCTGTGGACCTACCATCTTCTTCATCTTTGCTTTTAAGTATTCAGTTCAGGTTTCTGGTGGCTGAAAGGTATATCACAGGGGTGGGGAACCTGCAGCCTCGAGGCCACATGTGGCCCTCAAGGTCCTCAAGGATGGCCCTTTGACAGAATCCAAACTTTGATTTGTTCTGTGAAGTTGGGATTCAAGCAAAAGGCCACCCTTGAGGACGTAGAGTGGATTTGTTCTGGGAAGTTTGGATTCAGTCAAAGGGCTGCCCTTGAGGACCTAGAGGGCCATATGTGGCCTTGAGACCACAGGTTCCCCACCCCTGGTATATCACATCCTCCTGTATTTCTTTTACTTCATGAGCAGAGCCAACTTGGAACATGGGTCTGTTTGTTATACAATCAACCAATAAGTCCTGCTAATTCCACTTCTACAAACAGTTACTGTTTGACTTCAGACTTTCCTCACTTCTTTCCTGGATTATAATGGTCTCCTAATTGCTTTCCCACTAACTTCTTGAAAGTGTTGGCTGATGGAGGTGTGGGAATCTGGTTCAGAGAGCAGTGAAGGCCGCCGTGTGTGAAGGCCTGTCCCATGGCTGACATTTTTAGAAAATTTCTCTTCTCTTTGCCTGTTTCTAGATTTCAGGCCATTCTTCTGCCTCTGCTGCTTTTGTTGTAAGCAGTGGCATTGCCCTGAGTAGTGTGTGGTAAGAGTTCTGCTCTCTCTGCTAGAGCCCATCTTAGGCCCCTCTACTATGAATGATTGAATTCTGGGTGGATTTAGGCTGTACATTCTCCTTTTGTGATCAGGGGTATACTTTGGGAGTATTTTGGCCTAATTCTGCTGTGCCTCAGTTTCTCTATCTATTAAACAAAGGGGTGATTACTAAGGTTCTTTCAAGCTCAAACATTCTCCACCTAATTCATCCTCTGATGTGGAGGTGACCGTGGGTTCTCAAAGCCTGTGCCAGTAGAGTGCCAACTGGGATAGATCCTGCCAAATTGGAAAAACTTGGAATGGCCTCCTGGAAGGAGCCAGTGTTGTTCAAGGGCAAGCTGAGCTCAAGGCTGAGGACCATAAACAATCTAACTCAGGAAACTTGCCCACTGAGGGTCCACAGGGCAAAGGAGACACAGAGAGTCCTAAAGAAAGTGCATGGGAAGATGCCCTTTAGCTGGAGGGAGAGAGGGGGTAAAAAAGAGGGAGAAGTGCTCAGGAAAGTTTTCATGGAGGCCATTTGACCTCTACGAGCTAGGCCTGAAGGGAAGAAACAGGTTTCAAAAGGGGGAGACAAAGTGGTAGTTCTTTCCAGACTTGAGGCATGGTGTATACCAACGACCTACAGAGAGGTGAGAGATGGCAGGACAACATCAAGGAGAACCTTGGAGGGGCCTATTTGGATATGAGCCTAATATACCAAAAGGGTAGTGAGATGGAACAGAGCTGGAAAGGTAGAATGGAATCAGATTCTTGTTCAGTCAACTTTCAAATGTGTCCAACCCTTTGTGACCCTATTTTGGTTTTGTTTTTATTTTTCAGAAAAGATAGTGGAGTGGTTTGCCATTTCCTTCTCCAGCTCATTTTACAGATGAAGAAACTGAAGTTAAGTGACTTGCCCAAAGTCACACAGCAAGTAAGTGTCTGAGGCCAGATTTGAACTTAGGTGTTCCTGACTCCAGGCCTGGTGTTTTATTCTTTGGCCTAAAGTCAGTAGGGAGCTATTGATGGTTACTGAGCAGGAGAGTATTATGATCAGATCTATACCTTAGTAAGGTTATTTTTTACCTCTTCATGAAATATGGACTGGAAAGGGGAAAGATTCATATGGGGGAAATCAAGGAAGAGGTCATGGAGGAGGAAATCAGAAAAGACTTCATGGAGCAGGGAATCAGGAAAGACTGAATGTAGGTGGAAATCAGGGAAGATTTATATAGGGGGGAATCAGGGAAGATTTTATATAGGGGGAATAAGGGAAGATTTTACATAGGGGAATCAGGGAAGACATATGGGGGAAATCAGGGAAGGATTTATATAGGGGGAATTAGGGAAGACTTTATATAGGGGGATTAGGGAAGAATGCATGGAGGGGGAAATCAGCGAAGTCCTTATATAGGGGGAATCAGGGAAGGATTTATATAGGGAGGATTAGGGAAGACTGCATGGAGGGGGAAATCAGTGAAGATTTTATATAAGGTGGAATCAGGGAAGAATATATATATATATGGAGAATCAGGGAATGCTATATATACTGGGGAATCAGAGAAATCTTTATATGGGGGAATCAGGGAAGGATTTATATAGGTGGGCATCTGGGAAGATTTTATACAGGGGGGAATCAGGGAAGGTTGCATGGAGAGGGAAATCAGGTAAAATATCTTCAAGGGAGAAATCAGGGAAGACTCCATGGTGGAGGCTGTATCTAAACTGAGTTTTGAAGGAATCTAAGGATTATCTGAACAGGAAGTGAGAATGAGATACATTCTAGACATGGGGGTGGGGTGTGCAGATGAGATACATCTTGGACATGAGGGTGGGGTGTGGGAATGAAATACATTCTAGACATAGGGGTGGGGTGTGGGGATGAGATACATTTTGGACATGGGGTAGGGTGTGGGGGTGGGGTAAAGGAAGATGGATATAAGCAATAGTATGAAACAAAGCTTTGGAGTTGTTGTTCAGGCATTTTCCAATCATGTCTGACTCTCTCTGACCCCATTTGTGGCTCTCTTGGCACAGATACTGAATTGGTTTGCCTTTTCCTTCTCTGTCTCTTTTGATGGATGAGGAAATTGAGGCAGACACAGTAAAGTGACTTATCAGGGTCACACATGTAGGAAGTGCCTAAGGTCAAATTTGAACTCAGAGAGGAATCTTCCAGACTCCAAGCCAGGTTCTCCATCCACCGCAATGCCACCAAGCTGCCCTTGAACCAAGACGAAGTTGGTTATTTTATCACACTGTCCTGGTACAGGCTGAATTATAGAACAGTTGTTTAATCAATTCAGTAGTCTATTTAGAGTAAGTAGACTTGAATTCTAATCTTGGCTCTACCATTTGTTGTATGATCTTAGACAAATCTCTTTGCTTCCCTGGGTCTCAGTTTCCCCTTTTTTAAAATGCTGGACCAGGTATCCTCTGAGGTTCATTCCAGCTTTGAATCCTCATGTGACCTTGGGTGAGTCATTTCCCCTCCCTGGATCTCAGTTACCCCTTCAAAAAATGAGGCTATTGGACTAGACCCAGGTTAAATGTTGCCTTGAGGCTGTAGGTTCCCCACTGCTGGACTAGAGCAAGGGTCCTTAACATTTTTGGTGTTATGGACCCCATTTGGCAGGCTAGTGAAGCCTGTGAACTCCTCAGAGTATTATTTTTAAATGCATGAAATAAAGGCAGAACATTACGAAGGAAACCTGAAGTCTGTAGACAGGTTTGAGGGGGTCAGTGAATTTAGATGGGAAAAATCAACGCATCTTTGTTTTCACACACCTGTGGCCCTTTGGACTATTGGAGCTCTGAAGTCTCTTCCAGTTTTTAGATCTATGCCCCTGTGACCCGGCTCCTTAGCCTACCTCAGTCACTTTGTGTGTGACCTTGTGACTTAGGACAAGTCACTTCTAGGGGGCAGCACTGGACAGTGGAAAGATGCTGGATTCAGGGCCAAAGGAAGTTTGGTCATGCTTACTGGTTGTGTGATGGGAGCAAGTTCCTTCATCTCTCAGTGCCTTGGTTTCCCCGTTAGTGAGATAACGGGATCGATGCTGAGTTTTCTTTCAGTCCTCGATCCCCATGAGGTTAATCATCTCTGCACACCACATTCATACTCTATAAAATAATAAATCCCTTTAAGATCCCTTCATGCATGTTCTATTGACCTCTCAGAGTTGTTTTAAGGGGTAAATGAGATAGTGGGTTTGAAAACATCCAGCTTTATTTATGCGAGAGTGCCAATCTTGAAGCTGGTTAGATCCAAATTCAAATCCTGCCACTTATTTATTGTGTGACCCTATCTCTTAATCTCTCTGGGTCTCAGTTTTTCTCTCAAGAAAATGGGCCAGATGATTTCTAAGGTGCCTTCTGGCTCTGCTCTAGCAACATGAATCGTAAGAGAGCAAGCCAGCAACCTGACCCCCAAACCCACAAAGGAAAAATAACTGAAGCCTGGGGGTGAGGGGGTTCAGCTCCTCAGCCTTCCCATATGACCAGCCCCAGTCACCAGGGATTTACTCCACCCTCTGCTTTGTTTTGGCAACAGCGAGAAAGAGTTCAACCACTCCCACTCCTGAGATGAAAAGCCCCTCTGGCTTCTCCCCTCCCTACCTCCTTCCTGAAAAATGAAGCAGGGCACAAGCAGAGGCCCCTCCCAAGGCCCATTCCCACTGACTTCCCAGGAATAATGTTCCCAGTCACACAGGGTCTGGGGCCCCTGAGGTCCTGACAGGTTGGAACAGTTGAGTGTGTTGCAAAGACATCTTCCAGGGCTGGGAGGCTTGCAAAATGCAGCTCCAAGTGGTTTGGGAAGAAACAGGAATAAACCCTGGGATGGGAACATGGTTCTTTATGTTAATTTCATTTTGACATCTGTCTTCTTTGCAGAGGTGAGGGACTATGGGTGTGGAACAGTGCATATATGGTCAGATTCCATCAATGTGTTATGTGTATTTGACGAACTTACTGTTTTTCCTTTTTTTAATTTTTGGTTACAAGGAATGCTGGGTATATTTATTAGTAGCAGTAATTCAGCAACATGCTCAAAAAAGGCTTTTCCTTCCTTTGACCTGACTATGCTTAGGTGAATCACTGGATTTCTTTTAGGCCTTACTTTGCACAACTGCCAAATGCGGGAATTGTCCTGAATCCTGAAAGCTGGAAATCTCTGTCCCTATACTAGTGAAAATCCTCACTTAGCTGAGACTGATAAGAGGGTGCAGAAATGAGGATATTGGGAGTGTGATCACTGATTCAATCAACAATGCTTTGTTCTCCTAGCAAAGAGCAGATGCCTGGTTGACTGGGATTCTCAGATATCCTCAAAGGTCCCTTCCAACTCTCTGCAATCCAAGGGATTTTTATTTGGCCTGTTTCTCCCCCAGGGAGGCAGCACCATACAGTGATCCTAAAATTCCTGGGATCTAGGTTCTGATTCTGCCTCTTACATGTATGACATTTGATCATACATTTAACCACCATGGGACTCACCTTTATCAATAAACTGAGGCAGTTGGACTAACTTGTTGTCCTCTGATGTCCCTTCCAGCTCTCCAGCTAGGATCCTATCTTTTTTCAGAGTATAATGATCTACCTCCCAGGATTCTTGGGCACTGGAGAAAGAATTGCAGATTTTGAACTCAACCATCATGCTTGTATTCAAGTCTTGACTCTGACACTAGTAGTGTGTTTCTCATCTAGTCACCTTTCCATGGGCCTATGTAATTGTCAGATGGGAATACCAGTGCCTCAACTATGGAGCTCAAATGGTTATTAGGAGGAAGAGCTTTGTAAAAATCAAAGTCCCATAGAAATGAATTATTATTTTTCAACTTCATCAACCTTTTCTTTTCACTACTAAGTAATAGGATCCAGAGTCCCAGACTCTGGCCATGTTCGCATGCCAAGAGCAAACTGGGACCAAGCCCAAAAAATTCCTATGGCTCATTTACAAGGCTAGCTTTGCAGCTGCAGCCTGAAAACATTAAGAAAGCTGGTAGCAAAGTGGGGCCCATCAGAAATAGGGGGGTATGGTGCCCTGGGCTCTGGGGGGCTGCAGACCTTGTTTCTTGGGAACAGTGACCCAAAATGGCCAAGGGAAGGTCTCCTCTGATTGAGAGGCCTGTTTTCTATTTTGCTGCAGGGCTGGCCCGACCCAGAGCATGGCCTTTTCTCCTTGTGGAGTTCTTTCTTTTGGTTGGCTTGGGCAACAGCACTGCGGGTTGGCAGCTTAATTGTGCCCAGAAGATGGACACAGGACAAGGATGGCTGAAGAACGAAGATATTGCTTTTATTTTATTTATTATTTTTTCTTAACAACAAAATATTCACTAGAATATTCGAGCAGAATTACCAAGGCGTATCTCAGATGCAAGCCCAGCGTGGTGGCGAGAGTGAAGTATTTGAAGCCCAGAAGCCCTGGGTTCGAATTCCTGAGCTGTGCCTCACCCGTTTTCTTGCCATTTGCTGTGTGACCTTGTGTCAATCACTTCCCCTCCACACCCTGCCCCTCACACATATACACACACCACGAACATACACACCCTCATTTTTCCCATCTGTGAAGTGGGGCCATAAGCCCTGTCCACTTCTCAACTCTGATATAAGATCCAGTGAGACAGTCTGGACAAGCCCTTGGTGAACCCTAAGCCCTTAGTGAACTTTAACTATGAGAATGAAATTTAGAAATTCGAACTCTGGAACATGAACCAATTACTAATGTTTCTTGAGTATTCCTCAAGAAGGTATACACCCTTAACACAAGAAAACTAGGTAACATGAGAGAAGCATGTGATCACCATCACTACCCGAAATCCCCCATCCCCCTCACCCCCTCCTTGGCACAGGCTTGGAATGACTGTGACTTCCGGCTGGTAATTAACTTCTTTGGTAATTGACACCATGCAATTGAGCAGGAGGTTGGGGGGGAAGAAAGGAGGGAGAGGTGGTGGATTCTAGCAGCTTTAGCTTTCTTCTATTACCTCATCAATTTGTTCTGAATACTGTCATACAATGAAACCTTTCCCCACCCCCTGTAGACATCATAGGTGCTAGTATATAGGCAGTGGCTGAGCAGCCTGGCCACTTGCCCCAGAACCCCCCTCTCATTCTGAGACCAGGATCTGATGCATATCAATTGGTTGGAACTCCCCCATGGGTGGAGGTGGGGGGAAATACAACTTTGGGGGTGCTCCTGGGCTCACAGAGCCAGAGTCGCTGTGAGCTGTGCTGCCTACGCTGGCCTGGGACTCTGAGATCTTCTTCTTCAGCAGTTTCCTCTCCTTAGCCCGGCGATTCTGAAACCAGATTTTCACCTGCAACATACAACGGTTCTGGATTTAGAGTGTATAGAATGACCTGGATTTAGAGTGCGTAGAATGACCATGCTAACAGTAGAAAGGATCTCAAACACCATTTCATCCACATACTGCCCCCTCATCCCTCCCATTTTACAGAAGATGAAATTAGAACCTAGAGAAGAGATACATCCTGTCTGAAAGTCACTCAGATGCTACCGGGAGGACTCATAGCCCAGACCTACCTTTGTAAAGACAGGTGAAACATCCCTTAGTAGGCCATAATGCCTGTCTCAAGCCCTTTGCCTAAGGGGCCACTGGGTACATTTGCAAACATGGTACAGTGCAATAAACCAACTGGAGGGTGGAAAAGTAGGTCTTACCCCTGCCCCCAACATACACCCTTACAAACCATGGGACTTCATTTCAAAATAACCATAGCACCTTTCACCCATTACAATTCAACACTCCCCAAGTCTACCCCACCCCTCAGCCCCCCAAGTTTCTCCATTCTTAGACAGGAATTGGCCCTCTGGAGGACTGAACATCCAGCGTGGCAGCTGTGCAGGTGGACTGGAAAAACTTCCCCTCTCCCCCAATTCCTCCCACATCCTACCTCAACAGTAAAAAACAAAAAAGTTTATTAATAGAGATGAGTGATCAAAAACATGTGGAAACCACTGGCCTAGTGGATGGCAAGCTGTGGACTTGGAGTCAGGGACATGTGCTACTCACCATAGGTAAGTCATTCAGTCTCTCTGAGCCTGTTTCCTCAGATGTGGTCAGGCTAATGGTCTTTTTGTAAGATATACCACAGTGACCAAACTAAGAAAGAAGGGGCTTCAATGGCAGGAGGATGACAGGATTTAAACTGGGTATTTGAAAGAATGCCCAACTAGCCAAGGGCAGGGGAGTACTAATGGGATTGTGGGCACTGGAGATCTCTGTCTCATCAGAGAGCTTTCAGGATGACTTGAAAGGCAGGGGACTGGCATGAATGACCTTGAAAACTTGCTCCCCAGTTCTAGAATCCTAGGATTTGGGGATGAACTTACTAAGTTAACTTATACAACATTGTTCTGTATCCCAAGTGTCTGGCACATAGTAAGATCGTAGATTAAAGGACCTTAGAAGTCATCACAGCCAACTTCCTTATTTTGCAGTGGAGGAAACTGAGGTCCAAAAAGATTAAGTGCCTTGCCAGTGTTCACATAACTAGTAAGTACCTCTAGCAAGATTTGAACCTGGGTCTTCCTGGCTGTGGGTCTAATGTTTCCTCTACTGTGCTACATTAAGTATCTCTTTAGGAATAAGGGCTTAATAATCGAATATTGAGTAAATGAGCAATTAAATTCAAAACTCAGTTGTAGTAGAAGCACGAATCACTGGTATGATTTCCAAGAAGCATAGAATCTAGAATTAGAAGAGTCCTAGGAACAGGGAATGTCAGAGCTGGGAGGGGCCTTAGAACAGGGAATGTCAGAGCTGGGAGGGGCCCTAGAACAGGGAATGTCAAAGCTGGGAGTTCTTTAGAAAAAAGAATGTCACAGCTGGAAGGAACCTTAGAACAGAGAATGTCACAGCTGGAAGAAACCTTAGAACAGAGAATGTCACAGCTGGGAGAAATCTTAGAACAGGCAACATCAGAGCTGGGAGGAATCTTAGAACAGGGGATGTCAGGACTGGGAGGGTCCTTAGAACATAGAATGTGGGGTGTTTTAGAGACTAGAGCAGATGTCAGAGTCAGATAGGACCTAGGATATCATCTAGTTCAAGCCCTCACAAGTTTGGTCATCTTCATTTCAGAGATCAGTATGGTCATTGCCTCCACACTGTGGTTCAATGAGTTATTGTAACCAAAGTCCAAATTATTCCCCGGTGGCCAGCCTCTCTGCAAACAACCAGGCTGGTCCTCAAAACATCAGTCCCATAATCCATTCCCAGGCCTATTTGCAAAAGCTGCTAAGGCACAGTCTTTGCAGCTTCAAGCCATGATGAAGACTTTAGTGGAAACTCGAAACGGGCCAACTTTTCTACCCTGAAGGGCAGACACTGAAAATCACTGAATTTAAATTGTGAAGACTGGCTGGCTGCATCAATCCAAGTAAGAAGATTTCAAGCTGGAAAGGATATTGCCTAGCCTAAATCCTTTATTTTACATAGCAGAGAACTAAGGTTCAGAGAGGGGAAGTCACTTGCCCAAGGTCACCCAGTCTCTAAGCAGCAGAGACAGGATTTAAACCCAATCTCTTTGTCTCCACATTCAGGGCTCCTGTCACCGCATCCAGCTATCTCCAAAGACCACTCATGGTGGTGCTCTCAGAGTTTATATACCCTTGGAAGTGTAGGTGTTCCTGAGGGGTGCCATTCAAGTCTTACTGGTTAACTCAATAGGAGGTGGGCTATATTCAAATTAGGGTCTTGAGGTACCAATAATTAGTTACTAAATACAAGATAGAACTATTCATTTCTCACACTACCTTGGGATTCCAGCTCAATGTTGGAACTCAAGAGACTAGTCAAGAGACCAGTCATCTTAGCAGAATCCTAGCATTCTGCCCTTTTTTACCATTTGAATCCTGCTTTGAAAGTTGGCTTCACACGTCAGCCAATGAAACTGCACTTTGAGGATAAATGGGATGAATCTAGGCCAGCAGTTCTAGGGAGACTCGAAAAAGTTTGTTTCTTAGATTCTCATAATCCATTTCGAGAGCCCACTTAGAGGTCACCCCTTCTTTAGCCTAGAGAAACAAACACACAGAAACAATATGATACTCTGGGGTACCTGTCTCTCGGAAAGACCCAACTGGCCTGCTAGCTCGATCTTCTTCTGAATACTGATGTATCTGTTGCAATGGAATTCTTTCTCCAGCTCCAGTCTCTGATGCTCTGAATAAACCACTCGGTACTTCTCCTTGGTCCTGGTCTTTCCTGCTTAAGAGAAAGGCAATTCGTGTAATGTTGTACTGCTTCCTTAGGGAGTCTCCAATGCAACTGGTACTTTTGAATCTGAGCATATCCTGCACTTTCCCACCTCGGGGCCTTTGCTCAGGAGATTTGCTAGGCATGGAAAGCCTTTCTTTCTGCTTTCAAGTCAACAGATTTATTAAGTGCCTCCCATATACAAGACAGCTTTTTTGGTGCTGAGGAGAGAGATCAAAGGGGCAAATTCCTGCCTGCAAAGAACTTCCATTCTGGCTGAACCTTTAAAGCTCAGTTTAATTACCATTTCCTCCAGGAATTGTCTCAGGGCCTACCCTTTTCCCCTTGAACCTTCACACTCATTTCTTAAAGAGGCCTATTCACTGAATGGATGTATCTCACTCAAAGTGAGAAACTGAAAAGACCTTAGCCTAAAAGGGCCAGGGTCTCCCATTGCATCCTGGGCCATCTCCAGTTGTGCTGATGAATATCTGGCCATTGGACCAGATGGCTCTGGAGGAGAAAGTGAGACTGGGGACCTTGCACAGCCCTCCCTCACTCAAATCCAAGTCAACTGCAAGTCATGTCATCATTTTGATATCATGGTCCTCTTTGAGGACAAATGCAACAACCATCCTGTGAGTAGTCTCATTCAGAAATCACTTAGCATTTGCATCTGCATTTTTCTATTACCCTAGAACTGGAGATGCATTTCAGAGTCCCTACTGCATGGCAGACTTTGGATTTCAATTTTGTTCTGGCCCTTTCCTAGCTTTGTGACCTTGGGCAAGTCACTGAATTTTTTTGAACCTCAGTTCCCTGGTGCAAAATAGGAGATATAATAGAGGGGAAAGATTTGGATTTGGAGTCAGGAGAGACCTTGTTTTGTTTGAATCTTGCTTCTGATGCTGATTGGTAGCTTCTGTCACTAGCTGTGTGACCTTGGGCAAGTCACTAGACCTCTCTATTTCCTTATCAGCAAAGTGGATTTACCTCTAAGAGTAAACTGGAAAGGGTTATGTGAAGGCCAGTTTTTTGCTTCTCTGGATTTTAGTGGCTGGAAATCAATCACCCTCTTCACATGGCCATTAATTTCTGAAAATAACCTTTATTTGATACTTATAACCCCAGGAGGCAGGCATTACCAACACCCCCATTTTCCAGCTGAGAAAATGGAGACTCAGATATTAAGTGATTTGCCCAGGGTCACTCAGCTAGTGAGCATGTGAGGCAGAATTTGAACCTGGGTCTTCCTGACTCCAAGTCCAGCTCAGAGACCTAGCTTACACTTTGCACTACCTACTTCACAGGGTTAGAGTTTGAAACTGTGGGGAAAGTATTGGGTTTCTTTTCTGTGTTTTCATCTTTATTCCCATCTCCTAAACTGAGCATGCTCATCTAGGGACTGGGCACAGGCTCTACAAACAGTAGGTGCTTAATTTATGTTTGTTCAACAAAGGAATGACTCGATGGATCCACTGATTGATCGATCCTTCTAGTCCAAGAATCAAGCCATTTTCTCCCTGCCAATCTCCTTTTAGAATATGGGACAGGACCCTAAAACATGACTGTTTCTCTCAGAAAGATACAGTGTATAGGGACATAGGTTTGAATCCAGAAGGGAGCTGAATGACCACCTAACCCTTTATCTTACAGAAACTGGACAGGGGATTCTGTGGGTTACGCAAGATCATACAGCTAGTAAATGACTGAACAAGTAGTGGACCCTATCTTTTTTCACTGATTCTTTCTGCTATAACCACCCTCCCCCTAGGTAGATGCCCCTTGCTCTGCACTCTGGGGCCAAGTAAGCCAAGATTCTTTCTTCCTGTACAGGACAGCCCTTCAGACATTTTAATGAGGACTTGGCCACAACTACTC
This sequence comes from Bettongia penicillata ogilbyi, assembly GCA_023548195.1. Lineage (NCBI taxonomy): Eukaryota > Metazoa > Chordata > Mammalia > Diprotodontia > Potoroidae > Bettongia > Bettongia penicillata. The sequence continues at coordinate 669,212 of JAJHZJ010000184.1, forward strand.
TGAGTGAGACCAGAATACAAAGCACTAAGGGGAGGAATTGATTTCAGCTACATGCCTGTTGGGGGGTGGCAGTTAAGGGGAGAGAGGAGTGGTAATATCAGTTCGTTAAGGGCTATTAAGAGATCTTCTGTTTGTTGACAGGTTTCAGTCTCTCTTCTGCAGATGGGGAAACTGAGGCCCAGGGAGTTAGGTCACTTCTGGACAGAGTAGTGGAAATAGCACTGGACCTAGAGTCAGTGAAATCTGTTTGAATATCGCCTTTGTGGTTACTTTGCAGTTACTAGTTGGGTAGCTGTGTGCCTTGGGTGACTTTCTCCTACCCCCATTCTAAATTTCAGTTTCCTTATCTGAAAAAGGAAATGCATTTTGACACTGATTTTACAATCGCTTACAATGATTATTTACAATAATTTACCTTCTTTCCTATTGTCTAATTCCTAAGTGAGGCTCAAATACAGCAGTGGATATAAAAGTCTTTCCTCAGTATCTAAGGAGAAGCCATAATTCTTTCATTTGGGTGGGTCTGCTCTAGAATAGCCCAGATTTCTCTGGTTAGGACATATTTATTCTTAAATATTATCTTGTCAGAGACTCATACCCTTCCTTCTCTGAATTAATTTGAGTCAATGATTAAATAACTCTTGGCATTTTAAGGGTTACAATCAACCCGGGAGGTAAGAGTGAAGGTTTCACAAGCCCCATTTTACAGATAAGGAAACTATCATACTGGGAAAATGACTTGCCCAAGGCCAAACAACTGGTATAAATGATGGAAAACAGAATATAAAGACCTGGTTTTGCTTGAATCAGGAAGATACACATTCACTTTAGCCTCTGTAACTCCTGACAAGCCACTAAGTGGTTCCAGGTAACCCCTAAAGAAGGTAAGGTGCAAAACTGTTCTGGCAGAGGGAATTCATTTTCATGAGGGGACTTCCCCATACCCCCAAGATCACTGGCTCAGTCCCTATCTCTCTCAGGGAAGGAAAGGCTGGCAGGCCACCTCACTCTCAGGCAGCCCTGGAGGCTAACTAGGACCTTGGTGTGAGTGGGTTTGTATGTATGGGGGCGGGGGGCTGGGGAGGGTGGAGAGGGGGGCGGGAGCAGCACCTTCTAGCCAAACATTTCCTTTGCCTCACAATAGGGAACTAATTGTCCTTCCCCTCTGAATGGCTTCCCTGAGGACAGATACCTTTCCTCCTTCCCTTTAGTCTTCTCCAAAGGCAATTAGGCCATTTCCCTCTCTCTTGACCCCTGGAGTGTGGGGGGGGGGGGGGGAGAAGGGAGGCGGTAAGGGCAGTCCGACTCCTACCCCCTCGCCCCTCCCTTCAGCTTTTTGTTAATGGGATTCTTCAGATCTTTCAGGTCCTTTTTGATGTAACTGGTTTGGGGGACAAACTGTAAGGACAAAGACCCCTTTCAAGTGAGTCCCTGACCTCCATTGAGGTGTTAAGATGGAGGCCTGTCTAACAGCCCAGAGGGCCAAACCCTTTGTCCATTGGGGAGCACAAACAATGGATGGGGAATTTACAAGCCCTAAACAAATGTCCCCATGCCCTTTTTATGTCCAGGAAGAGGAGTCCTCAGGGACGTTTCTGGGGTTTGTCATTTTCTTTTGTTGAAGTGACACAATTTCCCCAAGAGCCTCAAGACTTTTGGCTAAAAATTAGGAAACTCGGAGCTAGAGTCAGAGCAATGAACAAACAGGACTTGAAAGAACTTTCAGCATCCATGCAGATCTCTGGGAAAGTAGGAGTGTGTGTGTATGTGTGTGTGTGTGTGTGTGTGCATGCATATGTGTGTGTGTGTGTGTGTGTGTGTGGGTAAGTAGTTTACAAAGTCAAAATGGATGCTGCAGATAAAAATAGAACTTTAAAACTGATTTCTCGTCTGGAACTCAACCTCTTGGCTTCGGAACTGGATGTGATCACGGTACCTGTAGTATCTGCCTCACCACAAGGAGGTTGTTGTGAGCCTCAAAGGAGCTGAGGCATACAAACTAAGATTGTGAATTTTAAAGCACTGTATACTGGCCACCCCTGTATTATTATTATCATATGACTATTAATTTAATGTCATATTGGCACAAGATCATGCAGCTAGTGAATGGCTGGAGGCTAGATTTGAACCCAATTCCCCTAACTCCAGCTCATTCCACTGCACATGCTGCTCCTGGAGAACTCCTGAAACTCCTGCTTAGAAAAAAAAATGGGTGCTAAACATGTTCCCAATCCTATGTCGGCTATTTAAATAAGTCGTTTAAGGTATGACTATAACCATTTGGCTTTCTTCTGCTGCTTGGCAGACTCGAAACATTTAGAGCTGGAAAGGATGATACTTAGAAGTTGATATTCATTATCTTCAAGGACCCAAGGCTCTCTCAGTGTGGATATTCCCTCCCTACCCCTCCCTTTTCCACCTGCACAAGATCACAGAAGTAAGAGCCAGAAGGCATCTCAGGGTTCATCCAAGTCCTTGATTTCACAGAAGACAAAAGTGACGCTCAGAAATTTTGGCCAAAGTCATTCACTCTAGTATGAATGAAGGAGCAAAACTGATTCCAGCTAAATATTTAATAGATGACCAACCAGTAAGCATTTAGAAAGTCCCTACTATGTGCAAAGGCTGTCTTAAGCCCTAGGGGAAGATGATGCAAGAAATGCCACCATCTTTGGGAGTTTTCCTTTTTGTATTTCTGTGGCCAAAGGTATTTCTCACCTGAGGGGTTGGTGGTCTGTCCTTCAGTGACAGACAAACCGATCACCTCCAGGCCATCCTACACTAGAAAGTCTTTCTAACTTGGTGTGTCTTCTCTCTACCTTCCCTCATGGGACCAGAGGAACCCTGACCCACACACAATTCCCCAAAGAGGGCTCGGAAGGCAGACACTGCTGTTCACTCCTCAGGAAATATAATCTGTCCATCTGTCTGTCTGTCTCTCTCTATGCTCGCCACCCCTCCTCCCCCTTTCCTTCTCTCCTACCCCCTGCCACTCAATAAAGACTAAACATATCCAGGTTTCCAGCCCCAGGGAAGGCTTTAGCCCTGCTCCTCCCTCCCTACCCCAACCTCCAGCAGCTTCTTTGGAAGATAATAAAGACTAGGGTAGGCAGTGAGAACACTCACTCTTTCCGGCTAGGCAATATAAGCCCCCAAGACAGGAGGGACCCCGGACTAGCCAGAGCCAGGCTGCATATCAAAGGCCAAGGAAGTGTTAAAAGGGTCTGTTGCCCCAATCTGGCAGATAAGGTCTCAGAACCCGTAACAAAGTGGGAAAAAAACCAGACCACAGGACTAAGTTGACAAAGGGAAAGAAATTGCTGTTCGCTGTCTCCCCTGTCCCATTCTAAGGGTGGTGCGGAGAACTGGTAGGACAATCTCCCGGCCCCATCACCGGCCTTTCCTCCCCAACACCATGCCCACAAACCCAATCTCCAGCTATTGCGACATCTGTTGGCATTCTCCTCTATCATTTGAGCCATATTCTTCTCCAAAGATGTGATTCCTGAGAACTAGGCGACCCACTCCCAGCTGCCTGTTCCAAGTTAATTTGGGAACAATGTCTCAAAGTCCAGGACAGATGTGTTTAACAGCTGTTCTGGTCCCTCTGGTGTAACCTTTATATAATGTCACAGCTCAGGATAGGATGCCCTCCATTCCCTCCACCATCACCACTCCTACTTCCATCCTGACCCCACACTAAGGCATTTCTGAGAATGCTAAGAGGCCAAGGGGAATTCCCATAGCTCAAGAAGAGATGGGATCCAGATGTCCTTTAGTGTAGAGAAGACTCATACACTGTCAGATTGGGAAGGGCCCTTAGAGACCTAGTCCATCTGCTTCATTTTACAGATAAAGAAACCCAGGGAAGGGAAGAGACTTGCTCAAGGTCACACATCTAGTAAGTGGCAGTCAGGACTTGAACTCAAGTCACAGACTCTACAGCTGGGAAAGATGTTAGAGATGACTGGCTCCAAACTTGTCATTTTACAGAGAAGGAAATTAAGGCCCAGGAAAGGGAAATGGTCTGCCTCAAGTCAAAGACCCAAGCACTGGAGATCAATACCCTGCACCCATTCCACAGCACCATCTGCTGTGGAACCTGGGGAGGCACCTGGGGAGGGTGGGATCCATAGCATCTCCAGGTTTCTGGATATATAGCAAATGTTTCCAGATGGATCATTGTTATTTCACATCTCCCTCAATGGGGGATCTTTTTCATCATTCTGCCAAAAAATTCAGCCCAATCCAGCGTCATCTAGTTCTCAAGGTCCCTTTCCCCAGAAAGGCAGAACAAGTGGTACTTATTTAGAGACATGTTCAATACAAGAGCTTGATATGATGGGTAGTCAGAAATAATCATTTACACTACTTCTTTAACTATCAAATAACTTTCCTTTCTGTAAAATGAGAGAGGTTGGATTTGGTGATCTCTAAGGTTCTTCCCTTCCACACCTGACATTCTATGTTCTAAGGGCCCATCCAGCCTGGCCATTCCATATTCTATGTTTTAAGGTCCTACCTAATTCTGACATTCCCTGTTCTAAGGACTCCAGGGCTTATATTCTATCTTCTAAAGTTCCCAGTTCTGACACTATATGTTTTAAGGCCTCTTCCAACTGTCCTGTCCTGTCCCATCCCATCCCGTGGGTCTGAGGCTTTTATGATATGACCTTACTTCTGTCCATTTGGAAGCATTAGAGGCACTGAAGTGGCTGATGCACTTGATCAAGTGTTGGAAAACCTGAATTCCAATCCTGCCATAGATAACTATAGCTGTGTGACTCTGAACAAAGTCACTTAACTGGTCTCAGCCTCAGTTTTCCCAGCAGCAGTAGCAGTAGCAATTCTACCTCCTACTGTTGTTGGGAAGTTCAAGTGAGATAACATATGTCAATCGGTTTACAAATTTTAAGGTATTCTATAAGCCCTACGATTTTTTTTTCCATGGGGACTTAAAGGTAAAAAAAAAAAAAAAAATCACTCCCCAGTTAGCAGAAATGGGCTCTCTGTATGCCAGGTCTGCCCCATCAAGGACTTGAACTTCCTTGCTCCTTAAAATGAAGATATGGCAGGGGTGAGGAACCTGCAGCCTCGAGACCACATGTAGTCCTTTAGGTCCTCAAGTGCAGCCCTTTGACTGAGTTTGGACTCAGCCAAAGGGTTGCACTTGAGGACTGAGAGAGCCATACTTGAGGAACTAGTGGGCCAGATATGGTCTCAAGACTGCAGGTCTCATCCCCTGGGATAAGGTATGGGGGGAAGGCAGGAAGAAGCATCAGTTGGTGCTCATGCCTATGGGGTACAAGGGGGAAGTCCTTAGGGTGGGCAGTTTCCCCCTTTCACATATTTGACAGTTTGATTTCTGCAAATGAAATTTCTGCAAGTCTCAAGGGGCAGGAGGGTCAGTCCTCAGATGTAGTGGAGAGGAGCCTGTGGATTCTGGTGACATTTATTTATTTGGGTCTGACTAACTGGCCCCAGACATGGCCATCACCACAGACTTCCTTAGATTTGGGTCTCTTCCTTGATTTAAAGTGATAAAGGCTAGGATCCTTTCTCTGAAAACTATTGGTTGAATCTCTGTTTCTTCTTCCATGAAGGCCCTCTAACTATCCTGGGTAGGCCAAGGGGCTTTCATTTGAAAGCCTCCTTGTCCAGGCAATGCAGCCACTAGTTTTTACCTACATACTGTGAACTACTGCAGAGAAGGGAGGCATCTGATCTCAGTGATTCCTATCTGGCAGACTATTAAATTGAGTTGATCCTGGCCTCGTTATAGGAAATCAGAACCTGAAGGGACCTTAAAGATCAAGAGAATCCAGTAGTGCCCAGTGGTTTTTGTTCTACAAATTCCTTTCAATAACAAAATATGTGATTTAATTTAATATCCTACCCATACTATCCCAAAATTAAAGAATATTTAGTGAAAAACCCTTTGGCAAAAGAGTTTGCAAATCACTAAATAGGAAACAATCTCCCTGTTTAAATTTTTAATCTCATTTTTATTGATCTTGTGTTTTTAGCTCCCCATCATTCCCCAATATAACCCTTCATCCTGTAATATTCAATGAGCCATCCCCTGTAACCAAGATTTAAAAAAAAATAGGGAACAAAAGGAATCGGGCCAACACATGTATGTAATGTGGCACACCCAAATTCCCCCACCTCTGCATTTTCTCAACTGGTCTCCAAGACCAAGCTTGAAAGTTTGCACTTCCAGCCTAGGTGAGATAAGGAGACCCAGGCCCAAACCAAAATCAATAAATCAGAAGAACAAAGTGTTGGATGAGGTCCCAAGGAAGGAAGAGCATATGGGAAATGAGATCATTTTCAGGATGAGGAAACTGAGGACGAAAAGAAGGCAAATAACTTGACTAAGGTCAGGTAACTAAGTAGATGCAGGATTCAAACTGACTCAAAAATCAGTGTTCTTCCCATATACATAGATTTGGGATATGCAAATACCACCAAGAGTCCTTTGAACTCAACAGAATCAAGAGAAGTCAATTCAATATGCCCTTACCTTCCTATACTCTTCCCTCACTGGGAGCTCCGGGAACAAGTGTTCCTCTGATTTAGTGGTTAAAGTTTGAGACTGGGTCTCTCTATCTCACCAGGGATGGAAGTGTAGGGACCGCCCCTTCTTAGGCAGCTTCCCATCTCTCTGCCCCCCACCCCAGGGGCTCACCTTATTGGTGGTGAACTTAGTGAACTTTAGTATGAACACTGTAGCTCTGAACTCCTAAACTCAAGCAATGCAGCAACCTCGGCTCCCCAGGGGTACTGGCTATATGGCTTTTGTGGGGTGGGGGAGGGCACAGATAAGCGATTCCAGCATTTTAGGAACTCCTCAGGTGTCAATTTTGTCTGCCCCTGCAGATTGCGATTTATGGGTAATCTTGCCTTCTCAAAAATTATGCTAGCGGACTGGACCCTAGGAAGAACTGTGCCATGTTGGGAGGGTTTTCAGCAAGGACCTGTGTCTGTCATCCAAACACTATTCTAGGGAATCATGCGAAAGCTCCAAAAAAGAGAGGATATCACAACTTTTTGAGTATTTAAGTTGGACAGTAAGCATAGCAGGAAGATTATCACCAAGAAGGAGTGGGATTGAGGGTGGGCCAGCTGTGTAGCAAAAACAAAAGGTAAGAGATGGAGACTCCATGGATTACTACCCCTCAGATGGCAAAAGAAGGCAGACGAAGCCCCAAGCCCACTGGCAGGGTCTTAGAGGAAGGATTTACACATGTGAGAATCAAACAGAATGTGAAGGTCCAAGGATCCAGAGGAAATTAGATCTAGAGCTGGCATTGAAGCCAACCCCCTCAGTGGACAGAGGGGGAATCTGAGACCCAGAGAGGGAGAAGTGATGCCCAAAGTCACACAGCTAGTGTCAGAGGGAAGATGTGAACCCTCTGAACTGGCAGAAAAACTGGCTATGTTTTCTGATCACTGATGTATCTCTATATTATTACATATTACATATTTGCAAAATTGCAAATTTTATGAGGGTAAGGACTATGCCTTAATCATCTCTGCATGAACCCCCCCCGCCAAGTTCTTTACCTATAATAGGTCCTGAAGAAAGAGGGAGACCCACACAAATAAAGGTGAATCAATGGGTCAAAATTGATTTTGGGGTCAAAAAGTTGTATATAAATGTTCAATTTTAAGTTTCTTGAGAAGTGGGACAAACCCTTTGTAAAGGTATGAATACAAATATAGCAAATATATATATATAAATACAAAATATAATGCACCAATACATTGCACATGTTTTCAGATTTTTTAATGTATAGATAAGTTGGGCTGATTTTGTCCTCTTCTTTCTCTCATCTACAAAAATATCATTTGTTATATGGAAGGAGGAGATAGTGGGGAAAACTAAGATGATTTTAATAACAAAACACATGAACAAAACTCATTTTCAAAATAAATATTTGTTGGGTTTTTTTTTAAAGGGTGGCATGGGAGGAAGCTTGGTACAGTAGAAAGAAGGCTTGATTTGGGCACCTGAGTTCAAATCTTGATTGTGCTGTTTAAGTGTGACCTTAGATAAGTACTTTCCCTTCTTTGGCCCTCAGTTTCTTTCTCTGTAAAATGAGGGGTGAGATTAGGGAATCTCTGAGGTGGCTCCCAGTGTGGAACCCTGGGATCCTCTGATCTCTCTATTGGGCCCAGGTGTTCTTATAAGGCCAAAAAGCTTCAAAGTCTTGAAGAGAGGATGTCAGAGTTGGATGGAACATAGAATGCCTTAGCAGGAAGGGCCTTTACAACATAAGAAGGTGGAATGTTAGCCCTGGACAGAACTGGAAAGCTGGAAGTGAAACATTAAACACTAGGAATATAGAAGGCAATCACAAAGAAGTTTAGACTACAAAACCTATTTTGCTAGAGCTAGGAGGAGCATTAAAACATAAAACCTAGAACACCAGGGCCAAAAGGGACCTTGGAGGTGAGCTAGTACAACTCACGAATTTTACAGCTGGAAGGGAGGCCTATAGACAGGCAAGGACTTCCTTCAGATCACACAGCCAGCAAGTGGGAGGTATCACAGCTAGAGAACGCAACTCCTTCAAATGTGTTTTTCAGGTTTATTTTAAAGGAGGAAATGAAGGTGCAAACATGGGAAATGACTTCCCCAAGGTCACCCAGTCAGGAAATGGGAGGAGGTGGGCCTATAAAATTCACCTTTTCTGACTTCTAAAATGATTCAATGCTTTATGATTATTGTGAATAAGCTTGGCCCCAGAGAAGTGCTGAGAAAATGTATCTCTGGGGTTGGGGACAGGGTAGACTATCTCATGCATACACAAGAAAAAAAATCTTTGAGGCAAAGGACAGCTTTCAGTTTAATGAAGGGGAAAGAGAGAAAGAAAAGTGATGTGGGACAAAAGGCAACATTCTCAATGACAAAAATCAAATGATTCCAAAAAGCAATCCTGTTAGAAAACGGAATAGGGGATGCTTACAAGGTCTCCCCACACTGCTTAAAATGATATTAAAAAGGAGGACTGAGTTCTATAGTAACGTGAAAGACTCTCCACAGGGACCTGCCTAGACCAACTCTAAACCTTATTAAATACCCAGATTTGAGTACAGAGATCTCCCCCACACACAGATGTTCCATTTAAGCAATGGTCGTCTGATACTGTAGCAACTGTTGAACTGAATCTCAGGAAAGGCAGATGTAAGAGCATCTTTCTTCCTCCCTCCCCTCCCCCATAAGCTGTCTTGTTTGGGAGATTTCTTTTTTAAGCAAAGAAGTTTAGCTTAATCATAAAGTCCTCTCATCTGTAACATTCTCTCTTCTAAGGGATTTTCTAGTTCTGATTTTTTTTTTTTATATTCCCAGGATCTTTCCCATATCCAACATTCTCTGTTCTAAGGGATTTCTCAGTTCTGATATTTTGTATTCTAGGATCCCTCCCAGCTCTAACATTCTCTAAGGAATTTCCTAGTTCTGATTTTTTAAGTCCTAAAGTTCCTCCCAGCTCTAACATCCTCTGTCTAAGGGATTCTTCAGTTCTAATACTTTATTTACTAAGGTCCTTCCCAGCTTTGATATTCCCATGAATTACAAGCATTAGTCATTAACATGTCTATTCTTCTAAATCTAGGGTTCCTAATCTAGGGTTTGTGCACTCCAGGGGTCCATGGAGGGAATTTCAAGGGGTCTGTGAACTTGAATAGGAAAATCATAATCCTTTGATTTTCACTCATCTCCAACTAAAATTTAACATTCCCTTAAATAATGATTAAAAATAAAACAACCATTCTAAGAAAAGTTCTACCAGACTTCTGGGGGATGGAGGTTGGGGGTAGGGAGGGGCTGGCAGGAAATCCATAACATAAAAAAGGGAAGAACTCCAGTTCTATGAGGGAAAATTTCATAGAGTTTTACTGAGCTGATTTGGGGGCTCTCTTTAGCCCCTAGCTAAATAAACATCAGTCCAAGAGACACATCCCATCCACTTTATCCAGTCTTAGGAAAACGTAGAAGATACATCAGGGGCAAGAAGTGACCACCCCATCCCACTCCATCTAACTGGGGAAAAAAGATGGGTGAAGGGTTCCTGTGCTTACCTGAAACATGAAGTGTTTTGCTCATCCAAGCATAGGTACCTCCTATGTTGGGGGGATTGGAGGTGGGCTCTGTAAATTCCATGTTCTCAGGAGGGAGGACCCCGCTGGGCCCAGGAAGGACCAGGTTGCTGTAGTCAGTGGCTCCATATGGAGTTGGGGTTGGGGCTAGGGCCAAGACCTGGGCCAGTGTCTGGACTGAGGAAGGCTCCACCACAGAGCTGGAGGGTCCCTCTCCATAAGTAGCCCAGTCCTCCCTTGGGGGACCATAGGTGGACCCCCAGGGCCCAAGCCACTGGCCATGTCCATCCAGGTTGGCCATATGAGAATAACTCATGCTGTGTGGATAGGCAGGGGCTGGGCTGAAGGCCTGGGTTGGCAGGTGGCCACTGCCCCCTCCTACACTGCCCCCACTGCTTCCCATGCTGGTACCTATGCCATTGCTGCCCAGGTTGGCAGCCCTCTGGGATCCTGGGTGCATCTTGCCCTCCTTCTTCACGAGTCAGCTTCTGTGGCTTGGGAAATAGAAAGGCTCTTCCTATACCATTCTGGTGACTCTTTGTGACCCAGCTTCCCAGTACTCAGAAATATAGTGAGCTGCCCCCTAGCTCTGGAGGTTGTCAGCCAACCTTGGAGTGCCTCCTTTGCCCAACATGACCAAGCAGCCTCTGCCTCCAGAAGCCTGGGAGCAAGGCTAAGGGTGCATTCCCATCTGGCCTGAAGGCTAGCAACTTTGGGCCTCACCCCCACATTTGCATTCAAATGAAGGGCAGGCCCACCCAGGCATCCCCACCTTGCAATAACTTTCAATGTATCCAAACCTTCTCTCCTCCCCCGAAGCCCCTGAGCAGGGCTTGAGGGGCGGGGCCTGCTTCTGGGCTCTGACCCACTCACTCCCTTCAAGCACTAAGATGACCCTTCTTTAGCTTTCTAGCCAGAGTTCAATTAAAGAATGAAAAAAAGACCCAACTGGAGGGCCCTTAGAACAGGGAACATCAGAGATGGGAAGGACTTTAGGACAGGGAATGTCAGAGCTGGAGGGAACTTTAGAACATGGAATGTCAGAGCAGCCTCAGAACAGGGAATGTCAGAGCTGGGAGGGGCCTTAGAACACAAAATGTTAGAACTGGAAGAGGCCTTGGGATTCAGAAGGTGAGCACAGGGAGCAATCTTAGGACGTGTAAAGTTAGAGCTCCCAGAAACTGTATCAGAAAGGATTTTCAAAGTTTAATCCAGGAGTCCCCTAGTGCTCTTTCAGGGAGTTCTCAAAGCAGCACTATTTTTGTAATAAAACACCCAGGTGTTTTTAAATTTAAGTAGGCTAAATATTGATACATATAACTCATAAACAAAAGCCCTTGGGGGAGGGGCGTCTTCAATAATGTTCAGGACCTGAAAATTAGAGAGCAGCTGCTGTGCAATAGAAGTATTTCAGAGCTGGAGGAGACTCCAGCTCATTTAGCCCACTCCCTTAGTTTTGCACAATAGGAGAGTGTGAGAGCAAAAGTTACCTGCCTCAGAACACACAGTGAAACAGCGTCCAGTCAAGATACACCCTCCCCCCCATCTCCTGGTTCATAGGCCAAGCCTCTTTCCCCAAGCCTGAGCTGCCTTCTCTCCAGCTTTAGCCACGCCTAGCCCTATCCCCATATCCAACTGCAAAGCCCCTTGCCCCCTCCCACTGCCCACTGCCCATCATCTGCCTCTTTTCTGCCAATTGTTGCTTGGCTCAGAGTCCCACAACCCAAACGGATCCCCTGCAGAATCTCCCAGGGAGTAAACAGTGCCCTCAAACCAGACCTCTGGAGCAAGCCCAGCCAAACACCATTTGGTCTTCCATGAAGATCTTGGGGTTCTCCCCTAGGGCACTAGGGGTCTGGAAACTCAGCTGCAAGAGAGTGTCAGGGCCATCCCAGCAGGTTCTGCCTTCTCCTGAGCTTGCTTTAAGAGGAAAGAGGTATGCAAGGGGCTGGGGAGGGTACAAATGCCTCTGCTCAGCTGCCACAAGTCCAAAGTCAGATTTCCTTTCCTTTACAGGGACCATGCTTTCTGTTCCTCAGCTGCTCCCGCAGCCCCCAGCACTGATTTCTCACCAACTTCAGGGCCACAAGCAGGGGGTGGGGGTGGACCCAGGTGGGCTTGAGCTCAAAACACTCCAGAGGAATATGATTTAAGTTATGGCCCACAAATGTCAGGTTGACTGCTAAGATCTGCAGCAGGGAAGTTGGCAGGCCAAGGGGACCAGTGTCTGTGAGGGCTTTACCTAAAGTAATCAGCCCTGCCTCCTCCCTGCCCCCTCCCCCCCATCATTCCCAGTTATTCTCACTGCTTGGGATGCCATCCCCCTCCCCTCTACCCTCCCGTCCAACTCCACCCCCTCCTCTGAACTCCTACATGGAGGCCTAAGTTATTTTATATTCCTGGCCCAAGGCCCATTTCCCTTCTTGGGACCTCGAAGACCCTCCCAAGCTGGCCAACACCAATGCACCCGAGGCTCTTGGAGACCCCTCCTCCCAGCAGAAGGTATCTGACCACCAATCCTCAAATGTACTCAGAGAGATGCCACAGCTATGGTTTCTGTTGTTCTTGGACTGGACTTCGGAGAGCATCTAGTTCAACTGCCCAGGAGGCCCAAGTTGCACGTGGTCAGCCAGTGTCTGCTGGAACCCAGGGAAGTCAGGATCTTCTGGGGCTGGCCATTCTTGTCATAGGCTCAGGAGATTCAGAGCTAAGATGGGTCCTTTGAAATCACCCCATTTTTCAGAAGAGGAAACTAGGATCAGGGTCCAAACCTAGGGTTTTCTGGCTTCTTTTCTTTTCCTCAACTTTCTTAACTTTATCAAATGACATAATATATGTCAAGTGCTTTGCAAACCTACTAAATGAGTTTCCTCCTCACCCTCCTTCAGTCAACAAACATTTATAAAGCACCTACCATTTATAAAGTGATGCAGTACATAGAACTTTGGGCCTGGAGTCAGGAAGACCTGAGTTCAAATTTGACCTCAGATAATTATTGGCTCCGTGACCATGAGCAAGTCACTTTACCCTGTTTGCCTCAGTTTCCTTAACTGAAAAATGGGACTGATAATAGCACCTACTCTACAGGGTTGTTGTAATGATCACATGAGATAAAGGCAGAAAACAATCATACCTTGTCTCAAGGATTTGCCATTCTACCACATATCCTTGCAACTCAACTTGACTGAGTCAGAGCAGAGGCAAGATTTGCTGTCTAGATGTCTATGTGGTATATATCTGTGCTTCCCCCCAAGAGTTTACTAGCTCTCTCTTGTTTTTACATCACCCTAATTTCTGAATATACTCCTCCCCTCCCACCCCCAACTCCAAAAATTCAGAAAGAATAACCAACACAGCCACCAGGTCTGCCTGTGTTTACAATGTTCCACACCCAGAATACTTTACTTCTTTGAAGAGACAGAAAAACATTTTCTTCTGTATTTTCTGGGGGTAAATTTGGCCAGCTCACCTACATAGCATTCCAGGAGGAGCGATTGTGGATCCCATGTCCTTTGTTAGCATCACTCAATATCAATTCATGTCCTCTCCTCTCCCACCTCATGCTAAGAATCCTCTTTAAAAAACAAACCTATTTTTACTGCTATCTTTTTTTGTCTTAAGCACAGTAACTCCTTCCCTCTTGAAACAAAGCAAAGCAGTTAAGCCAAACAAATGAGCAGGTCTAACAATACTTGAATCATTTTGCTCCTCCCAAGAGGACATTTCATTCTCCACTCTTCAGAGTCTGGATTGCTCCTTGCAATCTTTGCTTATACTGAGCTGATCTGCCTTGACTGCTGAGTAGAGAGCCTCCCCCCTTGGGCCTGGGTTCAGTGCAAGATGAAGGGAGTGGCAGAGCCAAAGATTCTATTGGGCATGCTCAAGGTATTGGCACAAATTGGGATGACTCCGTGAGTGGACTGCAGATTCCCTCCCTGTTCCAGACACCCCATTTCAGAGTATGGGATTAGCTAGCTGGGTATCTGGAAGCCATACATGTTGATTCTCAATCTTAGAATTGATTCTACCCACTCAAGGTCCCACCCTGGAACCCTAGGGGGCAGACACCATTTCTAGACCCAACTTGGCCCTGCCAAACTCCTTCCTGGTTATCTTCAAACTTCCATACTGCCAGGCTCTTCTCCCCTACTCCCTTGCCACCTCAAGTTCTGAAAACAATAATCAAGAACTACTACCATTCCTGCAAAGGATGCATCAATACATTGCCTTGCGAGGCTATTCACCAGCCCTGTGATTTCCCTGACCAAAACATCCCCCTTTATGTGTCTCTTCTGGGCATGAGCTGACTTAATACTCAGCTAAAAGTGCCAGAGTGTATATAAGGCTGGACTTGGGGTCAGAAAAACTTGGATTGCCTCAGACATTTGCTAACTGTGTGACTGTAGGCAAGTCATTTCATCTCAGGCCACCTCAGTTACCTCATCTGAAAAATGGAAATAATAATGGCACCTGCCTTATAGGATTGTTGAGGATCAAATGAGATAATGTGTAATGCATTTGGCAAATCTTCCAATGCTATAGAAATGGGCATTATTATTATATGATTATTGTTACTATTGATGTTGCTTGTATTTGTGTCACCAACACTTATCACAGTTCTTGGCTCATAGTAATAGTGTAATAAATATCTTTTTCATTCATTGACTGATTCATTTGTGACTAATAAATCTTCAGAAACACTTTACTTCCCTCAAGATACTGGGAACCCCCTTTTAAGGACAGCTATCTCCAAAGACATCTGACTTAGAAATGAAGATTCTGTATGATGGGCCCTTCCTTCATCACGCACCTCTGACTTCCAGGCCTGGGGCAGTCTGGGATGCTGCTGACTTTACCTCTTTTCTTTATGGTGAAATGGAGATGAAAACAATCATCCTTGTGATATTAACCTCCCCTGATTTTGTGGAAAGAGTTTTGTACATTGAAACATGTTACAGACATGTGATGGTTATTATTCCTCTATGTAAGGCCTCCCCTGATGAATGATAGCATCAGCTTGACCCCCAGCAAGGTTGCCAGTGGCTGTAAAGTCCTGGCAGGTAAGGCCAAAGTGGAAATTCATTGAGATTGGCTCTGGGGACAGATTGTCAATTACCCGATCACTAAGTCATTGAGTTAGAAGGGGGCTTAGAAGAGCTTAGAGGCCATCTTGTCCTGTCTGTACCTAGAAAGGAATCCTCTTCACAAAGGTGTCCAACCTCTGTTTGGACGCCTCTGGTGAGGGGGAGCCCTTCCCCTTTGGACACTTCCCCAGAGTTGTTAGTAAACTTTTTCTGGCCTGAGCCCAAATTGGCCTTTGAAATGCTCCCCCAGAGCACCTAGCACTGCCTTCTGGGGCCCAACAAGACAAGTGGAAGCCCTCTTCCAAGAGACAGCACTTTGTGCACCTGAAGGCAGCTGCCAGGGCTCCCAGTTTGCTGATTTTCTCCAGGCAAAACATGCCCAGGTCTTCCAACTTGCTCAAATATCAATGTGAGTGAGGCTGGACAGCCCCCTCCAAGAGGGTTGGTCACTAGGGAAGGAATGTTTCAGGCCACAGCAGCTCTCTGGAGCCAGTCTATTAAAGCATTTAGAGTGTTTGATCTTTCCCAGTGGAATGAGCACACAGACTGATGGTGCTCTCATCACATTTGCAGCTGACACCCAGCTAACACACAGAGTCAGCAGCCAAAAAGATCTTGACAGGCTCAAGCAATGAGCTGAAGAGGAGAAGATGAAATTTGATAGGGATGAATGGAAAATCTTTCACTTGAGACCAAAAAAATCTACTGCACATGAAGAAGAGGGAATTGTGGGAAGATAGCATTGTACTGGAACACAGAGGAGCCTGCATACACACACACACACACACACACACACACACACACACACACACACACACACACCTCTCTAAAAATCCGCCAAAGAAACTCCACCATAAACTACTCTCTGCAGTCCAGAATTGCATACAAAGAATCCTGTAGAAGCTTGAAGCAAAGGCAAGTCAGAGTTCACAGAAAGCAAGAAATGCAGATACAGAACGGGAGATAGGGTCAGACCAATGTGTAGGCATTGCAGCATCTAGGCAGGCAGCCCACCCTAGAGACACAGCAGCATAAAGAGTCAGGGCAGTATCACCTGGGGTCTAACAGGTCTCATCTGTTAACAATGAAATCAATGATATTTGGCTGGGGGCCATCAGGCCCAAAGCAATGAATGTAGCCAAATCCAGGATTAACACTAGGCAAGAAGACATTTAGAGAGGGAACCAAGGCCCAAATGGCAGGAGATTGAGTCAAAAGCCAGGAATATCTGCAGGAGACCAGCACAGAATCCAGGTACAAGCAAGGTCCATTTAAGCATATGTGATGCTGTGGAATCTGACCTCACCACAAAAGCCAAATCCAGAGACAGGCTGCAGATGGGAGTAAACAGAAGAAAATACCAAGCACAATGAAGAAATACTATGGACTCAGAGAAGCCCAGGAGATAAACTCAAGAGAGGTACTCCTCAAGTCTATCAATACTCTTGGAGAAAAGAATGTACTGGCCATAAGTACTACAAGCATACCCGGAAGAAATTGAGCAAGAGATAAAAAATGTTCCACTAAGGGAAATGAAGGCTGGGGGTGGGTGTGGGGGAGAATGGCAAGGAGAATTAATAGCTTAGAGCAGATAGTGGTAAACCTCAGTCAAGAATTGAACTCCCTGAAAATGAGAATAGACCAAAGAGAAAACAATGATTCCATGAGGCAACAAGACATTTTCAAACAAAACGAAAGATAAAAAAATCAGAGGAAAATGTAAGCTATCAAAACACACAAATAAAACAACTGACCTGGTCAAGGAGAGAGATTCTAAAGATATATATTAGAGTACCTGAAAATCTTAACCAAAAAAGCACGTAGATATCATATTTCAAGATGTCACAAATTAAAACTTCCCAATGTTCTTGGAAGCACAGAGCAAAGAGAAAACAGAAAGAATCCACTGAACACCTCCTGAAAGAAATCCCCAAATCAAAATACCAGGAATGTTAGAGCTGAAACCCAGAGCTTTGGGTTCAAAGAAACACAAGAACAGAATAAGGGATAGGCATGTTAGAAAGCAGTTCATCTGAAAAAAGATCATGGCATTTAAGTGGCCTAAAAATTTAATATGAGTCAGCAGAACAAAATGGCAACTGAACTAGTTCATTTAATCTTCTAATGAGAGGCGTAGCTTTCAGGACTAGGGAGGTGATAGTCCAGCTGTCTTCTGGCCTATTTATGCCACATCTCTAGACCTGTACTTAGTTCTAAGATCCATGACTTAGGAAGGAAAGTAACCCAGAGAAAGTTAACCAGAATTGGAGTTGGGGTTTTGAGTTCATATAATACAAGGATGGAACAACAAATGTTTAATTTTCAGAAGAAGAAAAATCATAGAGGGATGAGTGTATCATAGCAGTCTATGTTCTAAGGTTCCATCAAGTTCCAACACTGTATGCTTTCTATTCATTGGAAAGAGAAATAGGAATTATTTTGTTATCCTAATCAGATACATATCACCTGGAGAGAGAGATAAATGAAGCATATAGGAAATAAAGAGCCACCCTCATTCAGAGGCATGACATAGTAGTGATGGTGGACTTCGATTGTTCAAGTTGCTCTAGGAGTTCTCTCTACCAAAAGTAGAGTAGCTAATAATTTTCCCCCTAAGTGCTCCCTCTTTACTCCCCTGGTTCCGTGGAGGGTACCACTATTCTTCTAGGAGCTCCAATTCACAAAGGTTGGAATCATTCTTCATTCTTCTCTCTCACTCATCCCAATATCGAATCTCTTTCCAATCCTATCTCCTCAACATCTCTCATATAAATTACCTTTCCATTCTCCACAGTCACCCCAGTTCAGTCCCTCACCCCTGTTCTAATCTATATAATGTCTTCGATTTCTGTTTGCCATTTGCTTGGAAAAATGGCTTTACTTGTTATTAAACAAAGGGCGGGGAGGGGGTGAATGCCATTCGACAAGAAAAAAAAAGAGTTCATGAGGGATGGGAAATGCTCAAGAATGAAATTTTGAAGCAAAATAATACCACTGAGGAAGAAAAACAGGAGTTTATCTGAACACATCAGTTTGCCTGAGCAAGGAACACAACAGGCAATGAAAAACTATAAGCAGGTACAGTTAGAAGTCGAAAGCATGCTTGCCATGTTTCTTTAAGACATTTCAGAAGGGCCAATACTCAGAATGAGCTGAGATGGGTGGCAAAAGCTAAGGGCATTTAAAAATGAGTGTTGATTTGTTTTGATTTCAGACCTGAGACAAGAAGAGGATGGATGAAGTGGGTAGCTTCTAGATTTGAGACAAGAAGAAGATGGATGAAGTGGGTAGCTGACAAGGACAAATAGTATGAGAAGGTAGAGTTGCTCCTTGTTCATTGAATTCTTCCAACTTGGAGAAAGGCAGAAATGGCCACCAAAGTGGCTGGTGAGGAGTTAGTACCCTAAATAACTAAAGAGACAATAAAACTTGGATGAATTGGAATCACCATCAGGAAACCACATCCTCAGTCCTCAAGGAACTGACAGGTGATGATGGGACTGGGATATCTCAAAGATCATGAGTCAGCTGGGAGGCACTGCAAAATTGGAGAAGGCCAAATAAGATTCTGACTTTTCAAAAAGAGAAGAGAAGAGGGTCTGCAACTATAGGACAGTGAGCTTGACTTTGATTTCTGGAAAATTCTAGAATGGATTGTTAAAGAGAGAGTTGGTGAACATCTAGACAGGAAAGCCATGATCCCCAAGAGCCAGCCTGACTTCATCTACAAGTCATGCCAAACCTGATTTCCTTTTCTTTTTTTAAATTTGTCTTTATTTTTTTTTTGCTACACCCTGAGATTTGAATTATCACCCTCTCTCCTTCCCAAATTAGAGAAAGCCAACATTTGATATAGATATATATGTGGAACCATACAATATATACATACTTTCATATATCATCTCTTTCTCTGATGTGTGGATAGTATTTTCCTTTATAAGTTCTTTGAATTGATTTGAATGTTCATATCATTCAGAACAACTTGATCATTCAGTTACTCTTCAAACAATATTGCTGTCACTGTATACAGTGTTCTCTTAGTTCTGCTCATTTCATTCTGTATTATTTAATTATTTCATATTTTTCTAAAACCAATCTGCTCAGCATTTCTTAGAGCACAGTAGTATTCCATCGCAATCATATATCCCAACTTGTTTAGGCATTCCCCTATTGATGGGCATCCCCTCACTTTCAAGATCCTTGCCAACACAAAGAGAATTGTTGCAAATATTTTAAAACAAATAGGCTTTTTTTCCTTTTTCCCATATCACCTTGGCAAACAGGTCTAATAGTGGTTTTGCTGGGTCAAAGGGTATATACACATTTTTTTTTAATTCTTTGGACATAATTCCAAGTTGCTCCCCAATATGGTTGGCTCAATCCCCAATTCCACGAACAGTGTGTGTTAATATCCCAATTTTTCCATATCCCCTTCAGAATTGTCATTTTTCCCTTTTATCATTTTTGCTGATCTGATAGGCATGAGATGGTACCTCTGACTTGTTTTAATTTACATTTTTCTAATAGTTTAGAGTATTTTTTAGATGACTACACATAGCTTTGATTTCTTCTTCCACAAACTACCTGTTCATATCCTTTGACCATTTATCAGCTGGAGAATGGTTCATATTCTTATAAATTTGAATGAATTCTTTACATATTTGAGGTATGAGACCTTTATCTGAGAAACGGGTTATAAACATTTCCCTCAAATTTTCTGCTTTCCTGCTAATCTTGGCTACATTATTTTATTTGTACAAAATCTTTTAAATTTGATATAATAAAAATTATCCGCTTTATATCCTACAGTACTCTCTATCTCTTCTTTATTCATAAATTCTTCTCTTATCCATAAATCTGATAGGTAATGTTTCATGCTTTTGTAATTTACTTGTGATGTTTCTCTTTATGTCTAGATCATGTATCCATTTTGACCTTATCTTGATAAATAGTGTAAGATATTGATCTCTCCCTAGATTCTGCCAGACTGCTTTCTTGTTTTCCCAGCAATTTCTACCAAATAATGACCTCTTATCCCCAAAGCTTAGATTTTTGCATTTATGAGGTTATTATAGTCATTTGCTACTGTGCATTTTGTTTCCCTACTCTGTTCCACAGACCCACCTTTCTATTTCTTAACCAGTAGCAGGTGGTTCTGTTAATGACTGCCTTACAGAGCAGTTTAAGATCCAATACTGCTGGACCCATGTCCTTTATATTAGTTTCATTAATTCTTTTGAGATTCTTGACTTTTTGTTCTTTTGCATACCTTTTATTATTATTTTTTGGCTCATTAAAATAATTTTCAATAGTTTGATTGGCATGGCACTGAATAAGTAGATGAGTTTATGTAGAATTGTCATTTTCATTATATTGGGTCAGCCCACCAGTGAACAAATGATATATTCCCCATAATTTAAATCTCACTTTATTTGTTTAAAAATGCTTTATAATTATGCTCACAAAGTTCCTGGGTTTGTCTTGGCAGATATGCTCCCAAGTGTATTGTATTGTCTGTGATTATTTTAAATGAAATATCTCTTATCTCTTCTTAGAGAGCTTTGCTGGTGATATATAGAAATGCAACGATTTATGTCAATTTGTTATATATCCTGCTACTTTGCTAAAATAATGAATTACTTCAGGGAACTTTTTGGTTGAATTTCCTAGGATTTTCCAAGTATACCATCATATCATCTGCAAAAAGAGATAGTATTATTATTATTATTATCATTTATTATATCCCATTTGGATTCCTTCAATTTCTTTTTCTTCTCTTACTGCTATAGCTAGCATTTCTAGTACAATATTGAATAATAGTGGTGATAATGGGCACCCTTGCTTCACCCCTAATACTTTTGGAAACAGATCATACTTGCTGATGGTTTTAGATAGATGTTTCTTATCATTTTAAGGAAAACTCTGTTATCCATATGCTTTCAAGTGTTTTCAAGGTTTTTTTTGCAGGATGACTAGACTAGGAGATGAGGGGAATGCTGTAGATATAGGTTACTACCTAGATTTTAGCAAGGGATTGACAACATATTTTGATAACTGACTAACCTACTGTTCTTGTAGAGATATGGACTAGATAAATAATATGATCAGATGGGTTCAGAATGAGGGAGATCCCAACTCAAAGAAGAGTCATTAAGGGTTCAGTGTCAATGTGACAGGCAGTTTCCAACAGGGTATCTTAGGGTTCTGTGGCTTGGCCCTGGGCTACTTCCCATTTTTCTAATGATTTGGATAAAGACATAGATGGTACACTTATTGAATTTGCCAAGGACACAAGACAGGGAGGGCAAGCCAATACTGTGAATGACAGCTTCAGGATCCAAAGAATCCTGACAAGCTTGAGCCTTGGGCTGATTCTAAGGAGATGAAATTTGATAGGGATCAATGTAAAGTCTTGCACTTGGGTACAGGAAATTTCAATATGAAATTAAACTCCAAGAGCCAAATAGAGAGACTCTTCAGGCTGGCAGGAACTTTCACTATGCGATTTACATGAGCCTAAACTATTGCCATCATATGATCCACCTAGCTCTAAATTCTAAGTGCCTATGATTCTATCTGGGCTGACCACTGACTTCTTCAATCCTCCTCTTCCACTCTCCTCCCACCTCCTCAGTTATTTGGCCAAAGGAACACTAGCCTCCAGGGTAAACAGGAGACTTTGAAGCCCTGGAAGCTCTTGGGCACCCAACCAAATAGTTTAAAAGAGATTCATTGACTTTATCCACTATTTCAGCCTGTTTGTATGACATCATTAAGATTTTAATTCATATAAAATAAAAGACCAGAGAAACAGGTGTTGATTTTTTTCCAAGTGAGTAAAGAGATAAGCATCAGGAAGTGATTGTTGTATCCAAACAAAACCAATCATTAAAATATAAAACTGAAAAAATGAAAAGATGCCAATTAACACGTTGACTTCATGGAAAAGGTGAAGTTATTTATTGAGATATAATATTTGTTTACAAGGTTTTTTCATCCCCCCTATACTGTAGCCAAAATTACTCTAGGCTATTGATAATGTTTCATCAATCATTTACTAGAGTATAACTCATAACAATCCGCAAAGTATCCTTTTTCCATGATGAGGAGTTCCCAGATCTCTGCTGGGACACTGAGTGGCTAAATGTCTTCAATCTCCCTTCCCCCACCTCTTATATAAACCCTTAACTGATCTCCCAGCTGCTAGTGACTCCCACTCCCTGATAATTACCTTGTATATATTTTGTATACACTTAACTATATATTTCCCCATTCCAGTAAGTATTTTAGTGCCCAGGTGCTTAAAAAACACTTGTTGATTTATTCTCTTCCTTCCACCTCTTAGATGATCTGATCATTCTATTAGCTGTAGGGCTGTTCTTTGAGCAGACTAAACATTTTCTGAGAAAAAATAGATTTCACTGATTTTTTTTTGTTTTTTATATTTCCAAGATTTTTCTCTGTACACTTTCCTATCTCAGAATTGATATTTAGCGTTTGTTGAATGGATGAGTGAACCTAGAAGGTCAGAGATTGAAGAGACCTTAGAAATTACATTGTATGACTTCCTAAGGTTGAGATCCCATTGCTGGTAAGTCAAAGAACTTGAGCCCAGTGAGTTGTGGCCAGTTGACTGGAGAGCCTGAGGCTGGAATTGAAGGCTGGATTTTTTCTCTTGTTTTTTCCTTTTTTGTCCAGTTCAAGCTTTTCTCCCACTTTATTTTTTTTTATTCCCAGTCTGTAGAATGGAAATGACCGGAAGCTGGCCCCCAAGAACAGGAAAGGTCAAGACCTGAGCATTTTTAGAAGAGGTTTAGGGGAAAGCAAAGTACTTCTTTACCCTCCAATCTAACCTAAGGGCACCATGGTCTGGATTGACCAGAGATCAAGGTAGCAAGCATTCATCTTGTGATTTTTATGAACTGTGTGACCAAGGACAAATCATTTAACTTTTCTGTTCTTTAGCATTTTTTTCTGTAACATGGAGGGGGTTGGATTTGATGACCTGAGGTCCTTTCCAGCTCTGGATTTGAGGATCCTATATGTGACCTTGGACAAGTCATTTCCTTTCTTTGGGCCCTAGTTTCCTCCTCTGTAAAAGGAGTTTGGACTACTAAATGATTTTTGAGGTCCCTTTTAGCTGTAGAAGCAGCTTTTACAGTCACCTCAATTCGAATCCTGCCTCAGACCATTGCTGGCTGTGTGACCTTGGACAAATCTTTGAAGCTTACTTAGTTTCCTCTTTTGTAAAATGGAAATAGTACCTACTCACAGCTATCTTGTGAGAATCAGCTGAAATAACTATACAAAGAGTTCTGCAAACTTTAAAACACTATATATATATATATATATATATATATATATATATATATATATAGCTACTATTATAATCATAATTAGATCTAGGATCTTAGGTGTGACCTACAGGAAGTCACTTCCCCTCCCTGGACCTCAGTTTCCCCCTTTCTTAGATGGTCTCTGAGGTCTTTTCTACTCCCTTCATGCATTTACACAAGTAGTTTTTAGGCAACTAGTATGGGCCAGGCACTTACACATTGGCAACCCTTTGGAAACTTGTCTACAGATGTCATCCCCTTCCCTCCCCACCCCCAGGTTCCTCTTCTGATATTATATCCAGTCCTCTCATCACTTGACACTCCAAACTCTAACTAATGCTCTAGATAAAGTGACCAGAAAAGAGGAGAATGGTAAGGGAATAAACATTTATATTTTATCTACAACGGGTCAGGCACTATGCTTTTTATATAGTGCTTTTTATGAATATGCACTCATTTGATTCTCCCAACAACTCTGTTAGGATAGGTACTATTATTGTCCCATTTTACAGAGTAGGAAACTGAGCTTAAGTGATTTGCTTAGGATCACTCAGTTACCAAGTGTCTGAGACAGAATTTGAACTAGGGGGTCCCTGATTCCAGGCCCAGTGCTCTATCCACTGTACCACCAGCTGCCTCAACAGGATTAGTGGGAATGGAGAGGGATTCTCCCCTATAATCTAGCCCCTGCCTTTCACCTTGCTGAGAGCTCACTCACTACTTCCAAATATAAGGCAAGCCCTGACAGGTGAGAGTGACCAGATTAGAGGGGAGATGAGTCATATGAGGGCTAACCCTTGAGCAGGGCCGGCCAGGCCTGAATCCCATGCTAAGGACTCTTGGCTGCTGTCAGCAGCAAGGCATCGCCTGTTCATTTGTTTCTTCTCTTTAGCTCTACGGTTTTGGAACCAAATCTTCACCTATAAAAGAAAAAAAAAATCATCATAATATTGATAATGGAAGGCTGCAGAACATTTTAACACTTGCAAGATGCTTTATGTCTCATTTGCTCCTAACAAAAGTCCTGGGAGGTAGGTATTTCAAGGGCTGTTCTACCCATTTTGCAGCTGAAAACACAAAGAGATGAAGAAACTCACCCTTAACCACGCAGGAGTCAAGTAGGAAAGGATAATTGCACCAACTACAATGTTGGTTGAAAGCTCAGAATGTCATAGGTTTTGAGAGAAACTTCAGAGTAAATCTAGGCAACCCCCTCATTTTACAGAGGGGGAAACTGAGTCTAAGGAGGGAAATTTGTCTAAGATCATACAGACTCTAGAATCTACTAGTAAAGAGATGGTAAATGAATGAATATCCGGATGATAACATGGTGAAATGGAAGAGGAAGTACAAGGCATTCTAGATTAAACTCATTTCCTTTTTTGACAGGCTTCCTAGACCTACAGGGTAAGGGAAGAGTGGAGGAGATAGCATTTGCCTTGATTTTAGCACATTATTTGACAGATTCTGTCATGAAACTAAGTGAGATTATTCTATACATTTAGGCAGATTCAGAAGCACACTTATCCCTTCCACATCTTGGGGGCTAGTGGCACAGCACTCTGGTGATGTAGAAAATCCTCGTAAAATTTCTCCCTTCATACCAGAGAAAAGAAATTGTCCATATTTATGTTATTAAAAGATAAAATATGTTGCTATTATATAATACTATACAAACATTTTATACATTTGTGACTTTCTAAGCATTTTCTGTGTCATCTGCTAACCTTCGTGTGTCATCAGTACAAAACTCCCCCAAAGTTCCCATTTAATTTCTGACGCCGACCTGTGATATATTGAAACCACAAAGGGGAAAAGTTGAGATGTGGAAGAGATAACTGTAGTTGAATGCTAGCCTCAAATGCCCTTAGAA
This sequence comes from Bettongia penicillata ogilbyi, assembly GCA_023548195.1. Taxonomy (NCBI): domain Eukaryota; kingdom Metazoa; phylum Chordata; class Mammalia; order Diprotodontia; family Potoroidae; genus Bettongia; species Bettongia penicillata. The sequence goes on from JAJHZJ010000184.1 coordinate 694,612, forward strand.
GCAGATCCATAGAGAGGGGTCTCTTTGATACTTTTATTGAGGACTTGAATAAAGCCTAGATGGCATTCTTATGGAACAACTCTGGAAAGGGTAAGGGAGATGAGATGACAGTATCAGCATCGATTAGACTATACCTAATAAAAGAAAATTTTTTTAGAGATAAAGTTTTACTCTTGTGCCCGAAAGAAAAAAAAAATCAACTTCACAAGGCCAAGATAGAGAACATCATGGCTAGATAGCAGTTTATCTGGAAAAGGTTTAGGTAGACCGTAAGCTCGATAGGAGTTGCCAATGTGATGTGATGGCCCTCAAAACTAAGGGGGTCTTAGGCAGACATCTGGAGTCACATTCCTCCAGACTTTCACACAACTGTGGAGCTGCAGTGACCAAAAGAGCAAGACAGTTGCTTTCTCCATCCTTGACCCCAACACACATTGAAGGCTGACCAGTCTTCACAATTTTGGATAGAAGAAACGAGAAAGTTTCAAATGTGTTTTCCTCTTTTATAAATGGGTAGATTGGAGTCTAAAATATTTAAGTGATTAAAAAAGTAAAAACCTGAAACTGTTAGAGAAATTTTAGCTCTTAAAATTATTGTAATTTTATATGTTGTACCCAAATTCACCATCTTGGGAACTAGGAAACAAAAAGACTCATTGACCCTCTAAGTGATCTCTGAGAGAGTGAAAAATATATGAAACAAAAAAGAAACCAGGTACCTCATCAAGAAAATGAAGTCTCTCGAAGAGGTTGTGTGAAAGGTCCAATGTTCTGTATTCTAAAGTTCCCTACAGCTTGGAGATCTGGAATTTTGGTGGTTTTTGAAATTGACCTTCTTGGGCCCCTCCCAGCTCTAAGTTCTAAGGCTCTTCCCAGATCTGACATTCTATGTTCTAAGGCCCCTCCCAGCTCTGGCACTGTATAATATAAGATCTTTCCCAAATCCTGCATTCTCTGTTCCCTCTGTAGAATATTGTATGTTCTAAAATCTCTTCTGCTTTGATATTCTGTGTTCTCAGGACCATCCCAACTCTCACATTCTGTTTTGAGGTTGTTCCATACTGCAATGTTCTAGTTTCTAATAACCCTTCAAGCTGTGACATTCTCTATTCTTGGTGGTGGTTTTGTGGAATTTTTTCCATTTCTAAGATCTTATGTTGCAAAGCAGTACCATTTTATGCTCTGTGGTCTAAAATCCTTTTCAGCTTGGACTCCACAATGCTCCTGCTAGGGTCTATTTTAGTACTTAACCTTGGAATCAAATCCCAGTCTCCTAGTGGCCTCTGCTCTCATTTTCTCAGCAGGGGGTGAAAGAGGAAGGAACAAACATCTCCCATTAGGTAAATGGGCCAAGATCAGTTTTCAGTTCCCAGTTAGGCATACCCGTGGATATCACTGTACATTTTGTGCTGTGCTGTATGTGGGTAGGAACAGAGAAGAGGACACTCCAGTAGTGTTTCTGGGGGCCTAGAAAGTTGGAATTAGAGGCCCTCTCAAGGCCTTCATGGGAACACATCCAGCTGACTTGAAGGGAGGAATGGGAAGTTTAAAAAAGGTAGTGATGGGCAGAACCAGCCTCTCTTGGAAAGAAACTCCTGTCACATAGAGTAAAGGCCCCAAATTTTTACCAGGTCATGAATGGCACCTCGGGCCTTTTCACTGTGGAGTAATGGGAAAAATTCTCAGCACTTTCCCTGGTTACACAAGAACCCCAAGAGGGTAGAATGGGAAGGGATTCATGCTCAGAGAGATAACAATGACTTAGAAACAGATAACTGCACTTTTCTTTAAGTACAGAAATCCTGGGCTCAAACCCTCTGCTACCTATGCAACTTTGGCCAGCTAGTTCATCTCTATGGATCTTATTGGCAAAATGAAAAGGCTCCAGGTCTAGATGGAGGATTCTATATTCCTGGTAGAATAAATAAGTAACTGAAGGATTGTTTTAAAGTCTCATTTCTTGAAGGGAAAGAAAGGATTGTTTCTCATCTGGTTTCAGATATAGCCTTTAGTGGAGGTAGAGGGAAGGTTGAGATGACCTTAATGAATCTTCTCTATCTCAATGATTCTGTGGAAAAAGTTATTTTTTAAAAGAAAATCAAACGTGTCACCAATGAAACTTACAAATGGTAGGAAGTCCTGGTTGATTGTTGTCCTTAATTCTCAAAGAAGACCAAAATGACATCACTATGTTAGAGTTGAAGTACAGTGTGTCCAACTGTGGCTGATCAGACCAATACAAGCTCGGAATGTTCTACCACAGGTTGAGCATAAATAATCCTTCCATCCAGTAGTACCTCAGGCCCTTCTTCCTGGTGTCTCCAGAATCAATCAATCAAATTACAACCATTTATTAATCTCCTACAGTGTATCCTATGAGACACTGGATAGGCTCTGGAGATACAAGTACAAAGAATGAAATTCAAATCCCTAGTCTTGCAGAGCATCCAATAGGAAGGAGTAGGTTGTACTCGGTAGTCATGCCCCAGAGCCCAAACATGAAGTGATATGACTGCTGGAGGGTCCAGTCTGTAGCCTAGAAGAGGGATAAAGCCAACTGGTTGGCACAGGCCCCAAATTCTGACTGCCATCACCTAGTAAAATCAAGGTAGATGAGGTAACCTGCCAGAGATCAGCTCAGAAAGTATATTTTGACTCCCACCCTAGTTGGGCTAGCCACATTGTTTGAATTTTAAACAACATTTTAAAATTGTTAAATTTTAACTGGCTTAAAAGACTCTTTTATGGAGATCTTACACAGGGCAAGTGCTTACATGGTGGTCAGAAGAAGCCATAAAAGGACACTTTTGAGATCTCTCAAGAACTTGAGAATTGATTGTATGACATGGGAGACACTGGCACAGGACTGTCCAGCATGGTGTGCCCTCATCAGAGAAGTTGCTGTGCTCTTTGAGCAAAGCAGAATTGAAGAAGCTCAAAAGAGACAAAAGATGCACAAATTTAGAGAATCCACCCCAAATGTGCACATGGACTATTTGTTCCTGACCTGTGGTACAGCATTCCAAGCCTGTATTGGTCTGATCAGTCACAGTTAGACACATCGTACCTTGACTCTAATATAGTGATGTCATTTTGTTCCTCTTTGAGAAAAAAGGACAACAACCAACCAGGACTTCCTACCATTTGTAAGTTTCATTGGTGACACAATTGATTTTGTTTCAAAAAATAGCTTTTCCCACAGAATCATTGAGATAAAGAAGATTCATTAAGATCATCTCAGCCTTCCCTCTACCTCCACCAAAGATAGATCTGAACCCAGATGAGAATCAATCCTTTTTTTCCTAATCCCTTCAAGAAAGGAGACTTTAAAAAAGCAACATCCTTCAGTACTTACTTATTTATTCTATCAGGAATATAGAATCCTCCATCTAGACCTGGAGCCTCTGGTACCACCTCCATTTTGTAAATAAGACCCATAGAGATGAACCAGCTAGCCCAAACTTGCATAGGTGACAGATGGCAGCACCAGGGTTTGAGCCCAAGATTTCTGACTCTAGAGACTAATATTAACCTCCCTGTTTCACCTCCTTCTTCTGCTAAGTCCCTGGTAGTGATTCTTGGAAAACCCTGAAGGCCCAGTATACTCTACTTACCTGTCTTTCTGAAAGGTTCAACGAAGATGCCAGTTCCAACCGTCGTGGTGAGGAGATATATCTAGCGAAGTAAAATTCCTTCTCCAGCTCCAGCCTCTGATGATCTGTATAAACCACCCGGTACTTCTCTTTTCTTGTTTTCCCTATTTGAAAGAGAAGGCACATCTGGATTTGAGCATGAAGGAAAATTGCCACACATCTAGACTAACCTCTACCTGAGAGAGGCCAGAAACACCCCATGGCTGCCAGATGGTGCAATGAATTAGAGTAATGCACTTGAATCCCAAAATACCTGATTTCGACCCTTACCTCAGACACCATGGACAAGTCATTTAACCTCTCTCTGCCTCTGTTTTCAGATTTATAAAATGGTAATAATTATTGCATCTCCCTCCCAGGATTCTTGTGAGGACCAAAAGAAATCATCTATGTTCAAGAGCTATACAGATGTTAGATATTCCCAATCAGAAAGCATCCAGTGATGGAAAATTCATTTTTTCCCATTTTTGGCCAGCTTTAATGATAGAATCCGAAGATTTAGAGCAGGAAAGGACTCCAGGGATCATCTAGCCCAGAGTTGTCAAACACGAGTCCTCCTGGCTGCATTGTGGCCACAACACTTCCTAGCATTCCTTAAAGCAGATTCAAATGTCATTGGGAAATATTTAACAAAATAAATTTTAGAATACAATAAACTATAGATAATGTTAATATATGATTTTCTAAGTCAATATGCACCCACAAAGGATCCTATATATGAGGGGCCTTAGTTTCTATTTGAGTTTGACACCACTGATCTAGTCTACTCCAGTCTACTCTCTGCTTTATTTTACAGATTAGTAAAATGAGATGCAGAGAGGTGAAGCCAGATGCCCAAAGGTTATGCTGGTAATAAGAGGCAAAGCTGAGATTTCAACTGAGATCCACCCACTCCAAACCCCATGCTCCCTTGACTCTATTTTGAACCCAACTGTGATTTCCACCATTGTTTCTAGGTTTGCCCTCTGGGGTAAACTAGAGGTTTCCAAACTTATCTGGCCCACTCACTTAAAAAAAAAAAATTACTCAGTGTCCTTCTAAAATTTTACTGTCTTTAACCCTTTAATGTTGTGGAAGCTTTTTTTTTTTTTTGGAAATTTGCATCATTTTAAATAATATAATTTTTTTTAAATGATACATCTTAAATTTAATAATTTATTGTAAACTTGTGCAGTTTTTTCCTGCATTGAAATTTTGATGATGCAACATTGCATCTTGTAACTGTATACTATCATATTGTAAACAACTCATTATATGCACATATTCCTGCCACTGCATGCTGGACTTCCTGACAATTTGTGACGTGCTCCCCTGCCAACACTTACTTATTAAGAACTGTCAGCTGACTTGATCAGTTGTAACTTGCATTTTGTGTGTTTTTTTTGAAAATAATGTAATCACTACTACTTTAACTCTGTTATACAATAGATGAAACATGTATGAACGGGTTTTCAAAATTCTCTTTTTTCTTTATGTTTCCACAGCCCCCTTATTTTTATTCAACACTTCCCAATTGCACCTGAGCCTACTACAGGCAGCCCCACCTCCATTATTCTAGTACCCTCCTGGGGCATTATTGCCTACTTTGGGAGCTTCTGAAAACAAATCAAGTCTTCTCTAACTTGCCAGTGCTTCCTTCAGCTGATGCTTATAAAACATAGTCCCCAATCCCTCTTCAGTTAGTCAATATCCTTCCAAAAATATATCTAGATCTGAGCACATTGTTCTGGAACATAGATGTGGTCTGAATGGAGCTGAGGAGGTGAGACTGTAACCTCCTTCATTCTGTGCCAGGCAGGAAGTGATTATGGCAGGAGACAGTCATTCCCAGAGTGTGTGTTTGTGTTACAAGGGGTCACCCCTACTAGAACTGGATCTTTAGGAGCGTAAGGATCATGTCTTATGTAAATTCCGCATCTCTCCTAGCACAAACACAATGGAGCTTAACGATAGCAATAATTATAACTAGCTTTATAAATGTTCATTATACACTAGTTTTTATTATTTGCAAACCACCTTATAAATATCATTTAATCTGATCATCACAACTCTGAGAAGTGTTCGGTCATTTTAGTTGCGTCTGACTTTTTGTGACACCATTTGGGGTTTTCTTGGCAAAGATACTGGAGTGGTTTGCCATTTCCTTCTTCAGCTGATTTTACAGATGAGGAAACCAAGGCAAATAGGGTGAAGTGACTTGCCCAGGGTCACATGGCTAGTTGGTGTCTGAAGCAGAACTAGAACTCAGATCCTACTGACCTCAAGTCCAGCATTCTGTTTACTGTATCAGATGGGTACAGATTTATTGAACTGAACTTTTGAATAGATACTGTTTTCCCCAGATTCAAATGATGAGTTTCCTTAGCACTCACTGGCGCTGGAAACATTCCACTTGCCCTCAAATACTGGGCTAAGAGCTCTCTTTAGAATCACTTGCCCTTTTGGGCTTTAGTTTCCTTATCTGTTAAATGAGGAGGTTCCACTCCATCTCAAAGGTACTTAATCCCATGAACCATGAGAGTGCTTATGATCTAAGATTCTTCCTTGTTTGATGACAAAATAAACCTACAAAATGTCTGATGCTCAGCTTGAGATTCAAGTCCTCTGCCATCTGACCAACCTTATCTTCCACTGAGGAGAGGAAAAAGCAAGACACTCAGTCAAGTAATATTAACCAAGCCCCTGCTGTGGTACCAGGCCCTGTGCTAAGTGCTAGGGATACATGTAAAGGCAAAAAACAATCCCTGCTCTCAAGAAGCTCACAGCTCAATGGGGAAAGCAATATGCAAGCCATTATGTAGTCAGGATTGTGTGTGTGTTCATCTTTCACTGGCAAAGAAGAACTTCTTCAACGAAATGGTGACATGACTTGCACTTGACTTGTTTTGAGTGAGGGAGGGCTGTGCAGGTCACCAGCCTCACTTCTCCTCCAGAGTCTTCTGATTCCAGTGACCAGATATTCTTCAGGATGACTGGAGATGACCCAGGATGAGGCAATTGGGGTTAAGTGACTTGCCCAAAGTCACACAGCTAGTGAGTGTCAAGTGTCTGAGGTGAGATTTGAACTCAGGTCCTCCTAACTCCTGCACTGGTGCTCTGTCCACTGCATCACCTAGCTGCCCCCAACAGTCAGGAAAAGTACAATACCAACATTAAGGAGGAAAGGCTTCTGGGCCAGAAGGTGGGATTGTAACTGAGACTTGAAGGAAGCCAGGGATCCCAGGAAGCAGAGATGAAGAGGAAGAATATTCCAGGCAAGGGCTAGGGGATGCAGCAAGTGAAGATGTCTGGAGCTGAGAGATAGAGTATTTTATGTGAATGACAGCAAGGAGGTCAGTGTCCCTGGATCAAAGGGTATGGAGGTCCAGTGGGGAGAGGTGTAAGAAGATTGGCAAGGTAGGAGGGGCCCAGGTTAGGAAGGGCTTTCAAAGCCAACCTGAGGATTTTTCTATTTGATCCTGAAGGTCAATAGGGAGTCATTGGAGTTCGTTGAATGAGGTGGGGCTGGGTGGTGTGGTCAGGTCTTCTCCTTAGGAAGATCAATCTGACAGTTGAGTGGAGGATGGGCTGGAATGGGGAGATGCTTGTGTCAGGCTGACCCACCAACAGGCTATTGCAATAGTCCAATAGTTATCAGGGTTTACACTGGGGTAATGATGGTGTCAGAGGGGAGAAGGGTTGTATGTTATGCTCCAGATGAGCAGATTTTGGCAACAGAAAGAGTGAGGATTCAGGATCATACCTAGGTTGTGAGCCTGGGTGACTGGGAGGATGGTGGATATCAATAGGAAAGTTAGGAGGAGGGAAAGACTTGGGGGAGGGGGAGATGATGAGTTTAGTATTGGACACTATGAGTCTAAGATCCAGTCTAAAATGGCCAATAGGTAGTTGGAGATGTGAGTTTGGAGATTAGGGCTGAATCAGTAGAGCTGGGAATCATTATCATACAGATAACTGAATCCATGGGAATTGATGCGATCACCAAATGAAATGGTATAAAGGAAGAAGAGGGCCCAGGACAGAGCCTTGAGGGATACTCATAATTTGTGGATATAACCTAGAAATAGACCCAGAAGGAGCAGTCTGACAGGAGAATATGGAGAGAGTAGTGTCCCAAAAACCTAGAGAGAAGAAAATATCAAAGGAGAAGATGGTAAGACACAGGGCAAAAGGCTGCAGAGAGGCCAAGAAGACTGAGAATTGAGAAAAGGCACTCCCTAGCACAACAGATCTGGGGATTAAGAGTACATGAGTGGCTTTGGAGGTAGTGGCTTCAGATTCAATAAGAGGATGAAAGGGGAAAAATGAAAATTGTAGATGACCCCAAGGAATTCAGCCTTGAAAAAGAGGAGAGATAGAGGGCAAAAGTTAATGGGGATGGAAGGATCATATGAGAATGGAAGAGACATGGGCATGTTTATAGGTAATAGAGAATCCACCAGTAGACGGAAAGAAATTGATTAGTGAGAGAGTGCAGATTGACAGAGGATGAGATCTACTAGAGAGAATGGGGTGGGATGGAAAGGAAAGAGAGTGAGAGGACTGGAAAAAGAGAAAAGAAAGAAGCATTTTAGTGGAGGAGAGGTAGAGAGAGACTACTTTCTCTTACCCTTCCCCAACTCCCCCAATTACTACCTCATCTCAGATACTCATCCCTGGGTCAATTATTTGTCTCAAGGGAGATGAATTCAGCTCAGGCCAGGCCAATTTTCCCTCTTCCCAAGTAGATTCCAATTCAGACTAGAGAACTATGTCCAAACAAATCCTATGGAAGCCCCAGGTACCCCAGGTGCCCCTTTCAAAGCTTTTCTGTTTTAGCAATGTACAATGTTTCTTTAAAATCTGGTCACAGGGGGCTACTTTCTGACTCTCTCTTGGTCAAAGTCGTGTGATGAGGGAAGCCTGTTGCTTTTCTTTTCCTTCATGTGTTCACAATAATACACCGAATCTCTTAAAGTAGCTCTCTGAAGAATTGACTCAAGTCACCTCTCTCTCTCTTCTTTACAGAGGTGGGGGACTATGGGTGAGTCATAGTGCTCATGCTGACAGACTACAGGAATAGGTTAGTTTTTCCTAAATTGCTTTTTTTCTCCTTTCATTTTTTTCCCTTAAGGCTGTATAGGGACTATGGGAGGGATACATGCAGAAATGAGGATGATACAAAAATAAAAGATTGGAAACAGCTAGATAGTGCCATGGCTCGAGTGCTGAACCAGGAGTCTGGAACACCTGAGTTCAAATCCCACCTCAGAAATTTTCTAGCTCTGTAGCTTTGACAAGTCAGTGAACCCCTGCCTCAGTTTCTTCAACTGTAAAAATGGGGATGATAACAATAGTACCTACCTCCCAGGGTTGCTGTGAGGATAGAATGAGATCGTATTTGTAAAATGCTTAGTATACTGCCAGTCACATAGTAATATACTTAAAAATGTAAGCTATTATGATTAGTAATTCACAAATAATGATAGGGTGACTCCCTAGACTGTACTGTGGTAGACATTCCAAGAAGGGTCAGTACCTTTCCGTATCATCCTATTCCATCTTTTTTTCCTTCTCCCTTTGAAAAGCCTATTTCTATATTAAAAATACAATAGAAAACAGGCTAACAGGGCTTTTCTCCCTCTGATACCCTCAGGTTAGATTTTGCTTACTGGAAAAAAAAAAGATTCCAACCAGTATAAATGGGGCTAAGCCAGGTTCACTAACCTAACTCTAGATCTAACAGTCACAGCCTCATCGAGACAGAAGGCACCTCAGAGGTCAATGCCCTCATTTTACAGAGGAGGAAACTGAGTCCCAGGGAGGGGAAGGGACTTGCTCAGGTTCACACCTAGGATCCTAGGTGTAGAGTTACAAATGACCTCAAAGGCTATCTAGTTCAACTCTCTTGTTTCAAAGGTAAACTGAGATCTGGGGAGAAGAAATGATTTGCCTCAGCTCACACTGCTAGTATGAGGAAGAATGCAAAGCTAGAGCTTCTTGACTCTTAAGAAATTTATTACAATTCCTTCATTTTTTTCAGAAGGATAAAGTGAAGCCTAGGGAGGGAAACTGACTTGTCCAAGGTTACACAGGTAAGCAGTAGCAGAAGCAGGATTGGAACCCAGGTCCTTTGCCTTGAAATCTTATGTTCTCTCTATTCCACCAGACTCCCCAGTTATAAGGGGCTTCCTCCCAACCAGTTAGGGCTTAACACCTGAGGTCTTGCTCCCAGAGACAGCACTCTCCCTCTTTCCCCCTCCCCCCTTCCCTTTCTCCCCATTCTTTGGCTTGCCAGGCACTAGACTAGAATGGAGGAGGAGACAGAGTTCAGGCCTTAGTCTCAGAGCCCATAAAGCCCAGCACTCCCCTCTCCGGCCCTCCCCTGCCCTCCCTTTCCCTCTAGCAGTTTTTTTTTTTTGGAGGGGGGGACAATTAAGGCCAGACCAGGCTTCTTTATTTGCTGTGAAAATCATCACCCTTTGTGGAAGGCCAGCTTTCTCTTTGTGAGGGACCGCACATCAAAGGCGGCTGTATTGGAGGCAGGCGAGAGAAGTGTTCAAAGGGCTAGGTGCCCCCTGGGACAGAGAGGATCTCAGAACCTAAGACTCAGGGGAAGACTCCCACTAACAAGGCTGGACAGTCCTCTGAGAGCCAGAGAGCTAGACTCAGAAGGGAACCCCAGAGGCCAGTTAGTCTAGTCCCCTCCTTTTATGGAGGAGGAAACTGAGGCCCAGGGAAGAGAAATGACTGCAGTTCTAGACAAGTCCTTTGCTCTTCCTGGGCCTCAGTTTCCTCCTCTGTAAAATGAGGGGGTTGGATTCAATGACTTTCTGAGGTCTCTTGCATCTCTAGAGCTAGGATCCTGTGTGTCACCTTGGCAAATCACTTCTTCCTCTGGGCCTCAGTTTCCCCCTCTGTCAAAGAAACTGAGGTCCCTTCCAACTCTAAGCCTAAGATCTAAGGTCAGCAGTCCACCTTCTCCATCAACCTTTGCTTGACACTCTTTCTGAGTTGGGCCCAGACCAGGGAGTCAAACAGGTGAGGCAAGTCTTTCTGGGAAAGAAACAAGTCACACATGACTTTTCTCCCGGGATCAAAGTTGTTGGATGATTGCTTAACTCCTTACTTGACACTGCCTGTGAGGGCACAGCCTCCAGGAGGTGGTGAAAGCCGTTTGGCATACGGCAATCCAGCACAGGTGCAAACTGGCTGTCCCATCCCCAGCCTAGAGGGAAGGAGGGGCCAGGTATTCCAGAGCCTTTGGTTTCTCATCTCCTTTAGAAGTCCTAATCTCCCACCCCTGTTCCTCCTCCCTTTCTCTCACATTATTTGGGTTCCAATTCTGCCTATACCATATAGTACCTATGTGACCTTAGGTAAGTCACTTCCCAGTCTTGGACAAGAAAATCCCCAAGGTCCCTCCGGGTCCTGTCAACCTGTGTCCTAAGGTCTCCAATATCCTGAACTCAGACACCTCCACTTTACAGAATCCCTCTCTTCCTTGAAGACAAAATACCACCTTCCTTGAAGACAAATACCACCTTCAGGAAAACTTTCCTGATTGTCTCAGCTGCTAAGTGCCACCCCTCTCTCTCCTTCTCTCCCTCCATTCCTCTCTAACCACCTTGCATTTTTCTGGATGTATACGTATATGTCTACATTTCCTTGTGGTCTTCCCCTTTAGCATGCAAGGTCCTCCAGAATTAAAGTTGTTTCATCCCTTGTACTTTTATCCCTAAGGCCTGGTGGGGTACACAGTAGGTGCTTACTGCATGCTTATTGCTTGGGTGATTGTTTGAACTGGTGCTCTAAGGTTTCTATATCCTCTTAATTCTATGGATTCTTTCACCTATGCCTAGACTCTCTAGATATTTTTCTGCGTACAATACTGTCGAGTCGAGACAAAATCCACAGGATCCTCCCTCACACCCCTTGGTTCAGGGCAGAAGACAAGGTTTGGATTCCCAGGTAGTCCAAGAAAATCACTCTCCTGACCTTACTCAAGGCTGAGGTTGTTTGGGTCACTTATCTCTGATGGTTTGAACTCTGAGCCTGGGAGATCAAAGTTGTGAGCTTAGTCCTAAAATGAGTCTATTAGCTTTGTACTCTTCGTATAGTAAGGAATTGAAGTCAAGAGATCTGGGGACCAGTCCCAGGGTTTAGAAATTTACTTGCCTCAGTTTCCTTATCTGTAAAATGAGAATAATAATATGGGCTCTACGCATTTGACAGCAAGAGAATGTATATTTGGTAAGCATCAATGGCAATAGTCCTATTACTAGGTATTATTATTCCAATTTTAGCACAAGAAAGTGCAAAGACAAGTCTTTCTAGGAATTCAGAGCACAGAAATCATTGCTCCCCTTAACCCCATTTCTAGTCCTTACCTCTCTAGGACTTTCCTCTAGAGTATCCTTCTCCATTAATAACTCCAGCAATGGCTGTCTAAGATAGCCATCACAGCTAGTCAGATGCCTCCTTACACAGATCACACAGAAAGAAAATATCTTGGTATAGCAGAGAGGGCACCAAGGTTAGAACTGGAAGACCTACTATGCCACAGTGCCAGCCCCATCATTTCCTTGCTGCGTATTTCATGTGATGACTTCTCTTCTTGGGTTCCCAATTTTCTCATTTTTAAAGAGAGAATAATGGGAACTCTTAATTTTAGAAATTTGTTTGGAACAGACTTGGAATTTTATTAGCATAGAGATCTCCCAGAGAAGAAAAACTCCACCAATGCAGAAGAGTAATTGGAACTTGGAGTCCCAGAGAGGTGCTTGGGGGCACTAGGGCATGATTATGATTAGCTCTGACAAGATTAGAAAAGAAAAAGCTCAGATCAATGATGGAGTAAGAAACACTGAGGAAATAGGTAAACCTACTTTGGGGTTTTCCCTGGTCCTAAGGTTACTGAGTTTCCCTTCAGGTACACAGTACAGGAGTGGTGGTTTGCTTGCCAAAACTATCATTCCACTGGTGTGACTCCTAGAAGGGCAGTCGATGTGTGGTGATATATCAGTAAACTTCTTCCTTTAAAATTTCCTCATTAGAGGGAGGAGACGCCAGTCTTTCCATGTCTTAGATGGACAAAACCTCTAGCAGGATCTAATATGCCCAAAAGTCTCCCAGTGCAGACCCAGGGATAGACTGGGTGACTGACATCTAAGCACCAGTCAGTTTCTGAAAGGTTCGATCATCCAATTGGCTGTGGAGGGGTGGAGATAAGGGTGAGAAGGATTGGGATCAAAGTGCCAACCCTTCTGGCTAGAGAAACTCTTGAACAACACTGGGGGGGGTACCTCCTCTTCTTCCTTTCTCTTTCCCATTCACTCCATGGAAATACAGATCCTGGACACATTGGTATAGCTCTCAAATACCCTAGTGAGACTACCATCTTCTTTCCTCATCATAAGGCTTTTCACCTGATGAGATAATGCTTTTCAGAGCTTTTAAGGAGTGTTGTCAGAAACGCAAGAGTTCTGGATTCGAGTGTATCTTCTGCCTATTATTAGCTATGTAATCTCAGACAGCTTCATTACTCTGACTGGTCTCATCGTCCTCATTCTCTGGAAAATGAGGGAGTTGAATAAGGTGTTGGATCCCCAAGGATCCTTCCAACTCTGACCTAGGAAGATCCTTATTGTAGCTGATCTCGACGAGTCTTGCTATGGTTTCCTAAAGGAAACAAGGCTGGTGGAAGCATTTCTATCCATTTCTGACATTCAATACTCTGTTCCAGAGAAGGTGTTTGGTTTGATTTTTTTCTTTCTTTTTTTTAGGCAGGGAGGAGGGGCAGGAAAGGATTCTTTGCTATCACTCAAAAAAGAAATAAAATCAGAGGATTTGGGTTCAGTGATCTCCAAGGTTCCATGAAACTCTACCGGCTCTCTCTCTGTTCATGAATTCCAAGATCAAGACAATTTGACCTATGCCACTAGCTAACTGCGCTGCCCTCCTCCACCCCTCCCCACCAGGCCCTTCCCACCAGGCCACCAGGCACATTTGATGCTGGGCCAAGAAAAGATAGAAACCTGATAGGGGTGGGGAGCAAGGGAGTGATAGACTATTCTGCGTTAGGCAAAAAGCCTGCTTATATCCACAGACAGGGATTGCACCAATTTGTACAAGTATAGAAAGATACTGTAACTTTCTCCTACCTTACCTAGATCCCTTGGTCCTCGTCTTACCTATAGAGGACAAAAGATAAATCCAGTATCTTGTCCTATCTAGATTAGGGGCAGGGTGTGATTTGTGTGAAGGCCAAAATTCCCTCATCTCTGGAGGCAGTTTGGTGTAGGTTCAAATCCTCACTTTGCTACTTACTCTCTGGGTGACCCTGAGCAAGTCACTTGGCTTCTCTGGGCCTCAGTTTCCTCTCTGTAAAATGGAGTTGGACTAAGTGACCCCTGAGGTCCCTTTCAGATCCAAGGATATACTTCTTCCCCCCCACCCCCACCTCCACCTCCCATAGACATCAGTTTTTTCTTCTGTAAAATAAGGGGGTTGGAAGAGACCTTTGAGACTAGCTTAAGTCCTAAGAGCCTAGGTGGGTTGGGTAACAAGGAGGGGGTGCTATTTAGATCTTACCTGTGTATCCCATGGTCTTTTGCATCCAAGCATAGGTGTGCTGGCCATTTCTGTTGCAGCAGCGGGGCTCCACATCCTTGGGAGAGTACTCTCCAGGAGTGCCAGAAAGTGGCAGACTAGTGGGGTCAGGGGAGTTGTAGGAGGTCTTGCTTGATGAAGATTTCCTCACATGGTCTGAGGGGTCTTCACCAGAGGACATCCAGTCCATCTTTGGAGGGGTGTAGGGAGATCCCCAGTTCCCAAACCACTGCCTATGGCCATCCAGGTGGGTCACTTGATGGTATCCCACATAGTATGCATAGGCTGGACCTGGTCCAAAGCTGGGGTTCTGTAGGTGACCATAAGGGCCACGACTGCCTGCACTCTGGCTGTTGTACCGAAAGGATCCTGGATACATCTTCGAATCCTCTTTGAGAAGATAATTCATGGATTTGGTTCTCAGAAGTCTGGTCAGGCCATCCCACCAGTCCTAGTCATTCTTGTGTTCTCTCTTTCCCCTTCAGCTCCTTGATGCAGCTGGCCCTAAAAATAAAGCTTGATTACTCAGGACCCTGTGCTCCCTCTAGTACCTTGGACCCCGGTTCTTTCTGAAGTCACAAGGAGCTCAAATAATATATTTGTACTCAAACACTGACTGTCTACTTTGTCCAGTTTTTAAGGATTCTTTTGCCTGGGTCAGACTCAGGAATGAAATTTATCATATCAGCTCCATCCTTCCATGGACAAATTGTATCTCTACACTTTGCCCCTGAGGGTAAACAGGATGGGAGACTTCTTATAGAATTTATATCCAAGACAAAGAAGAACTATCTAAGAAGGGGGTTGATTGGTTTTATTTGGATTTCTGGTAGGCGGAGAGGATGACCTGAAATAATCCACTCCACCAAATTCTACTCCAGAAACTTGAGTCAGGATTGGTATTTGATGGATATTTGAAATAAAAGACCTAGATCATCTCTTGTCTCTGACCCTTGGGTCCCCTTTCTGAGTGATAAGGGAGTGGGGAATAATAATAGCTAGCATTTATGTAGCATTGTAAAGTTGGGAAAGCACTCTACAAATATCTCATTTATTCCCTCAACAACCCATGGAAATGGGTTATCTTTATGCCACTTCACAGAGGAGGAAACTGAGGCAGGTAGCGAGTAAATGTCTGAAGCTACATTTGAACATGGTTCTCACTGACTCCAGTCACTTAGTTGTCTCTTGGTACCGGGTGATGTCTAAGACCTCTTCTAGCTAGATAGACTATGCAGGAATGGGGAACTTGTGGCCTCAAGGTCACATGTGACCCTCTAGGTCCTTGAGTGTGGCCCTTTGACTGAATCCAAACTTACCAAATACTTGCCCTCTAGGTCCTTGAGTGCAGCCCTTTGACTGAATCCAAACTTCACAGAACAAATCCCCTCTAGGTCCTTGAGTGTGGCCCTTTGACTGGATCCAAACTTCACAGAACACATCCCGTTGAAAGGATTTGTTCTGTCAAACTCAGACTCAGTCAAAACTCCACACCAAGGACCTAGAAGGCTGTGGGTTCCCCACCTCTGGATAATCTCCCTTCTCAAACTAGAACTTTCTTTGTAATCAACTCAGCACACATTTACTGAGTCAGCTGACAGGGCTCTGTGCCTCAAGCCAGGAATACAAAGACGTCAAATAGCATTGGCTAAACAGAGGGAATGGAGCGATAGCAGAAAATGACACAGGTGCAAAAAAGAAAGAAAAATACATCAACAGAAACAAAAATCTACAGAAATAAAAGACCAGAGGAGGGTAAAGAGATAAAACAGACAATTTGTGAAATTATTCTTACAAATTATTTTTGTGAATTATTAAAAACTGCATATAACCAAAGTTGAGAATTCTGTATATGATCCTCTTTTTCTCCTCTCTGTGCTTGAATGCTTAGGTTTGTTGATGACTGCTAAAAAGAAAAATCTCAAAAATCTAAATCTCAAAAGAAATACCTATATTAAAAAACAAATATATTTCTGCTTTCTAAGAACTTTGCCTATTGGGGCTGAGGGAGGGGGAGTGGGTGATGGAGATGGGGGAGTCAAGGATGTGTACAAAAACCAGACTGACCCAAGGAAAGACACAAACCCAATTATGTATGTAAAGTGCCCTGTAAACTTCAAAGCCCTACACAAGTCAGCTGATATTAGATGGTGAGGACAGTAAAAGAGAGATTCATGAAGAATTCCTGGAAAGAGAGATTTTCAGGGATGGCTTCAGGGAAGGCTTCCCGGAGGGGGCAGCACCTTGAATGGAAGCATGAAGGAAAGAAAGTATTTTTTGATCACTGGAAATGGGGGAGAAAGGACTCTCTTCCAGGCATGAAAGATCATGGGATCCTCCTCGAGGGAGAGCCGAGGGAGAGTGTGCAGAAAGGAAGTCATTCTGATGGGCCTGGTGCCACCAGGGAGGCTGAGGCTGGTGAATTGCTTGGGGTGCCTAAGGAGAGCTGGATTGATTCATGTAGGATCTGCTATGATTGACTAGTGGACTTCTAACCTCACTGAGCAGGGAGACCCAGCCTCCAAAATAATAAAGAAATTAAAAACGACAAAAAAACAGATCAAGAGAGGAAGTCATTCAGTGGGGAATTCTCATTCAGAGTTTGAGAATTCAACAGGTCAAAAGGACTGGGGGAGACACAGCACTAGTTTGACAATCAGAGAGCCTGTGGTCACATCCTGGCTGTCAGTTAACAAAAGCAAGTCAAAATTTTCCTGGAGCCTCAGTTTTCCCACCTGTAAAATGAGGGGGTGGGATGAGTTGACCTTTAAGGTCCCCTTTTCCTGTTCTGACATTTTCCATTCAAACATCCCTTTGAGTTCAAACTTGCTGTGAACCTACTAATGTATTCCTTCATCAGCCAGTCAACCCATCCCAAATCAGCTGAGTTAGGAGGATACCTATATCCCTCTAAGCAAGCACTTCTCAGTGACCACTTTAGCCCACTGCTGAGCTGCTGCATTGGTCAGTGAACTCTCTTGTCTGTGGGTTCTGTGTTCTAAGGCCTGGGTAGCTTTGCTGCGCTTGCTCTCGCCAATCAGCAAGCTGATTTTTGGCCCGCAACTAGATACAACTTGTCTTTCTTTGATGCTGTATTCCCTGTTGTGTGTGGGCTTGGGCAGATGAGTTTGGGAGAGGGGCAGGAGTCCCAAGGAAATAAATCAATCTTCTCCTTAAATCACTGCTACTTTGTCTCTGGGACTAGGTAAACTGGCTATGGACTTTGGGAACCAGTTCACAGCCAGATGCTGAGGGTAAGCCCCCACCAGCTGGAGTGAGGTACCTTGGAAGTTGATGGTGGGTTCTCTTGCACTCTGGACAGCAAGGAAGGTAGGGGAGGGAAGGGTTTGGGATGGAGGGGGTGCTACTCTCCCAAGAGCTACCTTTGGTGAGGTGAAAAGGGGGGGTGCTCACCTGTTCCCTGTTGCAGGACACTGCTGTCAGCTGCCCAAACTCCTGTCTGAATTCAGGGCCTCTGGGAATCAGAATGCTAGAGCTGAAAGAGACCTGAGAACATAGAATGTCAGAACTGGAAGGGACATTGGAACATTGAATGTCAGAGAGGGGAGGGTCCTTAGATTATAGAATTGTACAGCTGGGAGGGACTTTAGAACAGAAAATGCCAGAGCTGGGAGGGTTCTCAGACCATAGAATGTCAGTGCCCAGAAGGACCTTACAACACCAAATGTGGGAGCTACCAGGGTCCTCAGGTTATAAATGGGCAAAGTTGGGAGAGTCCTCTTGAAAAGTGGTTGTCAGAACTGGGATGAAACTTGCCCGAGCTCACCTACAGCTTGCGATAGAAATCTCTCTGATTAGGTAGCAGCTTATCTTTGTTGAGTGAGCAAGCAGCCCCACTGGGAGTGGAATTCAGACCAAATATATTCATATGATTTCTTATGATCTATGATCTAGTCTTTTGATCTAATTAATACCACCCTCTTTCCCTCCCCCCTCCCCAGTATCTAGCCTGTGGCAGAAGATGGGGTGTGTGTGTGTGTGTGTGTGCAAATGCAGTCCACCTGACCTTGGGGCGAGGCCCTCCCTGAGATTTTTAAGCAACAGATGAACCAAGTAAAAATGCATTTTCTCCTCATTGGGTAGCACTTGGGAACTCGGGGGCCAGGACTAAGCCCTGAACCACTGGAAAATTGACTCCCGATAGCTGACTTGGCTCTCATAGTCCTTGAAACGGAGTACAAATAAAGGTCCCACATAACTTCCGTCTCCATAACCACCCTGTCAGGTGGGACAATGTCCCCAATATTTATCCTTATTTTACAGATGAAACAATTGAGATTGTTGGTCCAAGTTGACACAACGATTAGTTGGATATACTCGCACTAATGGGCGCAATTGAAGTGTCTGAGTGGGAGGCAGGGGAAAGGAGGGAGGGAGACACGTTCTAAGTGTTTATACCAGAGACTTGCAGTTTCAGCTGCCCTAGGATCATAATTCTCATTTCCCATCCCTCCCCGAACTTACCTTTTCTTTTAGCTCTCAGTTAATTTTCTTTTTCCCCTGGAGCTGTTCCATTCATGGAAGGGTCGCAGTAGTTAGAGCCCGAAGGGAACTTAGAGCAAAGATAAATAAAGCCCAGCTCCAGCTCACAATCAAAGGAATTTACAAGTTCAACTGGTGGCCTAAGTGTGGGGAAATTCACTGGATTAAAAAAATCATACAGCCATCCTAGTGGCATAGTGGATAGAGTCAAGAAGACCTATGTTCAAATCTTGCCTCAGACACATAACACATAGTAGGTGTTTAATAAATGCTTGTTTCCCTACACCCCCTTTTTAAACATTGCTTTCATTTATAAGACTATCTTACCCTCCCCCTCCCCCCAGCCATCCCTGGTAATGATGTCCAAAAAAAGCAGTCCAACTTGCCACCAGAGTCTGACATATAATGTTACAGAGCTGTAGTCTCCAACCTCAGTAAAGAAGGGAGGAGGGAGTTTTCAACGCCTCTCTAGGGCCAAGCTCGGTTTCTTTCTAACTGCATGACGTTTAGTTCTGTTTACGTCATTTTCACTATTGTGTATACTATCTTTCTGGTTTTGCTGACTTCATCAGTTACAGAATTCGGGTATCCCTGGTGGGCAGTGTGGTGGTCGTTGGTAACCCTTCCATCACACTGCCCGAGTCTGAGTGACAAATTCCACTCTGGGTTTGGCACACTCACCAAAAGGGTTGAATCCATTCATGGAGGTAGAAAACAAAAGATGCTTGGCTGGGAAACGAAGCAGGATTGTCCTACCAAGTATGAAGAGTGTGGAGTCTTGCCCCAGTTGGAGTGAGAGGTCCACATAGAGGTAGTTGGCCCCTACTTTGTCAACTGTTCCTTTTATAGCCTCATTAGCGTCAGAAGCAAGTGGCCAGGAAGGAAGCATCAGCTGGTCCAAATCACTTGTTGTCTCAGGGACTTGTCAATCTCCCAGGGGAACTCCAATCCTGAGTTGCTGGCCCTCATGTCAACTCCTTATCAGGCCTATGTCATGATCCCTAGGCCAAGAGGAGGGGTGAACTTCTCGGCTTTGCTCTGGACTGCCAGAAGGACATAGCCACAGATCATGAGGTGTTCCAAAATGATAGCATACATGCACATATATACATATATGCACACATACATGTGTATAAATGTGTACTGTATACATACACACACATACACGTGTGTGCATATATCTTCACACATATAGACATTGATGATATAGATACAGACAGAGATGATATAAATATGAATAGGGAGAGATGAACAAAGGCAGAGATACAGAGAACAAGCTAGAAAGCTAACTGTGGAACTGTATGTACAGAAGCAAGAACAGATATGGAAAACAAGGTTTGTACTGGGGCAGGGGACAGGAAGGAGAAGGGAGGGGGCAGGAGGGAAGAGGCAGGAGGCAAGAGGGAGGAGGGAGAAGGGAGGAAGGAAAGCAAACCTGCCATCCATCAACATTTCAGTCAGACTGGAGGCTCACCTCCTGGACACTTGCCATCAAGTCTATCTGTGGCCCCAATATGGGCATTAACACTTAGCTTTCCCAAGACAGTCTTCGCCTGTGGAGGATCTTCTACACACACATGCTCATTTACACACATATACACTAATACATATAGTACACAAATACATGCACACATATACCACAGACACATACACAAAACACACATACACACATGCATACACACATATCCAGACATACACCAACACGGGCATACATGTACACCTATACACATAAATACAAACATATATACAGTACACACAAACACACATATTTACAAACATATGCACAACACAATACAGCCACAAATATACACAAACACATACACATGAATACAGATACACATAAACACAAACACACGCATACACACAAACTCACATACACATGTACACATACACAGTATATACATACACAAATGCACATGCACATTTATACACACATACATATACACAAATGCATACACAGCACACACATACACAAACACACACAGATACAAACACATGTGTATACACATATACATATGTGCACACATACAGACACAGGTATACACAAACATACATATACATGCATGGAAGCATGCACATACATACACATACATAACCACATACATATGTAGCACACGTACACACTTATACACATAAACACAAACACACACAGATACACAGACACACACCTTTATGGCACAAGTCATTTTTGAGATAAAGAATGAAAGTCTTATTATAAGCTTTACTTTCCAGATGTAGGAACTGAGACCCAGAGAGGGTAAGCAACTCCTTCCAGCAGGTCACACTGCTAGTAAGTACTTTCCCTTCCAGCCCACCCCTACCCTGTCATCTCCTACCATGCAGCCTCAGTTCCTCCAGAGTGTTCTTGATCAGCCCCAACCTAGCTCAGACTTCCCCTCCCACCCACCTGCCCATCAGGCATCATTTCCCCCACCCAGACTGCTTAAGTGGGACCACAAAGAGTGGGACCCATCACACCCTTACCGACACTTAATGTGTGTGACCCTCGACCAGTCACATCACCTCTCTGAGCCTCAGGCTTCCCCACTGTACAGTGGGCTGATGTTATAATCCTTCCCAGAGCAGTTGGGTGTCGCTGCAGTGGATGGAACTCAGGGAGCGGTGGGGTGGGGTGGGGTGGGGTGAGGGGGGAGGGGGAGAAAGTAAGTATTGGAGAGTGGAGAGGAGAGGCTGGGAGTTAGGAAGACTTATTGTCCAATTAGATGCTTACTAGCTTAGCTGGGTGACCCTGGCCAAATCACTTCACCCTGTTGGCCTCAGTTTCCTCATCTGTAAAATGAGCTGGAGAAAGAAATAGCAAACCATTCCAGTATCCCTGCCCAGAAAATCTCCCTTCCAGGGTTGTGGTGAGGAAACGATATTGGATCAACTCTAGAGTGATCTGATCAAGCACTTTAAGATTTATGTAGCATGTAGTATATGTTCTTATGTGATTCCCTCATTATTATCCCCATTTTACAGAGGAGGAAACTGAGGCTCCATGAGATGAAGTGCCTGGCCCAGGGTCATGGAGCTGGGATCAGAGGAGGGTCTGAGTCAACTGGGCCATTTCTTGACATTCCCTTTCCCATCACAGGAAAAGAATGAAGGTGGAAGCCTGCATTGTAACCCCTCTGAGAGGATCCATCCTATTCTGCCCCTGCAGTTCTGGCTCTGAAAGACAACACGAGCTGCCAAGCCCCCATTCTCTTTTACGTATCATTTGACGGGCTGATGTGATCAGGGCACCTGATGCCTTGGTTGGGGGGCCTACTCGGGGTGGGAGGGGGCTGGGCTTAGCTGGGCCTTGATCTTGGTCTGTTCTTCAAGCCTTTCCCCCTCAGGAGGACCTACTGGTGTTTTCTCTCTGCTGGTTTAGCCTTTCCACTTTCCTCAGGTGCAGAGTCCTGGACTTAAAGCCCAGAGACCTGGGTTTGAATCTGCCACTTACTAGCTGAATGACTGGACTGGGCAGTCAGTTAACTGTTCTGACTGAGCTGGTTGCTGCAGGAATGGGAAGGAGGAGCAGGGGAGGGATTCCTGGACCAAGGGGAGGACTTCCTGGATCCAAGAGGACTGGGAGTCCAGGAGCAGAGAGGGCCTGGGGAAGAGCAAACTTGACCCGTGACTTTCACTGGCTCTGGGAGTGGGGACAGAGCAGGGATGGGGAACAGGAGATCCACTCTCTCTTGAGTTCTTTCCCCTTTGGGGCAGGTGCTAACCCGGGTAGCACTCTAAGTCTGGAAGGCTGTCTGGATACCACAGAGGTGGGGCTGGCTTGCTCAATTGACCATTTGCTGCCCTGAATACGTTCCTCCACTTGGGGATCTAGGACTTTCCTCTGGTGTGTCTGTCAGGCACCCAACGCAGAAGTAACCAGAGGGTAGTATAGGCTCCTGGGGGACAGAGGCAGGGGCAAATGTAACTCATAGCTCAGAAATAACTCTAGCAATTCCACTTCTCCCCCCAATTGTATATGTGAGGAAGAGGAGTAGAACCTGAATCAAGTAAGTCCTGAGGGGACAGTAGTTCCCAAGGCAGGTTAGGCTCCATTCATCCTCAAGTCACTGAGTGTTTTTACCTTGTGTGCGTACATTCCCACAGGAATAAGAGTCCCAAATAGAATTCATAACATGAAACTCCGGGCTTTGGCTTTATAAGTCCTATACCAAAATTGGGAAGATTTCCACCAAGTAACTTTTTTGAGCTAGTCATCTATCTAGAGCAGGAAGGAACCTCAGAGACTGCCAAATCCAATGTCTTCATTTTAGTGTTGTGGAAAATTAGTCTGGGAAAAGTTAAGTAGCTTGTCTTAGGGCACACAGTCAGATATCAGAGGCAGAATTCAAACCCAGTTCATCTCACTCTGGAGTTAATGTTCTTTTCATGTATCATGCTACTTTCCTGGGTGGGGCTTTCCCCCCTCCCTACCTTGGATTTCCCAGGTACATTGGAATTTGACTCATTTTGACCCTGGTTGGGACAAACATCACAATTTTATCTATTTCTAGGTCTCCATCAAAAAAAAAAGTTATAAAGTAGTTCCTGTGCAAGTGTTCAGGTTAACAATGTAGTAAATATGGGACAGGATTTATTTTGCTTGATGGAAAATTCAAAACAAAGTGCTTATGGGAAAGCAAAGCATCTGGTCTGAAGTAGGCATTCATTAAAGTCTTCTTCCCACTCCATTGATTCCTACCTTCCCAGGGTCTCTCTAGGGGCTCTGGGCTCCCACCCACCAAAGGAAAAGCATTCAGGGTCAACAAAGTCTACCCTTCCTTTGGTGAGTTCCACCTTCCTAGGACCTCCAGGCTGACAATACTCACTGAAAGCGTATAGACAAGGAGGAGGATGAAGATACTGACAATAGTCACCATCTGCGCAGCACTTTAACGTTTGCAAAATGCTTTTCAACTATTATCTCATTTGATCCCCACAACAATCTCAGGGAGGAGGTGTTATCATTACTTTCATTTTATAGATGAGGAAACTAAGACAGGCAGAGAGGTTAGGTGACATCAACTGCTACTACTCAGCATCTGAAGCTGGATTTGAACTTCTCACCTCCAAAATTCTGGATTCTAGCCACTGTGCAACCTAGTGACAAGTGTTACTATTCTCATTATTCTTCTTAAGCCTCCTGTATACTTTCTTGATTACTTTTTGAAGTGACTCACTGATAAAACAGCCTTTCCAGAAAGGACTTCCCTTCTGTTGAGTGAAACAACACTGTCATCTGGTGGCTAACAGGATTCATGCTACCAACCAGAAGATTACACTGAATCCAATGGAGAGTTCTCTTTCTTTAAAAAAAAGTTTTTATTATAGAGAGGAAGGGGATAAGAGAAGTGTGTGTGTGCATGTGTGGGGAGGTGTATAGAAGGGAGGGAAGATTGGGGGAAGGGATAATCAGAATACATGCTGTCTTGGGGCAGAGGAAGGGGAGAGATTGGGCAAAAATTTGGAATTCAAAATCCTGTGGAAGTGAATGTTGAAAACTAAAAATAAATTCATTAAAAGAAAAAAAAAAGCAAGAGGCTTTCCTCAAAGGAGTTATGCAAGATAACACAATTACATAAAATATATTAAGATTATTAGTTACTATGAATATAAATTATAATGTACATACTAAAATTATTTTTGCATGTAACTGGGGAAAATAAAGTACTAAATAAAAAAAATTTAAAAAGTTTTTACTGATGTCTTTTTTATTTTACATCACCATAATTTTTCCTAGTAGTCCTTCCCTTTCCCTTCCCAGAGAGCCATTCCATAAAACAAACTTTTTAAAAGACCAAAAAGGGGAAAAAATCGGCTTAACTGATAAAAACATGGAAAAAGTCTGAAAATATGTGCAATGTACACCACTTGTGAATCCTCTACCTCTCCAAGGGGAAGCAGCGGGAGGGTCCTCTCCTCTTCATGCTTGTTCTTTATACTTTTAAAACAATAACTTTGATTTTGTAGGCATGATTGGCTTTCCCTTTCCCTTGTTGTAGTCATGTTTTGGCTTCCTTCATTTTGCATTAGGTCACGGAGATCTTTCCTACTGTTCTGTACTCATCATAGTCATAATTTCTTACAGTACAGTAGTCTTGTATATTCATTTGTTTAGTGATTTCCCAATTAATGGGTATCTATTTCTCCCCCAATTCTTTGGTATCCCAAAAGGTGCTGTCATAAATATCTTGGTGTTTATGGAGACCTTTTTCTTGCCAATAGACTTCTTGAGATATGTGTCAGTAATCAGATCTCTGGGTCGAAGCCTATGGAGACTTTAGTCACTTTATCTACATAATTCCAAATTGTTTTCCAAAATGGTTGTGTCATTCACCAATAATGCGCCAATGTGCCTATCTTCCCACACCCCCTCTCAACATTTATTATTGTCACCTTTGCCAATTTTCAGTGTGAAAGGTGTAGCCTCACAATTGTTTTGATTTGCATTTCTCTTAGTGATTTAGACCATTCTTTCTTGTGGCTGTGGATACTTCCCATTTTTTTTTTAAACTATTTGTTAAGGGCGGCATGGTGGATAGAGCACTGACCCTGAAGTCGGAGCATCTGAGGTCAAATCTGGTCTTAGAACTTGACACTTACTAGCTGTGCGACCTTCAGCAAGTCACTTACCACCAATTGCCTCACCCCCCCAAAAAAAAACCCCTATTTGTTTGAATCCTTTGATCACATATTTACTGGAGAATGGTTATTAGTTTTATACACACACATATATCAAGAATATATACTATACACATATATAACCACCATATACATATATATATAAACATATATGTGGTTATATATATATATATATATATATATATATATATATATATATATATATATATATATATATATATAGTTTATATATCTTGGATACCAAACTCTTATCAGAGAAATTTGCCATTCTATCACTTCTCTTCTTATCTTAGATGCATTAATATTGTCAGTACAGAAGCTTTTCTGTAATCAGGGTTATCTATATTATTTTCTGTAATTACCTCTATCTCTTGAGTTAAGAATGTATCTCCTACCCATAGACGTGAGTGGTAGCTCTCCTAATTTTTTAAGAGCATAATCTTTAATATTAAGGTCACATATCCATTTAGAATGTATTGTGGAGGTGTGTTGATTGAAGTTGAATTTCTACTAGACTGTTTTCCAGATTTCCCAAGAGGTTTATTTTTTTTAATCAAGTAGGTGGTTCTTTCCTAAATAATTTCTATTTTCTAGCATATGGAACACTGGATTGTTGGCTTCCGTTGTTCCTGATTTTCCCTTGCCTAGTCTGTTCCATTGATCCATCTCTCTACTCTTTAATCAATACCAGATACTGCTTTATAATGTACTTTGAAATCTGAAAGTACTATTTCTTCTTTGTCTCTACCTCCTTTCATCATTTCCCTTGATATTCTGAATCTTTTGCTTTTTTCCAAATGAATTTTGTTATTTTTTCAACTTCTGTATATATAAGTATTCCTTTAATAATTTAATTGGTATATCATTAAAGGTGTAAATTAATTTTGGTAGTATTATCATTTTTATTTTATTGACATAGCCTAGCCAGGAGCACAGAATATGCCTCCAAGTATTTAGGTTGTTCTTTTGATTTTTGGCAAGGCAATGGGGGTTAAGTGACTTGCCCAAGGTCACACAGCTAGTAAGTGTCAATATCTGAGGCTGGATTGAACGAAGGTGCTCCTGACTCCAGGGCTGGTGCTCTATCCAATGTGCCACCTAGCTGCTCTTCTTTATTTCTTTAAGGAGCACTTTGTGATTGAATCTATACAAGTTCCCAGATACTTTATATGTTTTGCAGTTATTTGAGATTCCCTTTTTATTATTGCCTCTTGGATTTTGTTTTCATTAAAAAGAACGACAGTTGATTTTTGAGGATTTATTTTGTAGACTGTGACTTTACTGGAATTACTAGTATCTTTGCTGATGATTCCCTAGGATTTTCCAGGTGTGCCATCATATCACCAGCAAATAGGGATAGTTTTATCCTATTTTTATCTGTCTTTATGCCTTTAATTTCTTCCTCTTGTTTTATTACTGTTGCTAACATTTCCAAAACTAAATCAAATAATCGTGGGTTGAGTGGTTATCCTTGCTAAACTCCCATATTTATTGGAAAAGTTTCTGGTATATTTCCGTTGTCTTTCATGATTGCATTTGATTTAGTTAGATACTTTTTAGGATATTCAAAAAGATCCTTCTATGCCTATACTTTATAGAGCTGGGTTTTTTTTTCCTTTTATTTTTTTCTTTTAAGCATAAAAGAGTATTGCGCTTGAATCTACTGAGATAATCATGTGGTTTGGGAAGTTTTTATATGACTAATTACATTAATTGTTTTAATGTTGAACCATTCTTGCATCTGATATGAATCCAATTGGACCATAAATGAATATTTCTTGGATAAGTCTCTGTAGTCTCTTTGACAGGATGCTATTCAAAATTGTTGAATGGATATTAATGATATTGATGCATATCAGCATCATTCTCTAGTGTTTTATCTTTCTCTGGTTTAAATATTCATTCTATATTTGTCTCATAAAATGAATCTGGTAGGTTTCTTTCTCAGTTTTTTGAGAATAATGCATGTAGTGAGTGTACTAGTTGTTCTTTAAAAGTTTGTTCAGTCTATTAGAATTTCCTTTTAGATATATTGCACTTGTTAAATAAACTTTAAATAATTGTGTTTAATTATTACTTTAATTAATCACTAATTAAATTAATTAATATTTGATTAATTAATTTAATTAATTTAGTGCTAAATAAACTTTCTTTTCAAAAACTGGAGGAAAAAAAGCTTGATAGAATCCATCAGGATCTGGAATTCACAGGATTCATCCATCCTGTGAATCCATCAGGACCAGGAATTCCCTCTCCTTGCCCTCCCACCTGGTAGTTCCTTTTACAGCTTTTTCCTTTACTAAATGTGAGTTCAGATCTCGATTTGCTCTTCTGTTGGTTTGGGTAGCTTCTGGTTTTGAAGGGATTCTATTTATTTTGTGTTTGGTTAGAATATAATGTTAGAATATAACTATATATAATAGAGTCTAATTATTCTTTTCATTTCTTCTAATTTTGTTGTGATTTTTCTTTGCTCATTTGCCATTTAGTTGATTTGATTTTGATTTCCAGTCCTCTTTTTAAAAATCAGATTAGCTAAAGGTTTATCAGTTTTAGCAATCTTTTCAAAGAACCGTGTTTTTTTTGGTTTTATTTATCGTTTCTATAGTTTCTTGGTTTCTAGTTTATTTCTCCTCTAATTTTGATTATTCCTTCTTTTGTGCTTATTTAAGCTTGCTTATTTCTTGAGTTTGGAATTTTTATATTCTACTCAGTTCATTAATCATTTTTTCCCCATTTTGTCAATATCAGTCAATTAGTGTGTATTAAGCACCTATTATGTACCAATTACTGTGCTAAGCCCTCGGGATGCAAAGAAAAGCAAAAGGCAGTCCCTACCCTTAAGGAGCTCACAGCTTAATGGGAGAGACAACAAACATATGCAAAAATACTATATACAGAATAAATAGGAAATAATTAACAGAAATAAGACACTAGAATTTTTTTTAGGAGACATAAGAACTAAAAGAAGTTGAAGGATACTTCCTCTTGAAAATGGGCTATTAGTTGAGACTTAAAGGAAGCCAGGGAGATCAGTAATCAGGAGTGGAGAAGGGAGGGTTTTCTAGGAGAGGGGGGAATAGCCAGAGAAAATGCCTGGAGGCGAGAGATGGAGGGTTCTGTTTGTGGAACAGCCAGGAAATCAATGTCACTGGATCAGTAAGTAATGCAAATGCAAACTCCACTCCATCACTATGCAAAACTATATATTAATGTAGAGTAAAAACTTTATTGCTTGCTGAATACCCAGGGCCTCATCCTGCTTTGAAGAAGCCTTTGTTTCTGACCTTGTAAACCAAGAGGGAAACAACTCTCCCCTCATTTCTGCCAGACTTTAACATATTCCTTCTATTGGTTACTACTACTCAGAACAGTAATGTTAGATGTCATTGTCAAGGAGCATCCTTTATCCCAAGTATCCTTTTATTAGTGAGGAAAAAATACAACTCCCCATTTGTTTCAGTCCCTGTTTCTCACCATTTTTCTTCTCCTCATTTTGAGAAAGATTTCTCTAGAAGACACAACCTTAGAGGAAAGGGGGTAGGGTAGGGAAGCTTTGCCTGCTTGATGGAGCAGAGTTTTAAATGCCTTTTTTAATACTTGTTTTTCAAAAATAGAGCAGAAAAGATGGTAGAGTAGGAGGAAGCAATATAGCCCAACCCCATCACCACTACCACCAAACATCCTCCACAAAGATCTAGAAAATGCACCAAACCGTTTTCTGATCAGGAAAGGCAAGAAGAAGGTCACAGTGGGTCATTTGTCCATTCCAAGGCAACTTAGGGAGACAGAGATGGGGTCTGACCAGTAACACATGTGGCAGAGAGGATTCCAAGTGCCCAGGGACTTAAAGAAGGCCAAAAATGGACAACAAAGAAGGAAATAGTAGACCAGAAAGAGATCCCAAGGAAGGGTGCAGGAACTTCACTGTATACAATGGTCTATGATGCCATTTGTCATCTTTGTAACTCACCACCTGGTCCCAGGTCAGAGAATAAGGTCTAACTACATACAGAGCCAGAAGCAAACCATAACTGTGTGGCTCCAATCACAGGAATGGTTTAGGGACTCAGTCTATCCTCTAGACCAGGATGGAAGCTTACAGTGAAATTACCAGGCAGGAGTCCCAGCTAAAAGGGGAGCCTGTAGTCCAGTTGCTGTGAATCTTGAGACTCCCAGAGGGCTAATTATGGCAAAGTCCAGCAAGAAGACCACTGAAACTCTCTACAAAGAACAAGCCAACAGACCCAAACCTGACTCAAGAACTTGCAGAGTTCCGACCAGGAGGGCAATCAGCAGATCTTGCCTTGGATCACATGCCTTTGGGAGCACTAAAAGCTTGCAGGTTCCCAGCCAGAGCTGTGAAAGCAAGACAAAAGTGTAAGAAGACAAAAGCTCATGGCATACATCTCTCTCCTGTATCAGAATTCCGATATGGACATATGGACATAACGTCCAAAGTCAAGAAGTAGACTGGAAGACAGAGTAAACAAAGAAAGAGAATCAAACCACAAAGAGCTAGCATGGCACCAGGAAAGCTCAAGACTCAAACCCAGAAAGAAGAGAACGACCCAAAACACATCTACAAGGAAAGCCTCAAAGTAAAATGCAGTTGGGGCACAAGTCCAACAAGAATTATTAGAAGAATGAAAGCAAGAGTTTTAAAAAGAGCTAAAAATAATTTTTAGAACCAGTTGAGATAAGTAGAGGAAAAAATGGGAAAAGAATTGAGAGCTAAGGAGGAAAGATACAGAGAGAAAATTAACAGCTTGGGAAAAGAAGTGAAAAACCTTACTGAAATAAATAACTCCTTGAAAAGTGGAATTGGACATATGGACACTAATGACTTAAGCATTAAATAATTAATTTAAAATTAATTTAAAAATTTAAAAAGTAAGTGAAGCTGAAGCTTAAGTACTTTGGCCACATAATGAGAAGACAGGACTCATTCTGAAAGACCCTGATGATGGGAAAGATTGAAGCAAAAGGAAAAAGGGATGGCCGCAGATAAGATGGATTAGATAGTGTCATGGAGACAATGAACATGAACCTGGACAGACTTTAAGAGATAGAGGAGGATAGAAGAGCCTGGTGTGCTATGGTCCATGGGCTCACAAAGAGTCAGATTCAATTCAATGACTGAACAGCAACAACACTAATGACCCCATGAGACATCAAAGAATGATACAACGAAACCAAAAAAGCTGAAAAATAGAAGAAAGCATGAAATATCTCAGGAAGAAAACAGAATAGGGACATCAGAACTTATTATTTCTGTTTGGTAGATAATGTGCATGCACATGTTTATAACAATTTTGTATAGAAGTTAATGATGATTTTTGAATCTCAAATAGTATTATAAAGCAGCAGTCATCAAAACCATTTGGTATTGGTTAAAAATAGAGAAGTAGACAGATGTAACAGACTAGATAAGGTAGAATCAGAAGAAGTGGAACTCAGTAACCTAGTGTTTGATAAACCAGGAAACATAAATTACTTAGAAAATGACCCCACATTTGATAAAAATTGCTGGGAAAACTGTCTGGCCAAAATTAGGCTTAGTCCAAGACTAACACCAGCCATGATATCCCACAATACATCCTAAAAGGGTATAAGACCCTAATATTAAAGATCACATCATGAAAATATTAGAAGGGAAACAGTTCATTATAACTTTCACAGCTATGGTTAGGAGGTGTATTTTCAATCAAATAAGGGGCAGAAGTAGCTATGGAAAATATTTGACTTTACAAAAGTGAAAGGCTTCTGAACAAACAGAATGAAGGTACCTAGGATAAGGGAATTAATCAAATGGGGGAAATGTTTGTATTAAATTTCTCTGCTTAAGGTTTGATTTCTAAGACATAGAAATAATTAACAGATATAATAGATATATCTAAGACAGGGGTGGGGAACCTGTGGCCTCCAGGCCACATGTGGTTCTCTAGGTCCTCAGGGGTGGCCTTTTGATGGAATCCAAACTTCACAGAACAAATCCCCTCTAGGTCCTCAAGTGCGACCCTTTGACTATCTAAACTTCACAGAAAAGCTCGAAATTCATTTAGAAGATACCATAAATCTTTTTACCTCTAGCTTCTCCAGCAATTTGTCTAGTTCTACGTTTTCTCTTGTGTGTATGTTTCTGTTAGACTTATCTAAAACTGAGAGAGAGAGAGAGAGAGAGAGAGAGAGAGAGAGAGAGAGAGAGAGAGAGAGAGAGAGAGAGAGATCAGTATTGAAATCTTGTGTCTATGGAATCTTGTGGCTCAGTTAATATTTCCTTTATGAATTTGGATGCTAAGGTACTTGGAGAATATATGTTTAATATTGGTATTAGTTTGTGGTCTATGATTCCTTTCAACATAATGTACATTCCTTGTTTGTCCCTTTTAATGTTTTGAAAATTTGTTTTTTTTGCTTTATCCCATAGCATGATTGTACCTCTTACTTGCTTGGTTATTACTTGATATTTGGTTAATTGTTTTTCCTAGACCTTCATTTTTATTCCATATATGTGTTTGTTTTAAAAATGTATTTCTTAAATGAACATGTTAAAAAAATTTGGGGGAAAGTGTTTCTTGTAAGCAACAGATTAAGGAGTTTGGTTCTACCACTTGTTTTATTGGATTGTTTAATCCATTTGCGTTTAAAGCTATGAGAGTTAGGTTTAGATTTTCCTCCATTTGTTTCTAATTACTTTTTTCCTAATTTTTCCCGTCTTCTGCTGCAAACGCAGTACTATCTTTAGCTATTTTAACATTATCTACTGAAAGGTAGCCCCTTTCCCACTGGCTTTCTTCCCCTCATCCTCTTGACATACTATTCCCTCCCCCCTCCATTTGTTATTTCTTTTCTTGGTTTTGGAGTTTTGCTTATCAATTCCTTTTTCTTGCTTGCTTTTTTCTATTTATATGATTCTTCTCTTTTTTCTCTCCCATTTAAGTAGTCAAGTAGAATCTCCCTCCTTAACTCCCCTTCAATTTGTTGTTAGTTTTTAAAAATCTTATTTTCTGCTCCTTTTTCTAGAAGGAATTTCTTTCCCTCACTCTCCATTACTCATCTTTCCTCTGTGCCTATTCTAGACTTTTTTCATGGTCCTTATACTAACATAGTCCTTCTTTATTCTCTGTATTCCTGATGGAATACCTGTTGAGGTACCTACTTGAGATTCTTTCATCTAACCAGCTTCTACTATTGCTTTGCAGATGTTGCCTCCACTCTCTTTTTTCTGTTTATGCCTCATTCTTAGAAATATCAGTTCCTGCATGTTATGAGGGTGGTGTAGCACCATGGCAAAATTCTTCCCATGTCCCTGATTGTGAAGTTCATTTTTAACTTTTGTCCTTCCCCTGGTCAATTTTTCCCTACAAGTCTTTGCCTTCAAATCTCATCCATACTTTTCTAAGTGTCATTGGCTTCCTGGAGACCTCACTTCCCCATCTCTCTAAGCACCAAATCCCAGCAGATAATTCCAATTGTAAGGTCCTCATTTCCCTTTGTAGAACATCTCTCTTTACTGATAGGTGCATTCACTAGTGGTACCTACTCTCCCCTTTTCAATCCCTCCCTTTGCCTTCTCACTAATTTTCCTGAAGGATTTCTCTTTGTTCCTGAGAGACCACAGGAGTTTTTCTTTTCTTTTAATGTTTCCCTTTGACTTGATTAGAGTCTCTCGTATATTGCCCTCTATGTTACTCCTCCTTTTCCCTTCTTTCTTTGCCTTCCTGTTCTGTAATTTAGCCCCACCAAACAAATCAATATTGATTCCCCTGTAAGTGGGGTTTTGTGAAGTCTAGTCTACAACATTACAAGACTGTTAATTATTCTGCTTTCACATCTTGTCTTCTCATGTACATCTAGAAAGAAATCCCTTGATAATCTCTTCAGATCTGGTTTTCTCCCCAAGAAATATTGTGAACATAACTTTAGTATTGGATATCTACCTTTTTTTCTCATTCATAGTTTGGTTCAGATTTGCAGGATAGGCAGCCTCAGGCTTCATCTTGGACACCATTATGCATTGGAACACATTATTCCTTTTCCTCCTTAGTTTTTTGTTGGGTGTGTAATAGTCTTGTGTTGTTTGAATTTTCTTTCCTTTATATGTGAATGTCTTTCTCTTAATCACTTGCAGCCCAAGACCTTTGAGTTTGGCTATATCACACTGTTGACGCTTATTCAGTTTGCAGTAGACTTAACTTCTCAGATGTTTTTTGGATGAACTGCTGTCTAGTTATGTTTCTCCCATCTGGTTTCTGTGAAGATTGTTTTGGGAACCCAATTGTAAGACATTACATGCATTCCTATAGCAGCAGGTAACCTTTCCTCAGCACCTCTTTGGAGCATTTTCTGTCCCTGTTCCTGGTGACTCTATAGAAGTCTGGTAAGTGGGGTCAACTTTTGATATCTGCAGAAAGTCTGATGATTGGTTATTGAGCAGAAAGACCTAGGGATGCAGGCTCCAGTTCTCTGTCTCTCTGTCTCTATCTCTCTGTCTCTGTCTCTCTGTCTCCATCTCTCTATCACCATAATGGTTGTACATGATTCATGGACTTATAAATCTAACTAACTAATCTAAACTAACATTTCTATAGTGCGTTCAGGTTGTGAAAGTGCATTACAAATATTGTCTCATTTAATTCTTACAACAACCCTGGGGGTAGGTCCTACCCTTATTTTACAACTGAGGAAACTGAAGCAGACAGAAGTCAAGCATCCAAGGCTGTAGAGCTAGGAAGTATCTGATGTTAAATGTGAACTCAGGTGGGCAGCTAGGTGGAATAGTGGAATGAGTCCCAGCCCCAGAGTTAGCAGGACCTAAGTCAAATCTGACCTCAGATACTTGACACCAGTAGCCTGGGCAAATCACTTAACCCTGATTGCCTTATCAAAAAAAAAAACCCCAAACATTTTGAACTCAGGTCTTTTTGACTCCAGGTCCAGCATTTTTACAACTGTCTCACTTAGCTGCCTCTAATAGACCATCTGTCCTGTTCTGCGTCTTTATTTGTACATTGAGCGTTTTCTTTGATTTTCCTTTTTTGGAAAGAAACACTGGACAAGAGGAAAAAATAGAATTTTCTCCGAGTTAGTAAGGGTAGGAGTGATGAACGAATGGATGCCACAATGGGTAATCCAATACTCTGAGGAGAGCTCAGGCTCTCCTAGAGTTGAACCAGGGCAAACCACAATGAAAGGTAAAAGTGATCAGCACCCCAGGAGTGGGAGGAGGTAGGGATAGCTCTGGGACCTAGACTATTCTGTTTCATCGTACTGAATTTAAGCCAGGGTTCTAGCCTGTCTATCCTTTTGGATCCTGACTTTGTTTTCCTGAAGATTAGCTCTCCCTTCTACCTTAGTGTCATGTGTATGGGATCATAGGATACAGGATCATAGGACTGAGAACTGGAAAGAACCCAGGAGGTCATATAATACAAACTGCTCATTTACAAAGGAGGAAAAAGAGGCACGGGGAGGGGGGGGAACTTGTCCCAAGTCACCCAGTTAGGAAGGAGCAGAGTTTTCATGTTGTCTGAAACCCTCTGATTTCAGATCAATGTTCCATCATATTCTGATGGAGCCTACAGGTTGAAGGTCCACCTGCCAAGATCAAAGAGGCCCTAGGATCATGGAACAGGAGAGCTGAACATTACATTAGAGGCCAACTAATCTAGCCCCTTGTTTTACAGAGGATGTAACTGAGGCCCAGAGATGGAAAGAGACTTAAGGACATACGGCTAGGAAGTATCATGGCATAGATTTGAACCTTTGGCTCCAAATACAGCAGTCCTTCCCCTATGCTCACCTCCAGAAACCAAGTCTTGGTCCAAGAGGTCAGGGCCCTTATAAATGATCTAATCTACTGCCACTCCAGCCCCCTCCACCTATGATGATTTTCATAAAATTAAAAACAGTTTAGTCTCCCCAAAATAGTAAAGTGTGTTTCATCTCAATAGATTTAACATTTTAAACAAGACTCAACTACATTGATAATTCACATTACAATCTGCAATCTATAAAGCTGATAAATATTTATTTCAGCATTCACTTTTATAAGATTTTGAGTTCCAAAACTTTTTCTTCCCTCCCTCCACTCACCCTTTCCCAGGGTGGCAAACAATATGATATTAATTTTAAAAAATATTTACTTCAGAGTACCGTTCTTTTAGGACATCTAGGTGATACATTGGATAGAGTGCCAGACCTGGGGTCAGGAAAACTCATCTTCATGAGTTCAAATCTGGCCTCAGACACTTAACTGGCTGTGTGACCCTGGCAAGTCACTTTAACCCAATTTGCCTCAGTTTCCTCAACTGTAAAATGACCCAGAGAAGGAAAAGGCAAATCACTCCAGTATCACAGCCAAGAAAACCCCAAATGGGGTCATGAAGAGTTGGACATGATTGAACAGCAAATCTGCCTTACCTCATCCCTTGGCTCTCATTTCCTTCTTTATCTGGGCTAAATCAGTATCTAGCCCTTTTCAAAGAGAGGATGGGGGATATTCCACAAAGAGACTGTACAGCCCATAAGGATCTAAAGCAAGTGCTTGTCCTAGCCACAGAACAACTGTGAAGAGGACTTAGAGGATCACATGTGGTTCCCCACCCCTGTTAGGTAGAAGGTTGCCTTCCCTTCCCCTTTCTCAGTCCCCTATCTGATGTTTATGGTTCAGTGGAAGGAGGGCAGGGGGTCATAGCAAGCCAGCAAGGTCTCTGCAGAAGGAGGAGAGGGTTCCAAATTGGGCATTATGCACAACCCTATGGGCCAATTTGTACATCCCTTCTTGAAACAGGTAAACATTCCACTCAGGGCAGATAATGAATTTGTTCTGTGAAGTTTGGATTCAGTCAAAAGGCTACACTTGAGGACATAGAGGGCCACATGTGGCCTGGAGGCCACTGGTTCCCCACTCCTGCCCTAGGAGTTTTGAGGGGAGAAGAGGAGGTCTGGAATAAACTCAAGACTCCTGTTTTTGATGAGGTCAATTGGGGATGAGGAAGATCGCCTTGCTACTTTCACTGGGGCCCCAGCTGACATCTGATAAGAGACATGGAGGATAGTGGTTGGTGGGAGCAATCGAGAGCTGGCTTTGCTTCACTGGTGTCAGGAAGTCTCTCCTTAGTGCCATGTCAGCTCTTTGTCTACAACTCTCCCTAAGTTGGAGCCCTGAGGGAGTGTCTTTGGGGCCTTGGATTGCTGTGTAGATTCTTCCAGGCTCCCAAGTCTCCTGCCTCCCATGGAGCTGGGAGCAGTGGGGGATGCCCATTTCTCACTGGGGTCTGCTCTCCTTCTGTGCCTGCTGTCCCTACGTGTCAGTCATGCTTCAGGAATGGCTCCCTCCCTTTCTGCCCCGCAGGGACATGAGACGCAAACCAAGCTTGGAGAGGGGTTTTGTCCAGAGTCCCAAAACTAATATTCTATCCAGTGATGTCAAACTCAAATAGAAATGGATCCCTGGGGGCTGCATATTAACTTCAAAAAACCACATATTAACATTATCTATGTTATGGGATTGCATTTGTTTATTTGGTTAAACATTTCCCAATTCGATTTTAATCTGGTTCAGGCTACCTGCAGGAGTTTTGCCTCAAAGCGGGAACAGAATCACAGAACAGGAGAGCTGAACATTACCTTTGAGGCCATATATCAGAGTCCCCTTGTTTTTACAGAGGATGCAATTGAGGTCCAGTGATGGAAAGGGGCTTCTTTAAGAACATTCAGCTAGGAGGTAACCTGGCAAAGCTTTGAACTCAGGCCCTTCGGCTCCAAATACAACAGTCTTGGTCCAAGAGGTCACAGATTAAGAGTAGAAAGAGCCCTAAGAGGTGATCTAATCTACAGCATCCACTCTGATTTTTAAAACCTTTACACAATTAAAAGTTTAAAAGGGTGAAGTATGTTTCATTTCAATAGATTTCATACTGTAAACAAGACTCAGCTACACCGATAGCAGACATTACCACTGGAAATCTGTAAAGTGGGTAGCAGCGTTTGTGATACTGATTTAAAAACATTGACTTCAGAGGATTGTTTAGGGCAGCTAGGTGATTCAGTGAATAAAGTGCCAGGCCCGAGGCTAGGAAGATGCGTTTTCATGAGCTCAGATCTGGCCTCTGACACTTTACCAGTTGTGGGACCCTAGCCAGTCACTTTATGCTGCTTGCCTCAGTTTCCTCATCTGTCAAATGAGCAGGAGAAAAGTGCAAGGGAACGAAAAGTACATTTTTTACAGCCGTTGCAGACACCACTAGGGGGCAGGAACAGTCCTGGGTCCGGAGCATCCCCCCTTTTGGACCGTCGCTCCAGGGGTCCATCCAAAGGAGAAGGGCCATGGGGCCGAACGCTCGGGTTGGCTTCCCTTCGGCCCTTTCCCCACGTTTGACAGGTAGAATCGGGGTGCAGGTGCTGACTCGGGGGCACAAGCCAGACCCGGCAGGCCCCAAGCAGACCCTAAACACCGAACCACTGTCAAAATCAGGGCACGCCGCCCCCACCCCACCCCGCCCCACCCCACTTCTGAAGGATCATCCCCGTCCTACATGTCGGCACGTGGCGTGTCTACACTGTTTCTCGGAGTACCTGGTGGGCGCCACTGAGTGGGACCATAAATGCGCCCCACAAAAGGTAACTTTCCCATCTCTGGGGTTTTGGTGGGGGGGATGGGGCGGCGAGGAAGCCGCGGGGGTGGGGGGGGGGGGGGGACGCGTCTCTAACTCGGGTCCTGGGCGCCCTGGCTGGAAA
Organism: Bettongia penicillata ogilbyi; assembly: GCA_023548195.1. Taxonomy (NCBI): domain Eukaryota; kingdom Metazoa; phylum Chordata; class Mammalia; order Diprotodontia; family Potoroidae; genus Bettongia; species Bettongia penicillata. The sequence goes on from JAJHZJ010000184.1 coordinate 732,741, forward strand.
ACGTCTCTTTCCAAAGGGCCTTGTCGAAAAGGATGAACGGCCGAGAACAGGACGGGCCCAAGGACGGAAACGAGTCTTGGACGGAAAACTGAGCCCTCTCCGACCCTGCCCCCTCCCGCCAGTGCGCTCCAGACGCCCGCGTGGCCTGGCCGGGACGCGTGGGTGTGGCCCCGAGATGTCGGGCCTTTCCCAAGCCGTCCTCACGCCCGAGCCGGCCTGGTTTCCACGTGATTGCGCACGTGCCCTCCCATTTTCAAGACGCAAAAACTGAGGCAGGGGAGGGGACGGCCGCGCCAGGAAGTTGAGTTGTGAGTTCAGAGCGGGCCGCTTCCCACCACACCATTGGCGCTGCAGGCGGATGTGAACCTTTGCCCCCAGTCCGAGCCAATCCCCACCCTGCGCCCGCCTCCTCCGCGGGGAAGCAGCCCGTAGGCGTCGAGCACGTGCTCCGGCTATCTATAAAGGGCGAGTTGGCGCCAGCCCGTGGCAGCGTCCTCCGCCGGAGCCAGAGCTGCCGCAGCTCTGCCCGCGCTCGGCGCCGTCTGCCCGCCTGATCGCCTGCCGCCCGCCCTGCCCACCGCCTGCCCGCCTGCCCACCTGCACAGCCCCAGGGTTCCCGCCTGAGACCAGAGGAGGTGAGTGCCCGTGCGGAAGGGGTCCCAGGCCCCACATGGCGTCTTCGAAGGAAGGGGATAAACTGGTAAGGGCTCTGCCGCTTGTCTGAGGGGGGGGAGCCCTGCTGATGATCGCCCGCCTGGTGGGCTTTCTCTTATCTCTCCAGCCCCTGGGTTGCAGCCAACCGGTCCAGCGGTCTAGCCAGACTGCGGGTCCAGACAGCCCCTCCGCCCGCCCACCCACCCACCTGCCCACCTGCACAGCCCCAGGGTTCCCTGAGACCAGAGGAGGTGAGTTCCGGTCCGGAAGGGTCCCAGGCCCCACATGGCTTCTTCCAAGCAAGAGGATAAATTAGTAAGGACTCTGCTGGTTGTCTGGGGGAGGTGGGAGGGGGCGTGCCGATGACCGCCTGCCCGGTGGGCTTTCTTTTATCTCTCCAGCCCCTGGGTTTCAGCCAACCGGTCTAGTGGTCTAGCCAGACTGCGGGTCCAGACAGCCCTTCCGCCCGCCTGCCCACCAGTCCGCCTGCCCACTTTCCCACCTGCACAGCCCCAGGGTTCCCACCTGAGACCAGAGGAGGTGAGTGCCAGTGCAGAAGGGTCCCAGGCCCCACATGGCTTCTTCCAAGCAAGGGGATAAATTAGTAAGGACTCCGCTGGTTGTCGGGGGGAGGTGGGGCAGGGCGTGCCGATGACCGCCTGCCCGGTGGGCTTTCTCTTATCTCTCCAGCCCCTGGGTTTCAGCCAACTGTTCCAGCGGTCTAGCCAGACTGCGGGTCTAGACAGCCCACCCGCCCCCCTGCCTGCCGCCTGCCCACCTGCATAGCCGCAGGATTCCCACCTCAGACCAGAGGAGGTGAGTGCCAGTGCAGAAGGGTCCCAGGCCCCACATGGCTTCTTCCAAGCAAGAGGATAAATTAGTAAGGACTCTGCTGGTTGTCGGGGGGAGGTGGGAGGGGGCGTGCGATGATCGCCCGCCTGGTGGGCTTTCTTTTATCTCTCCAGCCCCTGGGTTTCAGCCAACCGGTCTAGTGGTCTAGCCAGACTGCGGGTCCAGACAGCCCCTCCGCCCGCCTGCCCACCAGTCCGCCTGCCCACTTTCCCACCTGCACAGCCCCAGGGTTCCGGCCTGAGACCAGAGGTGAGTGCCAGTGCCGAAGGGTCCCAGGCCCCACATGGCTTCTTCCAAGCAAGAGGATAAATTAGTAAGGACTCTGCTGGTTGTCGGGGGGAGGTGGGAGGGGGCGTGCGATGATCGCCCGCCTGGTGGGCTTTCTTTTATCTCTCCAGCCCCTGGGTTTCAGCCAACCGGTCTAGTGGTCTAGCCAGACTGCGGGTCCAGACAGCCCCTCCGCCCGCCTGCCCACCAGTCCGCCTGCCCACTTTCCCACCTGCACAGCCCCAGGGTTCCCACCTGAGACCAGAGGAGGTGAGTGCCAGTGCAGAAGGGTCCCAGGCCCCACATGGCTTCTTCCAAGCAAGGGGATAAATTAGTAAGGACTCCGCTGGTTGTCGGGGGGAGGTGGGGCAGGGCGTGCCGATGACCGCCTGCCCGGTGGGCTTTCTCTTATCTCTCCAGCCCCTGGGTTTCAGCCAACTGTTCCAGCGGTCTAGCCAGACTGCGGGTCTAGACAGCCCACCCGCCCCCCTGCCTGCCGCCTGCCCACCTGCATAGCCGCAGGATTCCCACCTCAGACCAGAGGAGGTGAGTGCCAGTGCAGAAGGGTCCCAGGCCCCACATGGCTTCTTCCAAGCAAGAGGATAAATTAGTAAGGACTCTGCTGGTTGTCGGGGGGAGGTGGGAGGGGGCGTGCGATGATCACCCGCCTGGTGGGCTTTCTCTTATCTCTCCAGCCCCTGGGTTGCAGCCAACCGGTCCAGCGGTCTAGCCAGACTGCGGGTCCAGACAGCCCCTCCGCCCGCCCACCCACCCACCTGCCCACCTGCACAGCCCCAGGGTTCCCTGAGACCAGAGGAGGTGAGTTCCGGTCCGGAAGGGTCCCAGGCCCCACATGGCTTCTTCCAAGCAAGAGGATAAATTAGTAAGGACTCTGCTGGTTGTCGGGGGGAGGTGGGAGGGGGCGTGCCGATGACCGCCTGCCCGGTGGGCTTTCTTTTATCTCTCCAGCCCCTGGGTTTCAGCCAACCGGTCTAGTGGTCTAGCCAGACTGCGGGTCCAGACAGCCCCTCCGCCCGCCTGCCCACCAGTCCGCCTGCCCACTTTCCCACCTGCACAGCCCCAGGGTTCCGGCCTGAGACCAGAGGTGAGTGCCAGTGCAGAAGGGTCCCAGGCCCCACATGGCTTCTTCCAAGCAAGGGGATGAATTAGTAAGGACTCTGCTGGTTGTCGTGGGGGGGGGGGTGGGGGGGGGTGGGAGGGGGGCGTGCCGATGACCGCCTGCCCGGTGGGCTTTCCCTTATCTCTCCAGCCCCTGGGTTTCAGCCAATCGGTCCAGCGGTCTAGCCAGACTGTGGGTCCAGACAGCCCCTCCGCCAGCCCACCTGCCCGCCTTCCTGCCCACCAGTCCGCCTGCCCACCTTCCCACCTGCACAGCCCCAGGGTTCCGGCCTGAGACCAGAGGAGGTGAGTGCCAGTCCGGAAGGGTCCCAGGCCCCACATGCCTTCTTCCACGCAAGGGGACAAATTAGTAAGGACTCTGCTGGTTGTCGGGGGGAGCTGGGAGGGGGCGAGCCGATGACCGCCTGTCTGGTGGGCTTTCTCTTATCACTCCAGCCCCTGGGTTTCAGCCAACCAGTCCAGCGGTCTAGCCAGACTGCGGGAACAGACAGCCCCTCCACCTGCCCACCTGTCCGTCTTCCTGCCCGCCTGCCCACCTGCACATCCGCAGGGTTCCTGCCTGAGACTAGAGGAGGTGAGTGCCTCTCCAGAAGGGTCCCAGGCCCCACATGGCTTCTTCCAAGCAAGGGGATAAATTAGTAAGGACTCTGCTGGTTGCTGGGTGGAGGTGGGGGGCAGGGCATGTTGATGACCACCCCCCGGTGGGCTTTCTCTTATCTCTCCAGCCCCTGGGTTTCAGCCAAGTGGTCCAGCGGTTTAGCCAGACTGCGGGTCCAGACAGCCCCTCCGCCGGCCCACCTGCCCGCCTTCCTGCCCGCCCGCTCACCTGCACAGCCACAGGGTTCCTGCCTGAGACCAGAGGAGGTGAGTGCCTGTCCAGAAGGGTCCCAGGCCCCACATGGCTTCTTCCAAGCAAGGGGATAAACTGGTAAGGACTCTGCCGCGTGTCCGAGGGGGGGGGCCCTACTGATGACCGCCCTCCCAATGGGCTTTCTCTTATCTTTCCAGCTCCTGGGTTGCAGCCAACCGGTCCAGCAGTCTAGCCAGACTGCAGGTCCAGACAGCCCCTCCATCCACCCACCTGTCCGCCTTCCCGCCCGCGTGCCCACCTGCACAGCCGCAGGGTTCCGGCCTGAGACCAGAGGAGGTGAGTGCCGGTCCGGAAGGGTCCCAGGCCCCATATGGCTTGTTCCAAGCAAGGGGATAAATTAGTAAGGACTCTGCTGGTTGTCGGGGGGAGGTGCAGGGGCGTGCCAATGACCGCCTGCCCGGTAGACATTCTCTTATAGCTCCAGCCCCTGGGTTTCAGCCAACTGTTCCAGCGGTCTAGCCAGGCTGCTGGTCCAGACAGCCCACCCGCCCCACTGCCTGCCACCTGCCCGCCTGTCCACCTGCACAGCCCCAGGGTTCCCACCTTAGACCAGAGGAGGTGAGTGCCAGTGCGGAAGGGTCCCAGGCCCCACATGGCTTCTTCTAAGCAAGGGGATAAACTGGTAAGGACTCTACCACTTGTCTGAGGGGGGGACCCTGCCAATGACCGCCCGCCGGGTAAGCTTTCTCTTATCTCTGCGGCCCCTGGGTTGCAGGCAAGTGGTCCAGCGGTCTAGCCAGACTGCGGGTCCAGACAGCCCCCCCCCCACCTGCCCACCTGCACAGCCGCAGGGTTCCAGCCTGAGACCAGAGGAGGTGAGTTCCGGTCCGGAAGGGTCCCAGGCCCCACATGGCTTCTTCCAAGCAAGGGGATAAATTAGTAAGGACTCTGCTGGTTGCTGGGTGGAGGTGGGGGGCGGGGCATGATGACCGCCCCCCGGTGGGCTTTCTCTTATCTCTCCAGTCCCTGGGTTGCAGCCAACTGGTCCAGCGGTCTAGCCAGACTGCGGGTCCAGACAGCCCCTCCATCCGCCCACCTGTCCGCCTTTCCGCCCGCCTGCCCACCTGCACAGCCGCAGGGTTCCAGCCTGAGACCAGAGGAGGTGAGTGCCAGTGCGGAAGGGTCCGAGGCCCCATATGGCTTGTTCCAATCAAGGGGATAAATTAGTAAGGACTCTGCTGGTTGTCGGGGGGAGCTGGGAGGGGGCGAGCCAATGACCGCCTGTCTGGTAGACTTTCTCTTTTCTCTCCAGCCCCTGGGTTTCAGCCAACTGGTCCAGCGGTCTAGCCAAACTGCGGGTCCAGACAGCCCACTCGCCCCATTGCCTGCCACCTGCACAGCCCCAGGGTTCCCACCTGAGACCAGAGGAGGTGAGTGCCAGCGCGGAAGGGTCCCAGGCCCCACATGGCTTCTTCCAAGGAAGGGGATAAACTGGTAAGGACTCTGCCACTTGTCCGAGGCGGGGGCCCTACCGATGACCGCCCACCCAATGGGCTTTCTCTTATCTCTCCAGTCCCTGGGTTGCAGCCAACTGGTCCAGCAGTCTAGCCAGACTCCGGGTCCATACAGCCCATCCGCCTGCCCACCTGCTTGCCTGCACAGCCTGCCCCTGCCCGAAAACCCGCCCGCCTGCCTGCCGCCTGCCCACCTGCACAGCCCCAGGGTTCCCACCTGAAACCAGAGGAGGTGAGTGCCAGTGCAGAAGGGTCCCAGGCCCCACATGGCTTCTTCCAAGCAAGGGGATAAACTGGTAAGGGCTCTGCTGCTTGTCCGAGGGGGGGTGCCCTGCTGATGACCGCCCGCCTGGTGGGCTTTCTCTTATCTCTCCAGCCCCTGGGTTTCAGCCAACCGGTATAGCGGTCTAGCCAGACCGCGGGTCCAGACAGCCCCTCCGCCCGCCCGCCTGCACAGCCCGCCCGCCAGTCTGCCTCTACCCACCCACCCACCCGCCTTCCTGCCGCCTGCCCACCTGCACAGCCCCAGGGTTCTGGGCTGAGACCAGAGGAGGTGAGTTCCGGTCCGGAAGGGTCCCAGGCCCCACATGGCTTCTTCCAAGCAAGGGGATAAATTAGTAAGGACTCTGCTGGTTGCTGGGTGGAGGTGGGGGGCGGGGCATGATGACCGCCCCCCGGTGGGCTTTCTCTTATCTCTCCAGTCCCTGGGTTGCAGCCAACTGGTCCAGCGGTCTAGCCAGACTGCGGGTCCAGACAGCCCCTCCATCCGCCCACCTGTCCGCCTTTCCGCCCGCCTGCCCACCTGCACAGCCGCAGGGTTCCAGCCTGAGACCAGAGGAGGTGAGTGCCAGTGCGGAAGGGTCCGAGGCCCCATATGGCTTGTTCCAATCAAGGGGATAAATTAGTAAGGACTCTGCTGGTTGTCGGGGGGAGCTGGGAGGGGGCGAGCCAATGACCGCCTGTCTGGTAGACTTTCTCTTTTCTCTCCAGCCCCTGGGTTTCAGCCAACTGGTCCAGCGGTCTAGCCAAACTGCGGGTCCAGACAGCCCACTCGCCCCATTGCCTGCCACCTGCCCGCCTGCCCACCTGCACAGCCCCAGGGTTCCCACCTGAGACCAGAGGAGGTGAGTGCCAGCGCGGAAGGGTCCCAGGCCCCACATGGCTTCTTCCAAGGAAGGGGATAAACTGGTAAGGACTCTGCCACTTGTCCGAGGCGGGGGCCCTACCGATGACCGCCCACCCAATGGGCTTTCTCTTATCTCTCCAGTCCCTGGGTTGCAGCCAACTGGTCCAGCAGTCTAGCCAGACTCCGGGTCCATACAGCCCATCCGCCTGCCCACCTGCTTGCCTGCACAGCCTGCCCCTGCCCGAAAACCCGCCCGCCTGCCTGCCGCCTGCCCACCTGCACAGCCCCAGGGTTCCCACCTGAAACCAGAGGAGGTGAGTGCCAGTGCAGAAGGGTCCCAGGCCCCACATGGCTTCTTCCAAGCAAGGGGATAAACTGGTAAGGGCTCTGCTGCTTGTCCGAGGGGGGGTGCCCTGCTGATGACCGCCCGCCTGGTGGGCTTTCTCTTATCTCTCCAGCCCCTGGGTTTCAGCCAACCGGTATAGCGGTCTAGCCAGACCGCGGGTCCAGACAGCCCCTCCGCCCGCCCGCCTGCACAGCCCGCCCGCCAGTCTGCCTCTACCCACCCACCCACCCGCCTTCCTGCCGCCTGCCCACCTGCACAGCCCCAGGGTTCTGGGCTGAGACCAGAGGAGGTGAGTTCCGGTCCGGAAGGGTCCCAGGCCCCACATGGCTTCTTCCAAGCAAGGGGATAAATTAGTAAGGACTCTGCTGGTTGCTGGGTGGAGGTGGGGGGCGGGGCATGATGACCGCCCCCCGGTGGGCTTTCTCTTATCTCTCCAGTCCCTGGGTTGCAGCCAACTGGTCCAGCGGTCTAGCCAGACTGCGGGTCCAGACAGCCCCTCCATCCGCCCACCTGTCCGCCTTTCCGCCCGCCTGCCCACCTGCACAGCCGCAGGGTTCCAGCCTGAGACCAGAGGAGGTGAGTGCCAGTGCGGAAGGGTCCGAGGCCCCATATGGCTTGTTCCAATCAAGGGGATAAATTAGTAAGGACTCTGCTGGTTGTCGGGGGGAGCTGGGAGGGGGCGAGCCAATGACCGCCTGTCTGGTAGACTTTCTCTTTTCTCTCCAGCCCCTGGGTTTCAGCCAACTGGTCCAGCGGTCTAGCCAAACTGCGGGTCCAGACAGCCCACTCGCCCCATTGCCTGCCACCTGCACAGCCCCAGGGTTCCCACCTGAGACCAGAGGAGGTGAGTGCCAGCGCGGAAGGGTCCCAGGCCCCACATGGCTTCTTCCAAGGAAGGGGATAAACTGGTAAGGACTCTGCCACTTGTCCGAGGCGGGGGCCCTACCGATGACCGCCCACCCAATGGGCTTTCTCTTATCTCTCCAGTCCCTGGGTTGCAGCCAACTGGTCCAGCAGTCTAGCCAGACTCCGGGTCCATACAGCCCATCCGCCTGCCCACCTGCTTGCCTGCACAGCCTGCCCCTGCCCGAAAACCCGCCCGCCTGCCTGCCGCCTGCCCACCTGCACAGCCCCAGGGTTCCCACCTGAGACCAGAGGAAGTGAGTGCCAGTGCAGAAGGGTCCCAGGCCCCACATGGCTTCTTCCAAGCAAGGGGATAAACTGGTAAGGGCTCTGCTGCTTGTCTGAGGGGGGCGCCCTGCTGATGACCGCCCGCCTGGTGGGCTTTCTCTTATCTCTCCAGCCCCTGGGTTTCAGCCAACCGGTATAGCGGTCTAGCCAGACTGCGGGTCCAGACAGCCCCTCCGCCCGCCCGCCTGCACAGCCCGCCCGCCAGTCTGCCTCTACCCACCCACCCACCCGCCTTCCTGCCGCCTGCCCACCTGCACAGCCCCAGGGTTCTGGGCTGAGACCAGAGGAGGTGAGTGCCAGTGCGGAAGGGTCCCAGGCCCCACATGGCTTCTTCCAAGCAAGGGGATAAATTAGTAAGGACTCTGCTGGTTGTCGGGGGGAGGTGGGGGGGGCGTGCCGATGACCGCCCGCTGGGTGGGCTTTCTCTTATCTCTCCAGCCCCTGGGTTTCAGCCAACTGTTCCAGTGGTCTAGCCAGACTGCGGGTCCAGACAGCCCATCTGCCCGCCCTCCTGCCCACCTGCACAGCCCCAGGGTTCTGGCCTGAGACCAGAGGAGGTGAGTGGCAGTGCGGAAGGGTCCCAGGCCCCACATGGCTTCTTCGAAGCAAGGGGATAAATTAGTAAGGACTCTGCTGGTTGTCGGGGGGGAGGTGGGGGGGGGCGTGCCGATGACCGCCCGCTGGGTGGGCTTTCTCTTATCTCTCCAGCCCCTGGGTTTCAGCCAACTGTTCCAGCAGTCTAGCCAGCCTGTGGGTCCAGACAGCCCATCCACCTGCCCACCTGTACAGCCTGCCCGCCAGCCTGCCCCTGCCCGCCCACCCACCCGCCTGCCTGCCGCCTGCCCACCTGCACAGCCCCAGGGTTCCCACCTGAGACCAGAGGAGGTGAGTGCCAGTGCAGAAGGGTCCCAGACCCAAATGGCTTCTTCCAAGTAAGGGGATAAAGTGGTAAGGGATCTGCAGGTTGTGTGGGGCAGGGGGCGCGTGCTGATGACCGCTTGCCCGGTGGGCTTTCTCTTATCTCTCCAGCCCCTGGGTTTCAGCCAACCGGTCCAGCCATCTAGCCAGACTGCAGGTCCAGACAGCCAGCTTTTCCGGCCACTAAGGCAGAGAGACCAGAGAAGGCGGGAGTGTGCAGTCCACAGCAGCAGGAACTACCAGAGGAGGTGTCTTAGGCCCACTTAGCTTTTTGATCAATGGCTAATTTCTCTTTCGAAAGTGAGGGGGAGGAGGAGCAGTTTAGGGAGCAGCCTGTGGTCCGAGAAGGGGAGCCAGTGCTGACCTTCCATGGGTCCAGGATGCGAAGGGGGGAGTGTGTCCGGGTAGTTGTGGAGGACAATCAAGTCAAATACCTGGTGCGTTATCCAAGTGGGAGCGGCGTCAGTTCAGCAATTACAGGTGTTTTTGCCTACCCCCATGCACCTCCCCAGCTGCCTCTAACACTCATGAATCCTGAACCCCTCCCATGTCATCAGAAGGCCAAGCCAAGCAGCAGCAGCACCAGTGGGGGCTCCGGCAACAATGGTGTCCCTGACACCAGCGGTAGTTCTGGCACCAGTGACGATGCCGCCAGCACCAGCAGGGGTTCCTTTACCAGTACTAGTTCCCTTTTCCAGAGCACTTGTGATGGCTTCTCCTTCTCTGGCACCAGGAGTGATTTCCCCATGAGTAGCTTCCCCAGAGTGAGTGATGATGATGATGATGATGAAGGCTGTGATGATGAGTTCTGCACCCCCAGTCTCCAGGGCAGCATGACCACCAGCTTCAGCCCCACTCCTGCTTGCCTTAGCATCAGCAGCAGTGTCTGCAGCACGAGAGACAACAGCTCCAGCACCAGCAGAGGCTTCTGCAGTACTGGCGTCTTCCTGGGCATCCGTCAGGCCAACCCAGGCGAGGGCCCCAGCACCAGAGGCCCTGACCTCAGTGGCAGCTTTCAGAACACCCTCCAGATTACCAGAAGCAGCTTCCAGAGCACCAGCAGTGACTTCCCAAGACCTGCAGACCCCAGCAGCAGGGATGGCCACAGACCCACAGGCCCCAGCACCAGTGGCAGCTTCCAGAGCACCAGCTTCTTTCTCAGCACGACAGGCAACTGCAGCACCCTCCAGATCACCAGAAGCAGCTTCCAGAGCACAAGCAGTGACTTCCCAAGACCTGCAGACCCCAGCACCAGCAGCAGGGATGGCCACAGACCCACAGGCCCCAGCACCAGTGGTATCTTTCAGAGCATCAGCATCTCTCTTAGCACCACAGGCAGCAGCAGCACCCTCCAGATTACCAGAAGCAGCTTCCAGAGCACCAGCAGAGGCTTCCCCAGCAGTAGCAGTGACTTCCCAAGGCCCACAGACCCCAGCACCAGTGGCAGCTTCCAGAGCACCAGCTTCTTTCTCAGCACCAGAGGCAGGACTACCAGCCTCCAGATTAACACCAGCAGCTTCCAGACCACCAGCACAGGCTTCTCCAGCACCAGAGGCAGCTTCAAGAGCACCAGCAGAGGCAGAGGCTTCCCCAGCACCAGAGGCAGCTTCCAGACCACAAGAAGAGGCTTCCCCAGCACCAGACACAGATTAAAGAGCACCAGCAGAGACTTCCCCAGCACCAGACGCCGCTTCAGGAGCACCAGGAGATGCTTCTCCAGCACCAGCGGCAGCGATGGCCTCAGAGCCACAGGCCCCAGCACCAGTGGTGGCGATGGCCCCAGACCCACAGTCCCTAATGCCAGCAGCAGCTTCCAGACTCCCAGCAGAGGCTTCCCCAGCAGCAGCAGCTTCCAGACTCCCAGCAGCAGCTTCCAGAGCCCCAGTATCTTCCCCAGCAGCAGCAGCAGCAGCAGCAGCTTCCAGACTCCCAGCAGCAGCTTCCAGAGCACCAGTATCTTTCCCAGTACCAGCGGCAGCAGCATCTTCCAGACTCCCAGCAGAGGCTTTCCCAGCACCAGGGGCAGCAGCATCTTCCAGACTCCCAGCAGAGGCTTTCCCAGCACCAAGGGCAGCAGCAGCTTCCAGACTCCCAGCAGAGGCTTTCCCAGCACCAGGGGCAGCAGCAGCTTCCAGACTCCCAGCAGCAGCTTCCAGAGCACCAGTATCTTCCCCAGCACCAGCGGCAGCAGCAGCTTCCAGACTCCCAGCAGAGGCTTTCCCAGCACCAGGGGCAGCAGCGGCTTCCAGACTCCCAGCAGAGGCTTTCCCAGCACCAGGGGCAGCAGCAGCTTCCAGACTCCCAGCAGCAGCTTCCAGAGCACCAGTATCTTCCCCAGCACCAGCGGCAGCAGTAGCTTCCAGACTCCCAGCAGAGGCTTCCCCAGCACCAGTGGCAGCAGCAGCTTCCAGACTCGCAGCAGCATCTTCCAGACTCCCAGCAGCAGCTTCCAGACTCCCAGCAGCAGCTTCCAGAGCACCAGTATCTTCCCCAGCACAAGTGGCAGCAGCAGTTTCCAGACTCCCAGCAGAGGCTTTCCCAGCACCAGGGGCAGCAGCAGCTTCCAGACTCCCAGCAGCAGCTTCCAGAGCACCAGTATCTTCCCCAGCACCAGCGGCAGCAGTAGCTTCCAGACTCCCAGCAGAAGCTTCCCCAGCACCCGGGGCAGCAGCAGCTTCCAGACTCTCAGCAGCAGCTTCCAAACTCCCAGCAGCAGCTTCCAGACTCCCAGCAGCAGCTTCCAGAGCACCAGTATCTTCCCCAGCACAAGTGGCAGCAGCAGTTTCCAGACTCCCAGCAGAGGCTTTCCCAGCACCAGGGGCAGCAGTAGCTTCCAGACTCCCAGCAGAGGCTTCCCCAGCACCCGGGGCAGCAGCAGCTTCCAGACTCTCAGCAGCAGCTTCCAAACTCCCAGCAGCAGCTTCCAGACTCCCAGCAGCAGCTTCCAGAGCACCAGTATCTTCCCCAGCACAAGTGGCAGCAGCAGTTTCCAGACTCCCAGCAGAGGCTTTCCCAGCACCAAGGGCAGCAGCAGCTTCCAGACTCCTACCAGCAGCTTCCAGAGAACCAGTATCTTCCCTAGCACCAGCGGCAGCAGCAGCTTCCAGACTCCCAGCAGAGGCTTCCCCAGCACCAGTGGCAGCAGCAGCTTCCAGACTCCCAGCAGCAGCTTCCAGAGCACCAGTATCTTCCCCAGCACCAGTGGCAGCAGCAGCTTCCAGACTCCCAGCACAGGCTTCCCCAGCACCAGCGGGAGTAGCAGCTTCCAGACTCCCAGAAGCAGCTTCCAGAGCTCCAGTATCTTCCCCAGCACCAGCAGCAGCTTCCAGAGCCCCAGTATCTTCCCCAGCACCAGCGGCATCAGCAGCTTCCAGACTCCCAGCAGCAGCTTCCAGAGCCCCAGTATGTTCCCCAGCACCAGCGGCAGCAGCAGCTTCCAGACTCCCAGCAGAGGCTTCCCCAGCACCAGTGGCAGCAGCAGCTTCCAGACTCGCAGCAGCAGCTTCCAGACTCCCAGAAGCAGCTTCCAGAGCACCAGTATCTTCCCCAGCACCAGCGGCAGCAGCAGCTTCCAGACTCCCAGCACAGGCTTCCCCAGCACCAGCGGCAGCAGCAGCTTCCAGACTCCCAGCACAGGCTTTCCCAGCACCAGCGGCAGCAGCAGCTTCCAGACTCCCAGCAGAGGCTTTCCCAGCACCAGGGGCAGCAGCATCTTCCAGACTCCCAGCAGCAGCTTCCAGAGCACCAGTATCTTCCCCAGCACCAGGGGCAGCAGCAGCTTCCAGACTCCCAGCAGAGGCTTTCCCAGCACCAGTGGCAGCAGCAGCTTCCAGACTCCCAACAGCAGCTTCCAGAACACCAGTATCTTCTCCAGCACCAGCGGCAGCAGCAGCTTCCAGACTCCCAGTAGAGGTTTTCCCAGCACCAGTGGCAGCAGCAGCTTCCAGACTCCCAGCAGAGGCTTTCCCAGCACCAGCGGCAACAGCGGCTTCCAGACTCCCAGCAGAGGCTTCCCCAGCACCAGGGGCAGTAGCAGCTTCCAGACTCCCAGCAGAGGTTTCCCCAGCACCAGTGGCATCTTCCCAAGACCTACAGACTCTGGCACCAGCAGCGAAGATGGCCTCAGACCCACAGGCCCTGGCACCAGTGGCGGTGATGGCCCCAGACCCAGAGGCCTCAGCACTAGCAGAGGTTTCCCCTGCACCACCATCAGTGACAGTTCCAGCAGCATCAGCAACTTCCCCAGCACCAGCCAGATTAGCACCACATCCCTGGGGGCTCCTGGTGGGAGGAGCAGCACTTGTATGCCAATTTTCCAGGGAGGGGAGGGAGTCAGCACCAGTGGTCTGAGTTCACAATCCCCTGCCCTCAGAGCAACCTCCAAAGAGTTATGTCCCGTAGTCAGTGGCTGGGTCTATGAATGGATCCCCCAGAATCAGGTGCTCTGCTACTCTACTGTCCATTTGAAGCAGGAGAGTGATGTCAAAAAGGAGCAGAAGGAGGACCACCAAGTCACCTCCTCCCAGGGCACTGATCAGAGTGAAAGTGACACTTCTGGGGTTGTAATGATGCAGCCTCCCTCCAAGAGAAGCAGGTTGACTGTAGTTCGAGAGAAAGGGTACCTACCATATAGAGTCAGGTGTTCTGCTGCTGGCCTAGGAAAAGAAACCCTGGGCAGGCAGCAAGTCCAGATACACCTGCCTAAGGCACTGAGTGACCTGCTCGTGCAAGATTGGGAGCTGGTGACCTTGGTGAAGACGCTTTTCATCTTGCCTGCCAAGAAGCCTGTCAGTGTCATCCTGGCTGAGTATGCCACCTTTCAGTCAAATTGCCAAACCCCAGACAAAAGAGAGGCGGTCAGTGCATTGGTAACCATGATCCAAGAGTACTTTGACATGGTGCTAGATACCCAGCTGCTTTACAAGTTTGAGAAACAACAACATACCGAGCTCCTAGCCCAATATCCCTCTTGCCAGATGTGTCAGCTCTATGGAGGTGCCCACCTGTTGCGCCTCTTCCAACATCTGGGCCCTATGCTCACCTGCTCTTCTCTGGATGAAAGTAGCATTAATATGCTGCTGAGCCATTTGCAAGATTTCTTGGAATATCTAGCCAGTGATACTTCTCAGTTATTTACAGCAGCCACTGTTTACCACAAAGCTTCTCCTGAGCAAAATTCTGAGTAAGCTGTCTTTGGTGGTTTTGGCTCCTGCCACATGAGCATTTCCTGGAGACAATCGATTGGGTATACCAGCCCATATCTTGCTGAAATGATCTGTTCCTATAATGTGCTTTTGGAGATTGATGTTTGTTTCTTTCAATTTTCCCTTACCTACTTCCATGGAGGAAGCCTCTTCTCTTGCAGAACAGTGACTAGTATTTGCAGCAATGGACATAGAAACTGGGATGCCAAGTGGAACCCTTCTGGCCTGCGTAGGTGACCACATCGCATGCCATCCACTTTGCATTCTGATAGCTCCACACGTCAGCACTTAGGATCTGTGTCCTAAAGACCTTGATGGAAGATCATTAGTGCCAATGATATTGCCACTATCGTTATCTGGGACATGGGCTTGTTTACCTGTTCCTTCTTGCAATGTGATTAGGCTACTCTTCCAAATACTTTGTCTCTATGTGCTGATTATTAACTGTTCTGATGTTTGCTATGTTGATTCCAAAACACATTTAGATAGGGAAAAATTTTCTTTCTGTATTGACAGGTGTCTAGGAAAACTCCTCTTTCAGAGATCTGTTACAAGAATTGAAAATATATTGATTTTGCTGCAAAAATTAAAAAGTGTGTATGTGTGTGTATATGTGTTTATAGTTCTGAGAATTACTATAGAGCCCAGGGGCCCACCAACTTTGTAATCCATTAATATGGAGCTTTGTCTCTGGGCTCATGTTGATCAACTCTAACCCCGTAAGACCAAGGCCTCTGAGAAGCGGGATGGGTTAAAAATGGGGTTAGGTTGGCACATCCCCCAAATTTCAAGGTCTTTATGGTGGCCCCAAAGGTCAAAAAACCTGGACCAAGGTGTTTATTTTGATGCCAACTAGCAAAAGAAATAGAGGTGTGTGATTATTTCCTTCTGGGAAGAGAGGGTTGGAGTATAGTGCATTTCAGGGGATCTCTGTTCCAGCCACTCAGATTTGCTTTGGAGGCCTCAGGCCCAGAGGTCTTAGTAGGAAAACTGATATCAGAACCAGCAATAGCAGCCTCCTATTCCCACCCTCAGTGGAAGATGGTTATCTTCATCAGTAAGTGTCCTAGTGACCTCAACAGCTATTGGCCATAGCTTGATCAGGACCCAGGAATATTTGAAATTTTTCACTGCCAGTGGTCAGCATCAGTCCTGGAACTCCTTCCATGTGCACCCTTCTCTCACTTTACTGCTGTTCTGGGCCCAAGAAGAAAGGGGTAGGACTGGGCTTCTTCAGAAAAAATACATGGGATTAGGGACCTTAGAGGTCATCTGTCCTCAGCCCAGAAAATAGGAACTCTGAGGCAGAGGAAACTACACTGACCTTGTCCAGAGGCCTAATCCGGAGGCCTCACTAGTTGGCCTCCTTACCTAGAGATCATCGGCCTCAGTGGCAAGCATTTTTTTACTATACATTCCAAACCTGATGAATGAAACCATGCCGTTAGGTCAGTATAAAATCCAAGCACCCCTTCTAGGGTGGAGGAGGGGAAGGGAGAGATTTTTTATTTTATCTGGGAATTCTAGAGACACAGAGGCTATCCAGCTGAGCAACCTTGGAGAAGTGCCCTCCCACCTCAGGGCCTCATTCTCAAAGGTGTGAGTTGGGCTTGGCAAGCTTCTTTGGGACAGTAAGTTTGTCTTGCTCCTTCTGATGTTCTGAGAGTCTAAAGATGAAACTGAGGACCAGAAAGCGTTAGTGATATTATGACTTCACCTTAAAGCTGGCAGGCTCTTCCCAGATAATTTAGACCTAGATGCTGATTTCACTGAAAGAAAAAGTGAGGCACAGAAAGCTGAAATTCCTGATAAGAGATCACCCAGAGGTTGGCAGTGAGGGACATCTAAGAGCATGGAGTCTAACCCCCTGTTATTCCTGAAAGGGAATCAGGCCCATGTAGCTGAAGTGATTGTTGTAGGATCACCCATAGTTTGGCAGAAGCCTGTGAAATCATAGAGTTCAACCTGATGCTGTCACAGAAAGGGAAACTGAGACTGAGAGGACTGAAAGGACTCCTTTCAGGTGATCCCCAAAATAACTGGCCCCTGTCAGACCAAGGGGACCAACCCTCTGCTGTAAAAGAAGGGGAACCTGATTCCTGGTTAGCAGACTTGACTAGTGTGAGATCAACCATAACATGGCAAAGCAGCTCTGCATAAATACTTTAAGCTTGCAAAAATACTGAAAGGGAGTAATCTGGAGTGACTGATGTGAAATCAGTCAAAGGCTGACAGAGCCCATTCAGCTTGTGTTATTTAACTCCTTGGTGTTACTGAAAGGGAAACTAAGGTCTAAAATGCTCAGGTGAATGGCGTAATATCCCCCAAAGAGTGGCAATGAGCGCATCTCAGTCCATGAAGTCATACCCCCTGTTGTTACTGAAAAGAAAACTAAGGCCAAGAAAGGTGAAGTGACTAGGGTAAGAACCTCCTTTAGATCACTCAGAGGATGTCAGAGCCCCCTCAGTTCACATACTTTAAGTGAGCCACGGTATTGAAGAGAAAACTGAGGGTTACAAAGTTGAAGTAACTGGAGAACAATCAGCCTTAGGCTAGCAGGGCCTTCTTAGAGGATGGAGTCCTACCATCTGATTTCACTGCAAGGGAAACTGAGACTGAGGAAAGTGAAGTGACAGGATTGAGGTGACCCAAAAGCTGCCAGGGCCCATTCAGGTATAATTTAACCCATTGCTGTTATTGAAAGGGAATCTGAGTTCCTGAAGTTGAATTTCCTGGTGTGAGATACCACATAAGCTGGGAGGGAGGACTCGGTTCATATACTATTCCTGAGGCTTTTCACTGAGAGGGAAACTGAGGATCCAAAAGCTTAGTGATTGTTATGACTTCACCCCAAAGCTGGCAGGCTCCTCTCAGATAATGAAGACCTAGATGCTGTTTTCACTGAAAAGAAAAGTAAGGCCCAGAAAGCTGAGGTTCCTGATAGGAAATCACTCCAAGGTTAGCAGTAATGGACATCTAAGACCATGGAGTCCAACCCCCTGTGCTACTTAAAGGGAAATAGAGGCCCAGGTAGATGCAGTGGTTGTTGTAAGATCACCCAGCCTTTGACAGTGAGGGACATCTCAGATCATGGAGTCTGACCTCCTATGTTACTGAAAGGGAAATTGAAGATTATAAATCCAGTGTTGGTGTGAGATCAGGCTGAGACTGGCAGTGCCTCCTCAGATAATGGAGTCCTAGTACCTGGTTTCAAAGGAATGGAAACTGAGGTCTAGCACGTTGAAGTGCCTGTAGAGAGATCACCCAGGAGAATTCAGGGCATCTCAGATCATGGAGTCTGACTCCCTGATGTTCCTCAATGGGAAACTGAGCCCTAGAAATTTGAAGTGATTGGTGTGAGATCACCCATATCTTGGCAGGGGCCTTTGAAATCACAGACTTCAACCTGCTGCAGTCACAGAAAAGGAACCAATGCTCCACAGTGCTCAAGTGCACAAAATAGCTGGGCTGTCAGTTCAAGGAGTCCAACACTCTCCTCTTAATCAAAGGGAACATGAGTCCTGGAAAGCAGATCTTACTGGTGTGAGATCACCCATAGACTGGGAGAGGCCCCTCAGTTTACATATGTTATGACTTTCAAGGGATTGAAATGGATACTGAGGCCCAGGAAGCTGAAGTAACTGATTTGGGATTGGGCATAAGCTTGCAGACTCCTCTGAGATAATGGAGTCTTCAGTCTCACTTTTACTTAAAGGGGAAAGAAGTCCTCTCTAGCTGAAGTGACTGGCATGACATCACCCAAAGGCTTCTGGAGAACTTTCAGCTCATATAATTGAACCCATTGCTGTTACTGAAAGGGAAACTGAGGCTGAGAAACTTGAGTTTCGTGGTGTGAGATACCACGTTGACTTTTACGAAGGCTTTTCACTGAGGGAAATTGGGGACTAGAAAGCTTTAATGACTATTAGGACTTCACCCTAAAGCTGATAGGCCCCTCTCAGATATTTCTGACTAAGATGCTTATTTCACTGGAAGGGAAAGTGAGGCCCAGACAGCTGAAGTTCCTGATGGGAGATCACCCAGAGTTTGGCAGTGAGAGGCATCTCGGATAATGGAGCCCAAAACTGCTGTTACAGAAATGGAAACAGAGGACCAGGACTCTGAATTGGTTGTTATGAGATCACCCAAAGAGTGGCCATGAGGGGCATCTCAGATCATGGAGTCCAAACCCTTGTGTTACTGAAAGGGAAACTGTAGCTTATAAATCCAAACAATTGGTGTGGGATCACCCTCAGGCTGTTATTGCCTCCTCAGATAATGGAATCCTAGCACCTGCTTTCAAAGGAATGGAAACTGAGGTCTAGCATGTTGAAGTGCCTGTAGAGAGATCACAGAGGAGAAATCAGGGGTGTCTCAGATCAATCCCCTGTTGTTGGTGAAAGGGAAACAGAGGCCTGCATACCTAAGGGCTTTTATGAGATCACCCAGAGGGTGGCAGTAAGCAGCATCTCTGATAATGGATTCCAATCCCCTGCTGTTACAGAAAGGAAAATTAAGGCCTAGAAATCTAAAGGATTGTTGTGTGATCAGCCTGAGGCTGTTACTGCCTCCTCAGATCATGGAGTCCTAGCACCTGCTTTCAAAGGAATGGAAACTGAGGTCTAGCCTGTTGAAGTGCCTAGAGAGAGATCACCTAGGAGAAATCAGGGGAATCTCAAATCCTGGAGTCTGAACCCTTCTCTTACTGAGAACACAATTTTCAGCTACAAATCCACAGAACAACTATTTTGAGGGAGGGGCACATATCCAAGTTCAGGCATGAGAAGTTTCTGATTTAGGGAGGTGGGGATTGTGAATGGGGAGGATGGCTGATATCCCTTCTTGGCTCAGTAGACCCTCTAGCTTTCCCCACTGAGGACTTCCTAAATGGAGGTCACCTGGTCCTAAGCAGTAGTTTTAAGGAAGAAGGAGAGGGCAGGAGAGAGAGAGACAAAAGCAGAGAGATACAGAAACAGGCAGAGAAAGAGACAGAGAGAGGCGGGGGGAGGGAGAATCATAAACAGAGACAATCAAAGAGGACAGAGATAGAGAATCAGAGAGAGATAGAGATAGAGAAAGGCAGAGAAGTTGGGGGAGAGAGAGGTGGAAATAGAGAGGAGGGAGGGGGAGAGAAAGACAGATATAGATGGAGACAGAGACACAGAGAGACACAGATACAGAGTGGGATAGAGAGGAGGAAGATAGACACAGAGAGAGATAGAGAGGGACAGAGATGCAGAGAGATACAGAGAAAGAGACAGAGAGAGGGGGGAGAGAGAATCAGAAACACAGAGACAGAGGGGGACAGAGACATAGAGGAAAGAGACAGGAGAGTGAAGGGAGAGGGTGAGATGCCCTGTTAACAGCCCAGCTCACTTTAACAGCTCTCAAAAGGGGCTTAAATTAAACCTCCTACCCATGGGCAGGTTTCTACCCTACAGCGCTATTCACTTTTTCATTTATTTATCTATCTACCCATCTATCTATCCATTTATTTATCTATCTATCTATCTATCTATCTATCTATCTATCTATTTATTTATTCATTCATTTATTCATTCATTCATTTATTTAACTCTTTACATTCATTTTCACAAAATTTTGGGTTCCAAATTTTCTCCCCTTTTATCCCCTCCCCCCACCCCAATACCCCAAGCAATCTAATTTTCCCTATCTCCAATCTTCCCTCTCTTCTATCATCCCTCCCCTCTGGTCTCCATCTTCTCCTCTCTCCTGTTGGGCCAGACGACCTTCCATTCCTCATTAACTGTATGTCTTCTTTCCTAGTAGCAACAGCAATACTAAACAGTTGTTCCTAAAACTTTGAGTTCCAAATTCTCCCCATCCCTCCCTCCCCACCCATTCCCCTTGGGAAGGCAGGCAATTCAATATAGGCCATATCTGTGTAATTTTGCAAATGACTTCCCTGACAGTCGTGTTCTGTAAGACTAACTGAATTACCCTCCATCCTATTCTGCCCCTCATTGTTTCTCTTCTGTCTTTTGATCCTGTCCCTCCCCAAGTGTTGACTTCAAATTGCTCCCTCCTCCCTTTGCCCTCCCTTCCATCATCCCCCCGCCTTGCTTATCTCCTTCTCCCCCACTTTCCTATACTGTAAGATAGGTTTTCATACCAAAATGAGTGTGCATTTTATTCCTTCCTTTAGTCAAATGTGATGAGGGTAAACTAATTGTTTTTTTTTTCCTCAGCTCTCCTCTTTTTCCCTCCACTAAAAAGTCTCCTACTTGCCTCTTAAATGACATATAATTACCCCATTCCATTTCACCCTCTTTCCTCCCACTACATTTCTCTCTCACCATTTACCTTAATTTCTTTTAAGATATGGTCCCATCCTATTCAATTCACTCTGTGCTCTCTGTCTCTGTGTGTGTGTGCATGTGTGTATGTGTGTGTGCATGCATGCGTGTACATGTGTGTGTGTGTTCCCACCAACTACCCAGATACTGAAAAGTTTTAAGAGTTACAAATATTGTCTTTCCATGTAGGAATGTAAACAGTTCACTTCTGGTAAGTCCCTTAAGACTTCTCTTTGCTGTTTACTTTTTCATGCTTCTTCTCATTCTTGTGTTTGAAAGTCAAATTTTCTTTTCAGCTCTGGTTTTTTCATCAAGAATGATTGAAAGTCCTCTGTTTCATTGAAAGGCCATATTTTCCCTTGAAGTATTATAATCAGTTTAGCTGGGTAGGTGATTCTTGGTTTGAGTCCTAGTTCCATTGCCTTCTGGAATATTCTATTCCACACCCTTCGATCCCTTAATATAGAAGCTGCTAGATCTTGGGTTATCCTGATTGTATTTCCACAGTACTGGAATTGTTTCTTTCTAGCTGCTTGTAATATTTTTTCCTTGAGCTGGGAGTTCTGGAATTTGGCCACAATGTTCCTAGGAGTTTCTCTTTTTGGATCTCTTTCAGGTGATGATCGATGGATTCTTTCAATACTTATTTTGCCTTCTGGTTCTAGAATGTCAGGGCTCTTTTTTTGATCATGAGTTTCAGGTAGTCCCATAATTTTTAAATTGTCTCTCCTGGATCTATTTTCCAGGTCAGTTGTTTTTCCCATGAGATATTTCACATTCTCTTCCATTTTTTCGTTCTTTTGGTTTTGTTTGGTGTTTCTTGGTTTCTTGTAAAGTCATTAGACTCCATCTGTTCCATTCTAATTTTGAGAAAACTATTTTCTTCAGTGAGCTTTTGAACCTCTTTTTCCATTTTGCTAATTCTGCTTTTGAAAGCATTCTTCTCCTCATTGGCTTTTTGAACCTCTTTTGCCAATTGAGTGAGCCTATTCTTCAAGGTGTTATTTTCTTCAGCATTTTTTTGGGTCTCCTTAACCAAGGTATTGACCCATTTTTCATACTTTTCTTCCATCTCTCTCATTTCTCTTCCCAGTTTTTCCTCCACCTGTCTAACTTGCTTTTCAAAATCCTTTTTGAGCTCTTCCAAGGCCTGAGCCCACCCGACATCCCCCTGGGATGTCTGGGGTACTGAGGCCCCGCCCTCCATGTTTTTCCCTGATGGCAAGAATATGTCGTTGTCGTCAGATCCCAAAGTTGGGATCATTTGCATTTGTTGGAAAAAACTCTCTATAGTCTTATTTTTCTTCCCTTTTCTAGGCATTTTCCCAGCCAGTTACTTGACCTCTGAGATTCCTGTCCACCCCCGCCTAGATCCGTCCAGCTAGTGCTTGGGGTGAGATTCAAATGTGCTTTCCGTGCTGCCCAGCTGGTAATCAATGTGAGCTTTAGTTCTGGTGCTGGGGTGGGGGCAGGGCCGCCTCCCAGGCTCAGCTCCCTCAGGGGCTTTATGCAGAGACCTTCAGTAATGAAGATCCTGCCTGCTGCTGGGGGAGTCCCGGGCCGCCGCAGCCGCGCCGCTGCTGCCTCTGCCGCCGCCCCCGCCTCTGCCGCCGCCGCTTCCTCCCGAGGGGGCGCCAGCCAGCCGTCTCTGTCACTGACCTGTAGCTTCTGTGGGCGGAGGGACTTTCCCGGCTGCTGGAGCTTCCATCCCTGAAGCCTGCTCGGATCAGCTTCTCTGGGGCCGCGGCCAGGGCAGTGCTGGGTTGGGGTCCGCTTTCCGGGGTGCAATGGACCCTGGAGACGGCTCTCCATGGCTCTCTGGAACGGAAATCTCTTCCACTCTGTTTCTGCACACCTTTCAGTGATCCAGAATTTATGCGGATCTCTTTTTACATTAAATCTATGGGCTGTGGGTTGGAGCTCGTAAACATGCGTCCTTCTACTCCGCCATCTTGACTCTGCCCCCTCTATTCACTTTTAAAGTTTGGAGTCTGCTTCAGCAAGTCTCTGCCATCAGAGCTTCCTCTCCACTCTCAGAGATCTTCTCAACACTGGCTCACCCCTTCACTGCTGGCTCTCTTCAATGTCTTTTCTCCACACTGGCTCTCTTTATATACAGTTCTACTCAGCATCTGATTGGTTAGAATAGACATACTCACATCTGATTGATTAGAGCCCACTTACATGTCTGATTGGCTAAAATCAAATCCAGAAAACAGCAAAGATCCTACTTGGTTTTCTGTTACAGCTTGAAGGCATGAAATCCAGCCTCTGCTCAGAGAGGACTTCATCCCAATCCCACCTGCTTCTAATACCTACTCTCCTGAACTGGAGTAGGAACATCACTCTCTCCAAATCCGTACTAGCCACCCACCCTGTGAAAGATCTGGGGCCAGACCTTACCAGGGGTGGGGAACCTGTGACCTTGAGGCCATGAGTGGCCCTCTAGGTCCTCATGTGTGACCATTTCACTGAATCCAAACTTCACAGAAAAAATTCCCTTACTAAAAGTATACAAGTGGAGCCTTTACAGCAAGTCCAACTTTTACAGAACAAATCCTTTCATTAAGGGGATTTGTTCTGTGAAGTTTGGATTCAGTCAAAGGGCCACCCTTGAGGACCTACAGGGTACTAGTTCTGTGAAGTTGGCTATTGTTGTTGCATTTGTCCTTCGTTTTTGAAGAGGACCATGATATCAGAGAAATGATGGCATGACTTGCACTTGACTTTGTTGTGAGTGAAGGAGGGCGGTGCAAGGGCACCAGCCTCACTTTGTTCTCCTGAGTCATCTGGATCCAGTGACCAGATATTCATCAGGATGACTGGAGATGGCCCATATGTAATGGGAGACCTTGGCCTCCTTGGCCTTGAGCAGATTCAGGTACTCTCTTGGGGTGAGCTAAGTCCCATACAGTGAATAAGCCTGTTTAAGAAGTAGTCAGGGAGTGGCCCCTTTAATGAGCAAAGGAAAAATTACTAAATCAAACTGGAAGGGAAGGGAAAGAGTTACAACTGATAATCACTCATTAGCCAGGAGGGGTCCAGGTAACAGCCCTTAAGTGGAGTTTGGGCAGGGACCCAGTCTATTGGCTTCAGAGTGCAGTAGGTTTAAGGTGAAAAGGAAAAAGGAAAGGAGAGGAGAGGGCAGGACATCAGACACTGGAGAAGATCCTTGCCGGATGGTGGAGAGAGAAACTCCAGGCAGAGCCAGGCTGAGGTTTGAGGACATGTGGAGGAGGAAGACCCTACAGCTCAGTTGTGTGGTGGGGTGGAATCAGGTAGGGCTCCAGGGAGGAGGAGGCACCTGACCAGAGTTTTCCAAGGGCTCCTGACTCCTCTCAGAAGTCACATCCCCTGACTCCTGGCTCAGCAACCCCTGGGGCAAGGGAGGCTGAGTTCTCTACTTCCCTCCAGTCTCCCTGTGTCCCTGGCCTGAAGCAGAAAAAGCTGAGTGAGGCCTGGTCTGGCCCCCCAAACTCCACCCTCAAGCATGGGGTGGCCCGTTTAGTGCCTCTGACAGCTGGACCCTGTTGTCCCTAGAGAGAAAGAGGGAACAGTGCCCCCCTGGGCATTTCTCCTAGGTCATGGCTAGGGAACCTGCAGCCTTGAGGCTACCTGTGGCCTTCTAGGTACTCAAGTGCAGCTTTTGGACTGAGTCTACCTTTGACAGAAGAAATCCTTTCATTTGATCAGTGGAGCTGGGGTTCAGTCTGAGGACCTAGATTGCCACACGTGCCCTGGAGGCCCCAGGCAGGCTCCCTGTTCCTGGGCCTGACTTAATCTGTCCTCTGGGGCTGCTGCTGTCAAGGAGAGATTGAGATTCTGCCAGCAGAATTGATACAAACCAAGCCGGGGGGAAGAAGGGCACCAAGACTCCAGGGCAGGGGAGGAGTGAGGGAGGAGGCTTCTAATCCTCCTAAGCTTAGCACCTCAAGCAAAAGGCAGCCTCTCCCTCCCTCCTAGGACAGCCAAGGAAGCAAAGTCTGGCTGACCCCTGCCAATTCCCTTCCATGCACAGGACGGGCCATGCCTGCTGCCCACTGCCTAGTACCTTCCTTGCTCCTGTCCTCTCTTTTGCCCAGCCTGGCATGAACCAGGAAGTCACAGGCAGAGGGCCCCTGGGCAATGCAGCCCCAGTGTCCAGTCACCTGCCCAGGGGCTGAGTCCATGATCCTGGCCCTAGAATCCCAGGCTGCTGAGGGTCAAGCCATTGGACCCCAGAGCCAAGGGGGCAAGTGGCTGAGGCTGTAGTGGGACTGGCCCTGGGGACTGGACAGGGAAGCCAGTCTCCATCCAGGCTGCTGCTCCAGTGGGCCTGCCTAGCCTCTGAAGCAGTGCTGCCTCTAGGACCTTCAAGGTAGGGGGATCCAACTTAGTCTGATGATACACATCTGGCTTTTCTCAGCTCCACCCTGCTCTAGCCCCAGGTGGGCTTCAGAAAGCCAGCCCTGACCCTAGCTGGGCTCCAGATGCAATCAGGGTTCTGGCTGAAGGAGTTCTCAGGGGGCCCCTCTGACACGTGAGTCTGCAGCTCTTCCTCCTGACCCTGGCTTCTCTGGTGGATGGAAAATCCCCTTCCAGTCTCTTCTTGGGGACTGGATATACTGTACTTTGTACGTGTTATTCAGGGGCCTACCAGTTCACCCCCTGCGCCCCCCCCCCACAGCTCCTCCCAGAGGCCAAGCACCAAGTGTTGCACCGCCCCCCCCCCCCCCCCCCCCCGGGGCCCCAGTGGCATTGGCTTTTTCACTTGCCTTCCTCTGCAGATCTCTGCCTGGGGTCTCACTTTATGCCCAGGGGTCCCCAATGGCCCTGGGTTCTCATGGCTCTGGTTCATATCAGACCCTTCCTGGTTCCATGACAGACTGGTGCTTTCTGGCATCCACATTTCTTAAGAATATCTTGGGGAGAGGCGGATGGGGTTTGGGAAAGGGAGGGAGACATAATCATAGCTCACAAAGCTGCGCCAGAAGGGGGTGCCACTGCCCCAGTGCCCAAGCAGAGGTCACTATGGGGACCAAGGTCAGAGGGGAATCCAGCTCCTATACAATGCAGAAGGCCCCAGGGCCCCGTTCACTCCTTTCTGAGGAAGGAAGTAACAAGCCTAGCCGAGGCAGGGGGCCTCTCTTAAGGACCTACAACGTCCAAACCTCTGTGCTAAGCCCTGGGGCTACAAAGACAGACAACAAGCCCCAAGGCCCTCTTCGTGGCCTGCAGACTGGCTTTTCCTCAGCCTCCATCTTTCTCTCTGTCCCTTGGCACTGCTGAGCATCTGCTTCCTTGCGGGTCTTCCTGATACTGCTAAGTCTGCCCCAGCCCCCTCCCCAGCCTGCCTCCCCTGCCCTCCTCTCCTGCTAAGTCTGCCCCAGCCCCCTCCCCAGCCCTCCTGTCCTGCTAAGTTTGCCCCAGCCCCCTCACCAGCCCCCCCTCTCACCCTGCTCCTGCCCTGCCTCCTTTGCTGGATCTCTCTCCTGGTCAGTGCCGCCCAAGGTCGGGTGCTCTGTCCTGGGCCCTCTTCTCTTGCCCTTTGCTGCTGCACTCCCGGATGCAATGACCCTCTCTGTGCCGCTGACTCTCGCCCCTGTCCATCCTGCCCCAGCCTCTCTGCTGCCCGCCCGTCTCCCATCTCGGACTGCCTTTCAGACATCTCCAGCTGCACGTCCAGTAGACGCTGAAAACATTCTCTTTCCCTTAAACCCTTCCCCCACCGCCTTCTCCAGGACTGCTGAGGGCCCCCTGCCTGGCACCTGCCTGCCCCGCCCTCTCCTCACTCCCTCGTGGCCCCTGGGAAGACCACTCCCTGAGGCTGGCTGTGCCACCAGTGCCACGTGGGTTCGTGCCCAGCGGGCCACTGTGCCCCCGTGGTGCCAGCACGTCCCTGGAGCATGGCAGCTGAGGCGGGTCCTCTCAGAAGCCATGGCAGTGTCCCATGGGGTGCAGAAATGTCCTGCAGAGCCCTCAGCCCCCCTTAGCTCGGTGAGAAGCCCGAGGTGGACCCCGCACCGTCCCGCACGCCTCGGCACCACGCCCACGCTCCTCCTCCATCAGCCTACTCGTGAGCTCTCCCAGCGCAGTTTCACCGCTACCCTGACGCGCGTGGCAGGGGCTGGCTCCAGGCCAAGCTGGGTGAGCATCGCTGAAGGCACAGCCTGGTCCGCTTTGCGGGCAAGCAGCTGGGGGCAAGAGTTAGGAGCCGCGGGCCCCTTCCCTCCCCTATCTGGTGGCTTTGTTTTCGTGTGGTTGTTTTGCGGTGTGGGGGCGGGGCCAGGGAGGGTTCCTCTTGCTCTAGGGTGCCAATCCCCTCTTGTCCTGCAGGGGGCGATGGAGGGGATGGGATGCGGAGGACTTCCTGGCCTTCCCCTGAGTGCTGAGGCAGGAAGCAGCCCTCGCGGAGGAGCCCCTGGTGGTGAGGCGACCACCACGTGCTTCCCCTCCCCTGCACTTTCCTGCCCCGCCCCACCACGAGGCCGGAAGTCCGCGGAACAGCATCCGCCCGACAGCGCGACGGTCGAAGTGGTCACAGCAGGCCCTGCCGGGTGAGGGGACGGGAGGGGGTCGTGCGGCCCCGCGATGGTGGGGGGGGAGGACGGGGTGAGCGTGGGGGGGCCCGGGCCTTTTCCCCTGATTCCTTCTTCCTGCAGGAAGCCTCTGGCCCTCCCTCCATCTGTCACTCTGGCCTTCCCTCCATCCTTCCCTCCTTCCGTCCCTCCCTCGGTCCCCCCCCTCCATCCCTCCCTCCTTCCGTCCCTCTGTCCCTCCGTCCTTCCGTCCCTCCCTCCTTCCGTCCCTCTGTCCCTCCGTCCTTCCATCCCTCCGTCCCTCCCTCCTTCCGTCCTTCCGTCCCTCCCTCCTTCCGTCCATCCGTCCCTACGTCCTTCCGTCCCTCCGTCCCTCAGTGCCTCCCTACTTCAGTCCCTCCCTACTTCCGCCACTCTGTCCCTCCGTCCCTCCCTCCTTCCGTCCCTGCCTCCTTCCGTCCCTCCCTCCTTCCATCCCTCCCTCCATCTGTCCTTCTCTCCATCTCTTCCTCCCTCCATGCAGCACTCCCTCTGTCAGTCCCTCTGTCCGTCCTCCCGCTGCCCCGGCTACCAGCGTGTCTATGTGAGCCTCGGCTAGTGGTGAGCGCCCCTGTGGCCTGCCCCCTTCTCCTCAGGCCTCAGCCCAGAGAGCCTCCTCCTCCTCTTCTTCCTCTGCCTCCTCTCAGACACTGACCTTGACCACACTACGCAGGCCGGACCCCTCAGAGCCTTTCTTCTCACATTCTGACCTTGACTTTAATATCCACAGGCCTGAGCTCCCAGAGGCATCACCTCCCACAGTGATATCATCATTGTCAAGGGCTTAGCCCAGAGGTTGGCACATGGTAGGTCCCCAATAAATGATGATATCCTTCCCCAAGCTGTTGGAGTGGGGTTGGGGGTAAGTGTGGGGGTCAGGTGATTTGATCTCAGAGACTGACCCTACTCATTCTCCCCAGATCTGAGCTCCTAAGAGGTATCTCCTCCCAGAGACTGAGGCTGGCCATTCCCTCCAGGCCCAAGCTCCTGAGAGGCAGCTTCTCCTACTATGAGACAATATTTGTAAAGGTAATATTTACCCAGTACCTAGCACGTAGTAGGCCTGTGATCACTTATTATTTTCTTCCCTCCAAGCTTGTGCAGGGGGTCTGATCTTAGAGACTGACCTTGCGCATTCTCCCTGGGACTGACTTCCCAGAAGAAGTCTCCTATCAGGCAGACTCTGGACCTCTGTCCTCAGGCATCCAGAAGCTGGTACACGGAGAGTAAGTCTGAAGCCCTCCAACCCCACCTTCTCCCCTGCTCAATCCACACTTGATCTGACAACTGTAAGTATCTTTCTTTCTTTGCTTCCTATTGTCCGCTGGACCAGTATCTCAAAAATTTTTCCTCCCACACTTACCTTGACCTGAGCTACTTACAGGCAGCTCCTCCGAGAAATGGACCTTACCCTTGCCTTTGCCTGTTCTCTGCAGATCTGAGCCCCCAAATGGTTCTTCTCCCAGAGACTGAGGTTGGCCTTCCCCTCCAGACTCCAACTTTGGAGAGGCATCTCCACCCAGAATGACATAATACTTGAGACTGTATTAGTGCAATGACTGGCACATAATAGGCTTGTACTAAATGATTATTCCCTTCCCTCAAGGTGTTCAGGGGGTCTGATGTCAGAGGCTGACGTTGCTCTTTCTCTCAGGGACTCGGTTCCCAAGGGATTCTCCAGTCAGACTGACATTGGCCATACTCCCTCAGAGGTGTGCACCCTGAGCCTCTCCAAGTCTCAGGCCCTCCAGCCTCTCCTTCTCTATCTCATAGAGACAGCAGCATTTGATCAGCCACTTGTGAGTAGCTTTCTTTCATTGTTTCCTATACCCCCCTAGACCAGTGTTTCAAAAGGTTTTCCTCTCAGACTGAACTTGACTGGAGCTCCTTAGAGGCAGCTCCTGTAAGAAAGTTTTGCCTTTGCCAATACTCCCCAGATCTGATCGCCCATGAGGTATCAGCTCCCAGAGACTGAGGTGGGTCATCCAGACTCCAACTCCTGAGAGGCATCTCCCCCCAGAATGAGATAATATTGTGAAGGATTTAGTCCAGTGCGTGGCACATAGTAGGCCTATATTAAATGATCGTTCCCTTCCCCGAAATTGCCCAGGGGATCCCATTTTAGATCCTAAACTTTTTTATTCTCTCTGAGGCCAAGTTCCCAAAGGAGTGTCCCGTCAGACTGATCTTGGCCATGCTCCCTCGGAGGTGTGCACTCTGAGCCTCTCCAAGTCTGAGGTGCTCCCTCCTCTTCTATCTCACAGAGACACCAACATTTGATCAGCCACCTGTGAGTAGCTTTCTTTCTTTGTTTCCTATACCCCGCTAGACCAGTGTCTCAAAAGCTTTTCCTCCCAGACTGACCTTGACATGAGCTCCTTAGAGGCAGCTCCTGTAAGAAAGTTTTGCCTTTGCCAATACTCCCCAGATCTGATCGCCCATGAGGTATCAGCTCCCAGAGACTGAGGTGGGTCATCCAGACTCCAACTCCTGAGAGGCATCTCCTCCCAGAATGAGATAATATTGTGAAGGATTTAGTCCAGTGCCTGGCACATAGTAGGCCTATATTAAATGATTGTTCCCTTCCCCGAAATTGCCCAGGGCATCCCATTTTAGATCCTGACCTTTTTTATTCTCTGTAAGGCCAAGTTCCCAAAGGAGTGTCCAATCAGGCTGATCGTGGCCATCTTCCCTCAGAGGTGTGCATCCAGAGCCTCTCCAAGTCTGAGGTTCTCCATCCTCTTCCATCTCACAGACACACCAACATTTGATCAGCCACCTCTGAGTATCTTTCATTCCTTCTGTCCTATCCACCCCTAGACCAGTGTCTCAAAAGCTTTTCCTCCCAGACTGACCTTGACTTGAGCTCCTTAGAGGCAGCTCCTGTAAGAAAGTTTTGCCCTTGCCAATTCTCCCCAGATCTGATCCCCCATGAGGTATCAGTTCCCAGAGACTGAGGTGGGTCATCCAGACTCCAACTCCTGAGAGGCATCTCCTCCCAGAATGAGATAATATTGTGAAGGATTTAGTCCAGTGCCTGGCACATAGTAGGCCTATATTAAATGATTGTTCCCTTCCCCGAAATTGCCCAGGGGATCCCATTTTTGATCCTGACCTTTTTTATTCTCTGTAAGGCCAAGTTCCCAAAGGAGTGTCCAATCAGGCTGATCGTGGCCATCTTCCCTCAGAGGTGTGCATCCTGAGCCTCTCCAAGTCTGAGGTTCTCCATCCTCTTCTATCTCACAGAGACACCAACATTTGATCAGCCACCTGTGGGTTTCTTTCTTTCTTTGTTTCGTATACCCGCATAGACCAGTGTCTCAAAAGCATTTTTTCCCAGATTGACCTTGACTTGAGCTCCTTAGAGGCAGCTCCTGTAAGAAAGTTTTGCCCTTGCCAAATCTCCCCAGATATGGTCCCCCATGAGGTAGCAGCTCCCAGAGACTGAGGTGGGTCATCCAGACTCCAACTCCTGAGAGGCCTCTCCTCCCAGAATGAGATAATATTCTGAATCGTTTAGTCCAGTTCCTGGCTCATAGTAGGCCTATATTAAATGATCATTCCCTTCCCCAAAACTGCCCAGGGGATCTCATTTGTGATCCTGACCTTTTTTATTCTCTTTAAGGCCAAGTTCCCAAAGGAGTGTCCAGTCAGACTGATCTTGGCCATGCTCCCTCAGAGGTTGCACCCTGAGCCTCTCCACGTCTGAGGCCCTCCAGCCTCTCCTTCTCTATCTTATAGAGACAGCAGCATTTGGTTAGCCACCTGTGAGTATCTTTCTTTCATTGTTTCCTATACCCCCCTACACCAGTGTCTCAAAAGGTTTTCCTCCCAGACTGAACTTGACTTGAGCTCCTTAGAGGCAGCTCCTGTAAGAAAGTTTTGCCCTTGCCAATTTTCTTCAGAACTGATCCCCCATGATGTATCAGCTCGCAGAGACTGAGGTGGGTCATCCAGACTCCAACTCCTGAGAGGCATCTCCTCCCAGAATGAGATAATATTGTGAAGGGTTTAGTCCAGTGCCTGGCACATAGTCGGCCTATATTAAATGATCATTCCCTTCCCCAAAACGGCCCAGGGGATCTCATTTCAGATCCTGACCTTTTATATTCTCTCTAAGGCCAAGTTCTGAAAGGAGTGTCCAGTCAGGCTGATCTTGGCCATGCTCCCTCAGAGGTGTGCATCCTGAGCCTCTCCAAGTCTGAGGTTCTCCATCCTCTTCTATCTCACAGACACACCAACATTTGATCAGCCACCTCTGAGTATCTTTCATTCCTTCTTTCCTATACCCCCCTAGACCAGTGTCTCAAAAGCTTTTCCTCCCAGACTGACCTTGACTTGAGCTCCTTAGAGGCAGCTCCTGTAAGAAAGTTTTGCCCTTGCCAATTCTCCCCAGATCTGATCCCCCATGAGGTATCAGCTCCCAGAGGCTGAGGTGGGTCATCCAGACTCCAACTCCTGAGAGGCATCTCCTCCCAGAATGAGATAATATTGTGAATGGTTTAGTCCAGTGCCTGGCACATAATAGGCCTATATTAAATGATCATTCCCTTCCCCAAAACTGCCCAGGGGATCTCATTTGAGATCCTGACCTTTTTTATTCTCTCTAAGGCCAATTTCCCAAAGGAGTGTCCAGTCAGACTGATCTTGGCCATCCTCCCTCAGAGGTGTGCACCCTGAGCCTCTCCAAGTCTGAGGTCCTCCAGCCTCTCCTTCTCTATCTCATAGAGACACCAGCATTTGATCACCAACCTGTCAGTAGCGTTCTTTCATTGTTTCCTATACCCCCCTAGACCAGTGTCTCAAAAGGTTTTCCTCCCAGACTGACCTTGACTTGAGCTCCTTAGAGGCAGCTCCTGTAAGAAAGTTTTGCCCTTGCCAATTCTCCCCAGATCTGATCCCCCATGAGGTATCAGCTCCCAGACACTGAGATTGGTCATCCTGACTCCACGTCCTGAGCGGCCTCTCCTCCCAGAATGAGATAATATTGTGAAGGATTTAGTCCAGTGCCTGGCACATAGTAGGCCTATGTTAAATGATCGTTCCCTTCCCCGAAATTGCCCAGGGGATCCCATTTTAGATCCTGAATTTTTTATTCTCTCTAAGGCCAAGTTCCCAAAGTTGTGTCCAGTGAGGCTGATCGTGGCCATATTCCCTCAAAGGTGTGCATCCTCAGCCTCTTCACGTCTGAGGTGCTCCATCCTCTTCTATCTCACAGACACACCAACATTTGATCAGCCACTTCTGAGTAGCTTTCTTTCTTTGCTTCCTATACACCCCGAGACCAGTGTCTCAAAAGCTTTTCCTCCCAGACTGACCTTGACTTGAGCTCCTTAGAGGCAGCTCCTGTAAGAAAGTTTTGCCCTTGCCAATTCTCCCCAGATCTGATCCCCCATGAGGTATCAGCTCCCAGACACTGAGATTGGTCATCCTGACTCCACGTCCTGAGCGGCCTCTCCTCCCAGAATGAGATAATATTGTGAAGGATTTAGTCCAGTGCCTGGCACATAGTAGGCCTATATTAAATGATCGTTCCCTTCCCCGAAATTGCCCAGGGGATCCCATTTTAGATCCTGAACTTTTTTATTCTCTCTAAGGCCAGGTTCCCAAAGGAGTGTCCAGTCAGGCTGATCGTGGCCATATTCCCTCAAAGGTTTGCATCCTGAGCCTCTCCAAGTCTGAGGTGCTCCATCCTCTTCTATCTCACAGACACACCAACATTTGATCAGCCACCTCTGAGTATCTTTCATTCCTTCTTTCCTATACCCCCCTAGACCAGTGTCTCAAAGCTTTTCCTCCAAGACTGACCTTGACTTGAGCTCCTTAGAGGCAGCTCCTGTAAGAAAGTTTTGCCCTTGCCAATTCTCCCCAGATCTGATCCCCCATGAGGTATCAGGTCCCAGAGCCTGAGGTGGGTTATCCAGACTCCATCTCCTGAGAGGCATCTCCTCCCAGAATGAGATAATATTGTGAATCGTTTAGTCCAGTGCCTAGCACATAGTAGGCCTATATTAAATGATCATTCCCTTCCCCAAAACTGCCCAGGGGATCTCATTTGAGATCCTGATCTTTTTTATTCTCTCTAAGGCCAAGTTCCCAAAGGAGTGTCCAGTCAGACTGATCTTGGCCATCCTCCCTCAGAGGTGTGCACCCTGAGCCTCTCCAAGTCTGAGGTCCTCCAGCCTCTCCTTCTCTATCTCATAGAGACACCAGCATTTGATCACCAACCTGTCAGTAGCGTTCTTTCATTGTTTCCTATACCCCCCTAGACCAGTGTCTCCAAAGCTTTACCTCCCAGACTGAACTTGACTTGAGCTCCTTAGAGGCAGCTCCTGTAAGAAAGTTTTGCCCTTGCCAATTCTCCCCAGAACTGATCCCCCATGAGGTATCAGCTCCCAGAGACTGCGGTGGGTCATCCAGAATCCAACTCCTGAAAGGCATCTCCCCCCAGAATGAGATAATATTGTGAAGGGTTTAGTCCAGTTCCTGGCCCATAGTAGGCCTATATTAAATGATCGTTCCCTTCCCCGAAATTGCCCAGGGGATCCCATTTCAGATCCTGAACTTTTTTATTCTCTCTAAGGCCAAGTTCCCAAAGGAGTGTCCAGTCAGGCTGATCTTGGCCATGCTCCCTCAGAGGTGTGCACCCTGAGCGTCTCCAAGTCTGAGGTGCTCCATCCTCTTCTATCTCACAGAGACACCAACATTTGATCAGTCACCTGTGGGTTTCTTTCTTTCTTTGTATCGTATACCCGCCTAGATCAGTGTCTCAAAAGCATTTTTTCCCAGACTGACCTTGACTTGAGCTCCTTAGAGGCAGCTCCTGTAAGAAAGTTTTGCCCTTGCCAAATCTCCCCAGATCTGGTCCCCCATGAGGTAGCAGCTCCCAGAGACTGAGGTGGGTCATCCAGACTCCAACTCCTGAGAGGCCTCTCCTCCCAGAATGAGATAATATTCTGAATCGTTTAGTCCAGTTCCTGGCTCATAGTAGGCCTATATTAAATGATCATTCCCTTCCCCAAAACTGCCCAGGGGATCTCATTTGTGATCCTGACCTTTTTTATTCTCTTTAAGGCCAAGTTCCCAAAGGAGTGTCCAGTCAGACTGATCTTGGCCATGCTCCCTCAGAGGTTGCACCCTGAGCCTCTCCACGTCTGAGGCCCTCCAGCCTCTCCTTCTCTATCTTATAGAGACAGCAGCATTTGGTTAGCCACCTGTGAGTATCTTTCTTTCATTGTTTCCTATACCCCCCTAGACCAGTGTCTCAAAAGGTTTTCCTCCCAGACTGAACTTGACTTGAGCTCCTTAGAGGCAGCTCCTGTAAGAAAGTTTTGCCCTTGCCAATTTTCCCCAGAACTGATCCCCCATGAGGTATCAGCTCGCAGAGACTGAGGTGGGTCATCCAGACTCCAACTCCTGAGAGGCATCTCCTCCCAGAATGAGATAATATTGTGAAGGGTTTAGTCCAGTGCCTGGCACATAGTCGGCCTATATTAAATGATCATTCCCTTCCCCAAAACGGCCCAGGGGATCTCATTTCAGATCCTGACCTTTTATATTCTCTCTAAGGCCAAGTTCTGAAAGGAGTGTCCAGTCAGGCTGATCTTGGCCATGCTCCCTCAGAGGTGTGCACCCTGAGCGTCTCAAAGTCTGAGGTGCTCCATCCTCTTCTATCTCACAGACACACTAACATTTGATCAGCCACCTCTGAGTATCTTTCATTCCTTCTATCCTATACCCCCCTAGACCAGTGTCTCAAAACCTTTTCCTCCCAGACTGACCTTGACTTGAGCTCCTTAGAGACAGCTCCTGTAAGAAAGTTTTGCCCTTGCCAATTCTCCCCAGATCTGATCCCCCATGAGGTATCAGCTCCCAGAGGCTTAGGTGGGTCATCCAGACTCCAACTCCTGAGAGGCATCTCCTCCCAGAATGAGATAATATTGTGAATGGTTTAGTCCAGTGCCTGGCACATAATAGGCCTGTATTAAATGATCATTCCCGTCCCCAAAACTGCCCAGGGGATCTCATTTGTGATCCTGACCTTTTTTATTCTCTCTAAGGCCAAGTTCCCAAAGGAGTGTCCAGTCAGACTGATCTTGGCCATCCTCCCTCAGAGGTGTGCACCCTGAGCCTCTCCAAGTCTGAGGTCCTCCAGCCTCTCCTTCTCTATCTCATAGAGACACCAGCATTTGATCACCAACCTGTCAGTAGCGTTCTTTCATTGTTTCCTATACCCCCCTAGACCAGTGTCTCAAAAGGTTTTCCTCCCAGACTGACCTTGACTTGAGCTCCTTAGAGGCAGCTCCTGTAAGAAAGTTTTGCCCTTGCCAATTCTCCCCAGATCTGATCCCCCATGAGGTATCAGCTCCCAGACACTGAGGTTGGTCATCCTGACTCCACGTCCTGAGAGGCTTCTACTCCCAGAATGATATAATATTGTGAAGGATTTAGTCCAGTGCCTGGCACATAGTAGGCCTATATTAAATGATCGTTTCCTTCCCCGAAATTGCCCAGGGGATCCCATTTCAGATCCTGAACTTTTTTATACTCTCTAAGGCCAAGTTCCCAAAGGAGTGTCCAATCAGGCTGATCTTGGCCATGCTCCCTCAGAGGTGTGCACCCTGAGCGTCTCCAAGTCTGAGGTGCTCCATCCTGTTCTGTCTCACAGAGACACCAACATTTGATCAGCCACCTGTGGGTTTCTTTCTTTCTTTGTTTCGTATACCCGCCTAGACCAGTGTCTCAAAAGCATTTTTTCCCAGACTGACCTTGACTTGAGCTCCTTAGAGGCAGCTCCTGTAAGAAAGTTTTGCCCTTGCCAATTCTCCCCAGATCTGATCCCCCATGAGGTATCAGCTCCCAGACACTGAGGTTGGTCATCCTGACTCCACGTCCTGAGAGGCATCTCCTCCCAGAATGAGATAACATTGTGAAGGATTTAGTCCAGTGCCTGGCACATAGTAGGCCTATATTAAATGATCGTTCCCTTCCCCGAAATTGCCCAGGGGATCCCATTTCAGATCCTGACCTTTTTTATTCTCTGTAAGGCCAAGTTCCCAAAGGAGTGTCCAATCAGGCTGATCGTGGCCATCTTCCCTAAGCGGTGTGCATCCTGAGCCTCTCCAAGTCTGAGGTTCTCCATCCTCTTCCATCTCACAGACACACCAACATTTGATCAGCCACCTCTGAGTATCTTTCATTACTTCTTTCCTATACCCCCCTAGACCAGTGTCTCCAAAGTTTTTCCTCCCAGACTGACCTTGACTTGAGCTCCTTAGAGGCAGCTCCTGTAAGAAAGTTTTGCCCTTGCCAATTCTCCCCAGATCTGATCCCCATGAGGTATCAGCTCCCAGAGACTGAGGTGGGTCATCCAGACTCCAACTCCTGAGAGGCATCTCCTCCCAGAATGAGATAATATTGTGAAGGATTTAGTCCAGTGCCTGGCACATAGTAGGCCTATATTAAATGATTGTTCCCTTCCCCGAAATTGCCCAGGGGATCCTATTTTAGATCCTGACCTGTTTTTATTCTCTGTAAGGCCAAGTTCCCAAAGGAGTGTCCAATCAGGCTGATCGTGGCCATCTTCCCTCAGAGAGGTGCATCCTGAGCCTCTCCAAGTCTAAGGTTCTCCATCCTCTTCTATCTCACAGACACACCAACATTTGATCAGCCACCTCTGAGTATCTTTCATTCCTTCTTTCCTATACCCCCCTAGACCAGTGTCTCAAAAGCTTTTCCTCCCAGACTGACCTTGACTTGAGCTCCTTAGAGGCAGTTCCTGTAAGAAAGTTTGGCCTTGCCAATTCTCCCCAGATCTGATCCCCCATGAGGTATCAGCTCCCAGAGGCTGAGGTGGGTTATCCAGACTCCATCTCCTGAGAGGCATCTCCTCCCAGAATGAGATAATATTGTGAATCGTTTAGTCCAGGGCCTGGCACATAGTAGGCCTATATTAAATGATTATTCCCTTCCCCAAGACTGCCCAGGGGATCTCATTTGTAATCCTGAATGTTTTTATTCTCTCTAAGGCCAAGTTCCGAAGGGAGTGTCCATTCAGACTGATCTTGGCCATGCTCCCTCAGTGGTTGCACCCTGAGCCTCTCCACGTTTGAGGCCCTCCAGCCTCTCCTTCTCTATCTCACAGAGACACCAGCATTTGATCACCAACCTGTCAGTAGCGTTCTTTCATTGTTTCCTATACCCCCCTAGACCAGTGTCTCAAAAGATTTTCCTCCCAGACTGAACTTGACTTGAGCTCCTTAGAGGCAGCTCCTGTAAGAAAGTTTTGCCCTTGCCAAATCTCCCCAGAACTGATCCCTCATGAGGTATCAGGTCCCAGAGACTGAGGTGGGTCATCCAGACTCCATCTCCTGAAAGGCGTCTCCCCCCAGAATGAGATAATATTGTGAAGGGTTTAGTCCAGTGCCTGGCACATAGTAGGCCTATATTAAATGATCGCTCCCTTCCCTGAAATTTCCCAGGGGATCCCATTTCTGATCCTGAACCATTTTATTCTCTCTAAGACCAAGTTCCCAAAGGAGTGTCCCGTGAGACTGATCTTGGCCATGCTCCCTCGGAGGTGTGCACCCTGAGCCTCTCCAAGTCTGAGGTGCTCCATCCTCTTCTATCTCACAGAGACACCAACATTTGATCAGCCACCTGTGAGTAGCTTTCTTTCTTTGTTTCCTATACCCCGCTAGACCAGTGTCTCAAAAGCTTTTCCTCCCAGACTGACCTTGACTTGAGCTCCTTAGAGGCAGCTCCTGTAAGAAAGTTTTGCCTTTGCCAATTCTCCCCAGATCTGGTCCCCCATGAGGTATCAGCTCCCAGAGACTGAGGTGGGTCATCCAGACTCCAACTCCTGAGAGGCATCTCCTCCCAGAATGAGAAAATATTGTGAAGTGTTTAGTCCAGTGCCTGGCATATACTAGGCCTATATTAAATGATCGTTCCCTTCCCCGAAATTGCCCAGGGGATCCCATTTCAGATCCTGAACTTTTTTATTCTCTCTAAGGCCAAGTTCCCAAAGGAGTGTCCAATCAGGCTGATCGTGGCCATCTTCCCTTAGAGGTGTGCATCCTGAGCCTCTCCAAGTCTGAGGTTCTCCATCCTCTTCTATCTCCCAGACACACCAACATTTGATCAGCCACCTCTGAGTATCTTTCATTCCTTCTTTCCTCTACCCCCCTAGACCAGTGTCTCAAAAGCTTTTCCTCCCACACTTACCTTGACTTGAGCTCCTTAGAGGCAGCTCCTGTAAGAAAGTTTTGCCCTTGCCAATTCTCCCCAGAATTAATCCCCCATGAGGTATCAGCAACCAGAGACTGAGGTGGGTCATCCAGACTCCAACTCCTGAGAGGCATCTCCTCCCAGAATGAGATAATATTGTGAAGGGTTTAGTCCAGTGCCTGGCACATAGTAGGCCTATATTAAATGATCATTCCCTTCCCCAAAACGGCCCAGGGGATCTCATTTCAGATCCTGACCTTTTATATTCTCTCTAAGGCCAAGTTCTGAAAGGAGTGTCCAGTCAGGCTGATCTTGGCCATGCTCCCTCAGAGGTGTGCACCCTGAGCGTCTCCAAGTCTGAGGTGCTCCATCCTGTTCTGTCTCACAGAGACACTAACATTTGATCAGCCACCTGTGGGTTTCTTTCTTTCTTTGTTTCGTATACCCGCCTAGACCAGTGTCTCAAAAGCATTTTTTCCCAGACTGACCTTGACTTGAGCTCCTTAGAGGCAGCTCCTGTAAGAAAGTTTTGCCCTTGCCAATTCTCCCCAGATCTGATCCCCCATGAGGTATCAGCTCCCAGACACTGAGGTTGGTCATCCTGACTCCACGTCCTGAGAGGCATCTCCTCCCAGAATGAGATAACATTGTGAAGGATTTAGTCCTGTGCCTGGCACATAGTAGGCCTATATTAAATGATCGTTCCCTTCCCCGAAATTGCCCAGGGGATCCCATTTTAGATCCTAAACTTTTTTATTCTCTCTGAGGCCAAGTTCCCAAAGGAGTGTCCAATCAGGCTGATCGTGGCCATCTTCCCTCGGAGGTGTGCATTCTGAGCCTCTCCAAGTCTGAGGTGCTCCATCCTCTTCTATCTCACAGACACACCAACATTTGATCAGCCACCTCTGAGTAGCTTTCTTTCTTTGCTTCCTATACCCCCGTAGACCAGTGTCTCAAAAGCTTTTCCTCCCAGACTGACCTTGACTTGAGCTCCTTAGAGGCAGCTCCTGTAAGAAAGTTTTGCCCTTGCCAGTTCTCCCCAGATCTGATCCCCCATGAGGTATCAGCTCCCAGAGGCTGAGGTGGGTCATCCAGACTCCAACTCCTGAGAGGCATCTCCTCCCAGAATGAGATAATATTGTGAATGGTTTAGTCCAGTGCCTGACACATAATAGGCCTATATTAAATGATCATTCCCTTCCCCAATACTGCCCGGGGGATCTCATTTGAGATCCTGAACTTTTTTATTCTCTCTAAGGCCAAGTTCCCAAAGGAGTGTCCAGTCAGACTGATCTTGGCCATCCTCCCTCAGAGGTGTGCACCCTGAGCCTCTCCAAGTCTGAGGTCCTCCAGCCTCTCCTTCTCTATCTCATAGAGACACCAGCGTTTGATCACCAACCTGTCAGTAGCGTTCTTTCATTGTTTCCTATACCCCCCTAGACCAGTGTCTCCAAAGCTTTTCCTCCCAGACTGAACTTGACTTGAGCTCCTTAGAGGCAGCTCCTGTAAGAAAGTTTTGCCCTTGCCAATTCTCCCCAGAACTGATCCCCCATGAGGTATCAGCTCCCAGAGACTGAGGTGGGTCATCCAGACTCCAACTCCTGAAAGGCATCTCCCCCCAGAATGAGATAATATTGTGAAGGGTTTAGTCCAGTGCCTGGCACATAGTAGGCCTATATTAAATGATCGTTCCCTTCCCCGAAATTGCCCAGGGAATCCCATTTCAGATCTTGAACTTTTTTATTCTCTCTAAGGCCAAGTTCCCAAAGGAGTGACCAGTCAGGCTGATCTTGGCCATGCTCCCTCAGAGGTGTGCATCCTGAGCCTCTACAAGTCTAAGGTGCTCCATCCTCTTCTATCTCACAGAGACACCAACATTTGATCAGCCACCTCTGAGTAGCTTTCTTTCTTTGCTTCCTATACCCCCGTAGACCAGTGTCTCAAAAGCTTTTCCTCCCAGACTGACCTTGACTTGAGCTCCTTAGAGGCAGCTCCTGCAAGAAAGTTTTGCCCTTGCCAATTCTCCCCAGATCTGATCCCCCATGAGGTATCAGCTCCCAGAGGCTGAGGTGGGTCATCCAGACTCCAACTCCTGAGAGACCTCTCCTCCCAGAATGAGATAATATTGTGAATGGTTTTTTCCAGTGCCTGACACATAATAGGCCTATATTAAATGATCATTCCCTTCCCCAATACTGCCCGGGGGATCTCATTTGAGATCCTGACCTTTTTTATTCTCTCTAAGGCCAAGTTCCCAAAGGAGTGTCCAGTCAGACTGATCTTGGCCATCCTCCCTCAGAGGTGTGCACCCTGAGCTTCTCCAAGTCTGAGGTCCTCCAGCCTCTCCTTCTCTATCTCATAGAGACACCAGCGTTTGATCACCAACCTGTCAGTAGCGTTCTTTCATTGTTTCCTATACCCCCCTAGACCAGTGTCTCCAAAGCTTTTCCTCCCAGACTGAACTTGACTTGAGCTCCTTAGAGGCAGCTCCTGTAAGAAAGTTTTGCCCTTGCCAATTCTCCCCAGAACTGATCCCCCATGAGGTATCAGCTCCCAGAGACTGAGGTGGGTCATCCAGACACCAACTCCTGAAAGGCATCTCCCCCCAGAATGAGATAATATTGTGAAGGCTTTAGTCCAGTTCCTGGCCCATAGTAGGCCTATATTAAATGATCGTTCCCTTCCCGAAATTGCCCAGGGAATCCCATTTCAGATCTTGAACTTTTTTATTCTCTCTAAGGCCAAGTTCCCTAAGGAGTGTCCAGTCAGGCTGATCTTGGCCATGCTCCCTCAGAGGTGTGCATCCTGAGCCTCTACAAGTCTAAGGTGCTCCATCCTCTTCTATCTCACAGAGACACCAACATTTGATCAGCCACCTCTGAGTAGCTTTCTTTCTTTGCTTCCTATACCCCCGTAGACCAGTGTCTCAAAAGCTTTTCCTCCCAGACTGAACTTGACTTGAGCTCCTTAGAGGCAGCTCCTGTAAGAAAGTTTTGCCCTTGCCAATTTTCCCCAGAACTGATCCCCCATGAGGTATCAGCTCCCAGAGACTGAGGTGGGTCATCCAGACTCGATCTCCTGAGAGGCATCTCCTCCCAGAATGAGATAATATTGTGAAGGGTTTAATCCAGTGCCTGGCACATAGTAGGCCTATATTAAATGATCATTCCCTTCCCCAAAACTGCCCAGAGGATCTCATTTCAGATCCTGATCTTTTATATTCTCTCTAAGGCCAGGTTCTGAAAGGAGTGTCCAGTCAGGCTGATCTTGGCCATCCTCCCTCAGAGGTGTGCACCCTGAGCGTCTCCAAGTCTGAGGTGCTCCATCCTCTTCTATCTCACAGAGACACCAACATTTCATCAGCCACCTGTGGGTTTCTTTCATTCCTTCTTTCCTCTACCCCCCTAGACCAGTGTCTCAAAAGCATTTTTTCCCAGACTGACCTTGACTTGAGCTCCTTAGAGGCAGCTCCTGTAAGAAAGTTTTGCCTTTGCCAGTTCTCCCCAGATCTGGTCCCCCATGAGGTATCAGCTCCCAGAGATTGTGGTGGGTCATCCAGACTCCAACTCCTGAGAGGCATCTCCTCCCAGAATGAGAAAATATTGTGAAGTGTTTAGTTCAGTGCCTGGCACATACTAGGCCTATATTAAATGAACATTCCCTTCCCCAAACCTGCCCAGGGGATCTCATTTCAGATCATGACCTTTTTTATTCTCTCTAAGGCCAGGTTCCCAAAGCAATGTCCAGTCAGACTGATCTTGGCCATCCTCCCTCAGAGGTGTGCACCCCGAGCCTCTCCACGTCTGAGGCCCTCCAGCCTCTCCTTCTCTATCTCATAGAGACAGCAGCATTTGATCAGCCTCCTGTGAGTTGGTTTCTTTCATTGTTTCCTATACCCCCCTAGACCAGTGTCTCAAACGGTTTTCCTCTCAGACTGACCTTGACTTGAGCTCCTTAGAGGCAGCTGCTGTAAGAAAGTTTTGCCTTTACCAATTCTCCCCAGATCTGGTCCCCCATGAGGTATCAGCTCCCAGAGGCTGAGGTGGGTCATCCCGACTCCAACTCCTGAGAGGCCTCTCCTCCCAGAATGAGATAATATTGTGAATGGTTTAGTCCAATGCCTGGCACATAATAGGCCTATATTAAATGATCATTCCCTTCCCCAAAACTGCCCAGGGGATCTCATTTGAGATCCGACCTTTTTTATTCTCTCTAAGGCCAAGTTCACAAGGGAGTGTCCAGTCAGACAGATCTTGGCCATCCTTCCTCAGAGGTGTGCACCCTAAGCCTCTCCACGTCTGAGGCCC
This sequence comes from Bettongia penicillata ogilbyi, assembly GCA_023548195.1. Taxonomy (NCBI): domain Eukaryota; kingdom Metazoa; phylum Chordata; class Mammalia; order Diprotodontia; family Potoroidae; genus Bettongia; species Bettongia penicillata. Next base: position 775,174 of record JAJHZJ010000184.1, read on the forward strand.
TCCAGCCTCTCCTTCTAGATCTCATATAGACAGCAGCATTTGATCAGCCACCTGTGAGTATCTTTCTTACGTTGTTTCCTATACCCCCCTAGACCAGTGTCTCAAAAGTTTTTCCTCCCAGACTGAACTTGACTTGAGCTCCTTAGAGGCAGCTCCTGTAAGAAAGTTTTGCCCTTGCCAATTTTCTTCAGAACTGATCCCCCATGATGTATCAGCTCGCAGAGACTGAGGTGGGTCATCCAGACTCCAACTCCTGAGAGGCATCTCCTCCCAGAATGAGATAATATTGTGAAGGGTTTAGTCCAGTGCCTGGCACATAGTAGGCCTATATTAAATGATCATTCCCTTCCCCAAAACGGCCCAGGGGATCTCATTTCAGATCCTGACCTTTTATATTCTCTCTAAGGCCAAGTTCTGAAAGGAGTGTCCAGTCAGGCTGATCTTGGCCATGCTCCCTCAGAGGTGTGCACCCTGAGCGTCTTCAAGTCTGAGGTGCTCCATCCTCTTCTATCTCACAGAGACACCAACATTTGATCAGCCACCTGTGGGTTTCTTTCTTTCTTTGTTTCCTATACACGCCTAGACCAGTGTCTCAAAAGCATTTTTTCCCAGACTGACCTTGACTTGAGCTCCTTAGAGGCAGCTCCTGTAAGAAAGTTTTGCCCTCGCCAATTCTCCCCAGATCTGGTCCCCCATGAGGTAGCAGCTCCCAGAGACTGAGGTGGGTCATCCAGACTCCAACTCCTGAGAGGCATCTCCTCCCAGAATGAGATAATATTTGAATCATTTAGTCCAGTGCATGGCACATTGTAGGCCTATATTAAATGATCATTCCCTTCCCCAAAACTGCCCAGGGGATCTCATTTGTGATCCTGACCTTTTTTATTCTCTCTAAGGCCAAGTTCCCAAAGGAGTGTCCAGTCGGACTGATCTTGGCCATGCTCCCTCAGAGGTTGCACCCTGAGCCTCTCCACGTCTGAGGCCCTACAGCCTCTCCTTCTCTATCTTATAGAGACAGCAGCATTTGGTTAGCCACCTGTGGGTATCTTTCTTTCATTGTTTCCTATACCCCCCTAGACCAGTGTCCCAAAAGGTTTTCCTCCCAGACTGAACTTGACTTGAGCTCCTTAGAGGCAGCTCCTGTAAGAAAGTTTTGCCCTTGCCAGTTCTCCCCAGATCTGATCCCCCATGAGGTATCAGCTCCCAGAGACTGAGGTGGGTCATCCAGACTCCAACTCCTGAGAGGCATCTCCTCCCAGAATGAGATAATATTGTGAAGGGTTGAGTCCAGTGCCTGGCACATAGTAGGCCTATATTAAATGATCATTCCCTTCCCCAAAACGGCCCAGGGGATCTCATTTCAGATCCTGACCTTTTTTATTCTCTCTAAGGCCAAGTTCCCAAAGGAGTGTCCAGTCAGACTGATCTTGGCCATCCTCCCTCAGAGGTGTGCACCCTGAGCCTCTCCAAGTCTGAGGTCTTCCAGCCTCTCCTTCTCTATCTCATAGAGACACCAGCATTTGATCACCAACCTGTCAGAAGCGTTCTTTCATTGTTTCCTATCCCCCCCAGACCAGTGTCTCAAAATGTTTTCCTCCCAGACTGAACTTGACTTGAGCTCCTTAGAGGCAGCTCCTGTAAGAAAGTTTTGCCCTTGCCAAATCTCCCCAGAACTGATCCCTCATGAGGTATCAGGTCCCAGAGACTGAGGTGGGTCATCCAGACTCCAACTCCTGAAAGGCATCTCCCCCCAGAATGAGATAATATTGTGAAGGGTTTAGTCCAGTGCCTGGCACATAGTAGGCCTATATTAAATGATCGCTCCCTTCCCCGAAATTGCCCAGGGGATCCCATTTCTGATCCGGAACCATTTTATTCTCTCTAAGACCAAGTTCCCAAAGGAGTGTCCCGTCAGACTGATCTTGGCCATCCTTCCTCAGAGGTGTGCACCCTGAGCCTCTCCACGTCTGAGGCCCTCCAGCCTCTCCTTCTCTATCTCATAGAGACAGCAGCATTTGATCAGCCTCCTGTGAGTATCTTTCTTTCTTTGTTTCCTATACCCGCCTAGACCAGTGTCTCAAAAGCTTTTCCTCCCAGACTGACCTTGACTTGAGCTCCTTAGAGGCAGCTCCTGTAAGAAAGTTTTGCCCTCGCCAATTCTCCCCAGAACTGATCCCCCATGAGGTATCAGCTCCCAGAGACTGAGGTGGGTCATCCAGTCTCCAACTCCTGAGAGGCATCTCCTCCCAGAATGAGATAATATTGTGAAGGGTTTAGTCCAGTGCCTGGCACATAGTAGGCCTGTATTAAATGATCGCTCCCTTCCCCGAAATTGCCCAGGGGATCCCATTTCAGATCCTGAACTTTTTTATTCTCTCTAAGGCCAAGTTCCCAAAGGAGTGTCCAGTCCGGCTGTTCTTGGCCATGCTCCCTCAGAGGTGTGCACCCTGAGCGTCTCCAAGTCTGAGGTGCTCCATCCTCTTCTATCTCACAGAGACACCAACATTTGATCAGCCACCTGTGAGTATCTTTCTTTCTTTGCTTCCTATTCCCTGCTAGACCAGTATCTCAAATCTTTTCTTCTCACACTGAACTTGACTTGAGCTCCTAGAGGCACCTCCTCTACAAAAGTTTTTCCCTTTCCAATTCTCCAGAGATCTAAGCCCCCATGAGGTATCAGCTCCCAGAGACTGAGGTGGGTCATCCAGACTCACATATGTTAATTAAGAGAAATAGCAGTTTCCATCTTTTCTTCCTCCTTTTTACGTTAGTGACTTCTTCCTCTGTTTTCTCTTTAAAACACTCAGAAGAAAATCAATCCACACCCCAGAGGTTCTCTTTTTTTCTTTCCTTATTTCACTTCCTCTGTACCTTTTAGAGTTATTAATTTTGCAAAGGGACCCTCCTATCTTTCCTTCTGTTGGAATATTGCCCCTAGATCATCACTCAACTCCTTCAATTGCTTCACTAAATTTACTTTTCGAAGTTTCGCTGGGACTCTTGTGTGTGTATTTCAGAGTTTCCACTAAACTCTAGTCTTTTCATCAGGAATGTATGACAATCCTGCAGTCTGTTAAAGGTCCTGCATGATTATACTCAGCCTTTGAGTATAGTTTGTTCTTGGTCATAAACTTGTGTATTTTTTCCTTTGGGAATGTTATATTCCAAGTTTCCTTTCATTTCTGGAAGAAGTTTATATGTCTTGTGTGATCCTCACTGTAGTACCTGGGTATGTACTTCAGTTGTATTTTTCTTGGTACTTAGAGTATTTTTTGCTAGCATGGGAGCTCTGAATTTTGGCTTTGAATTTCCTAGGACTTTTCCAGGATTTCTTTCAGGAAGTGAAGTATGGATTCTTGGAATATTTATTTTGCTTCCTGGTTCCACAGATCCAAATGGTTTTCATTTATGATTTCTTAAAATACAGTGTGTTAGCTTTTTTAAAATTATACTTTTCAAGAGTTCAGTGGTTCTCAAATCATCTATCCTTGGCTTGTTTTCCAGGTCATTTAAAAATATCATTCATCTTACATTTTCTTCCATTTTTTCAATCACTTTACTTGATCCTAATATTTATTGCTGCCTCATGGAGGGATTCCTTTCTTTGTGGTCTACTTTTGTTTTCAAGGATCCCATATTTCAATGTTGTAAGCTACAGCCCGGAAGCAACGAGGGAGTTCCAGTTACAATTTAAAGCCACTCCAGCAGTATGCCTAGCATAAGGCAGCTGTGAAAGCCATGGCATGGTCTCCCCACCAGCACAGCCTGTTAGCGTCAGGTGGTGGTGGTTCACTTGCCTGTTGTACCCTTCTAGACAGGTTTTCCCTCTTTCGTCCATTTCTGATGACAGTAGGGTCCCAGCACTACCCACCCTCCCCACTACTAACTTCTTCTGTATCAATTCTTTCTTTTATGCCTCATTTGTATGAGATCATCACTCCTTTTTATCTCTCCCAAACCAGAGTAGAGCACAAAGGCCTGAATCCACCTGGATGTGAACAAGCTCTTTAAATGGGAATTCAGACAGATCCCAGGTCAGACAAAGAGTGTCCATGCGTTCTCATCAAAGGAATGCTCTTTCTCCACTCTCTAGGGAGGCCCTCAGGAAAGCAGGGACCTACTCAGGATCCAGCTTTCCCTATGTGTCTTCCACGCCTGTCTCTCCTGAAGAAATCCCAGAAGACCCACCCAACGATTTCTGGCTCCAACTACTCCTACCTAGGTAGAGAGTAATGCCTCCATGTTCTCACCCACAATCTGGAGTCACAGCTGTTTACTCTCAGGTTTCTCTCTGCAGGTCAGTGCCGCCCAAGGTCAGGTGCTCTGTCCTGGGCCCTCTTCTCTTGCCCTTTGCTGCTGCACTCCCGGATGCAATGACCCTCTCTGTGCCGCTGACTCTCGCCCCTGTCCATCCTGCCCCAGCCTCTCTGCTGCCCGCCCGTCTCCCATCTCGGACTGCCTTTCAGACATCTCCAGCTGCACGTCCAGTAGACGCTGAAAACATTCTCTTTCCCTTAAACCCTTCCCCCACCGCCTTCTCCAGGACTGCTGAGGGCCCCCTGCCTGGCACCTGCCTGCCCCGCCCTCTCCTCACTCCCTCGTGGCCCCTGGGAAGACCACTCCCTGAGGCTGGCTGTGCCACCAGTGCCACGTGGGTTCGTGCCCAGCGGGCCACTGTGCCCCCGTGGTGCCAGCACGTCCCTGGAGCATGGCAGCTGAGGCGGGTCCTCTCAGAAGCCATGGCAGTGTCCCATGGGGTGCAGAAATGTCCTGCAGAGCCCTCAGCCCCCCTTAGCTCGGTGAGAAGCCCGAGGTGGACCCCGCACCGTCCCGCACGCCTCGGCACCACGCCCACGCTCCTCCTCCATCAGCCTACTCGTGAGCTCTCCCAGCGCAGTTTCACCGCTACCCTGACGCGCGTGGCAGGGGCTGGCTCCAGGCCAAGCTGGGTGAGCATCGCTGAAGGCACAGCCTGGTCCGCTTTGCGGGCAAGCAGCTGGGGGCAAGAGTTAGGAGCCGCGGGCCCCTTCCCTCCCCTATCTGGTGGCTTTGTTTTCGTGTGGTTGTTTTGCGGTGTGGGGGCGGGGCCAGGGAGGGTTCCTCTTGCTCTAGGGTGCCAATCCCCTCTTGTCCTGCAGGGGGCGATGGAGGGGACGGGATGCGGAGGACTTCCTGGCCTTCCCCTGAGTGCTGAGGCAGGAAGCAGCCCTCGCGGAGGAGCCCCTGGTGGTGAGGCGACCACCACGTGCTTCCCCTCCCCTGCACTTTCCTGCCCCGCCCCACCACGAGGCCGGAAGTCCGCGGAACAGCATCCGCCCGACAGCGCGACGGTCGAAGTGGTCACAGCAGGCCCTGCCGGGTGAGGGGGTCGGAGGGGTTTGTGGGGCCCTACGCTGGTGGGTGGCGGGAGGGTGGCGCACCCGGGCCTTGTGGGGGGGTGGGGGGCCGGGCCTTGTGGCGGAAGGGTGCCCGGAGGGTGGCGGGGCCCGGGCCTGGTGGCGGGAGGGTGGCCGGAGGGTGGCGGGGCCCCTGCCTTTTGGCGGAAGGGTGGCGGGCCCGGGCCTTGTGGCGGGAGGGTGGCCGGAGGGTGGCGGAGCCCGGGCCTGGTGGCGGGAGGGTGGCCGGAGGGTGGCGGGGCCCCTGCCTTTTGGCGGAAGGGTGGCGGGCCCGGGCCTTGTGGCGGGAGGGTGGCCGGAGGGTGGCGGGGCCCGGGCCTGGTGGCGGGAGGGTGGCGCACCCGGGTCTTGTGGGGGGGGGGGGGGGCGGGCCTTGTGGCGGAAGGTTGGCCGGAGGGTGGCGGGGCCCGGGCCTGGTGGCGGGACGGTGCCCGGAGGGTTGCGGGGTCCGGGCCTGGTGGCGGGAGGGTGGCCGGAGGGTGGCGGGGCCCGGGCCTGGTGGCGGAAGGGTGGCCGGAGGGTGGCGGGCCCGGGCCTTGTGGCGGTAGGGTGGCGAGGCCGGCCTTTTCCCCTGATTCCTTCTTCTTGCAGGAAGCCTCTGCGCCTCCCTCTGTTTGTCCTCTCTTGTTGCCAGGCCACTCGGTTCACGCGTCCGACCGCCCATCTTCGCCTCGGTTAGTGGGCGATGCCCAGTGGCCAGCACCTCTCCCCCAGGCCCAGGGCAGCCATTCAAGGAAGGCCCGCTCCTCCTCCAACCCGGCCTCAACTGGGGAGCTTGGAGGAGCCCAGGCCCAGAGAAACTCCTCTCCCTTTCCCTCCCCCTCCCCTACATCCTCTGCCTGCTTCTCCCCCTCCCTCCCCTTTCCCCCTCCTATTCCTTGTTCCCTACCTGCTTCCCTCCTCCCCCTTCCCCTCCTTTCCCTCCTATCCTTCTTTCTCCCCTTCCCTCCTCCCCACGATTGACCTTGGCTACAACCTTGATGAATATCCTCAGCCCTGAACTCCCAGGAGGTAACTCCTCCCCTCTCTTCTCTTCTCAGAGACACGCCTTGATGATTGTCAGTATGGCTGACATATTCTTCCTCTTCATCCTCATCCTCCTCCTCGTCATCCTCCTCCTCTTCATCATGCTGTTCCTCCTCCTCATTATATTCCCTGATGATGACATTGAAGATTATGCATAATCCTGAACTCCCAGGAGGAATCTCCACTCCAACATCGACCTCGACCATTCCTCCCAATGCCTGACCACCAAGAGAACTTCTCTCCCCACCCAGTGTCATTGAATGTATTCTGCTATGATTTTCAGTAAAGTTTATTATTGTTTGCTGTTGTTACTTTCATAGTATATGGGCCAGGGAGCTTGCTAGTAAGCCAAGTTACCTCAATTGTCTGATCTGCAATGGGTTAAAGAAAGGCCCCTGACATTAACTTGATAATTCGTTGTATTGGAAATACTGTTAGGAACTGTACTCTTCTTTCATCTCTTTGGGATCTGGATGTAATTGTTAAACGACTGACATAAATATGTGCAGAAAATCAGTAGCAGATTAGTAGCTTGAGTGAGCTGACATTTTAAGATTTCATTCTCTACCCCCATGCTTAGGTTGCAGTGCACTGTTGTGCCTTCATCGAAGAACTAGAAATGGCAAAGGAAAAGATTTTTAGAAATCAGTCTTTAACTAGCTTCAGTCTGCAAAACAAGGTCAGATAAAGATCTGGAGAATCCTGCCCACCCCACCTTTCAGCATAATCTGTGGAAAGTCCCTAGTAAATCGAGTACTGTATAAATAGTGGACATGGTAAATGGACATGGATATGGATATCGGTTATCCTGATCTGTGACTATTACAAAAGGTCTTAAACAAACCCTTTCTTCTGGCGTTCAGACTGAGAATTGTTTCATTACCTCCCTCTGAGAAAGCTCTCAAAGGTTTCCCTGTTTGGGAACCCTGGCCACCCCTAGCCAGCACAACCCCTTGAGGAAAGAAACCCTTCATCTGAAATCTTAGAGTAAGAAATTCTAAAAACAACTTAGAACACTTAGTCCAGCCCACTCTAAGAGAACCTAATGATAACAGGTGTAAATTCAAACTGTCCCCCTGTCTAAGTGTACATCTGTATTGGCTGACTACTAGGATCAGCTCCTACCTGCTAAGTCTCCCAAAAGGAAAAGAGTCAGTCCACTGAGAGGGCATCCAGGTCTATAAAGAAGTAGAAGAAAAGATTATATGGAGCTGGAAATCGTCATGGAATGTCTTTCAAAAATGGAAATATATGAATGTATGGACAGTAACCTCTTATCTTTGGAAGTGCCAAGAGTACTAGGCCTTAGAAATTAAGTTAAGTGAAAATATCAACATTAGGGGTTACAAATTATATCATATATTTTACAATTATATGTGTATAGAATATATATCACATAATTTTTAATATATGATTACATATACAAAATGTAGAATGTATATGATGCATATATAGAATAAACCTATGTATAAATATGTTAGACAGAAGATAAAGAGAGCTGAGAGCCCAGAACATGGACTGTGGAGGATGGGGGACGATGGGGATGATGAGCCACCACAGGAAATATAGAAGGAGAGGCAGGAAGAGGGCGGAAGACCAAGAGAGCCCAGGGTCAGGAAATCCCAGAGGAAAGTGATCCCAAGCAGACTGGGCCCAGTAGATGCCGGTGCTGCCAGGCTGAAGTGAGAGAAAAGGCTGTCAGTGATTGGCAAGGAAGAGATCCCCAGGAACTTGGCAGGGGGCCCTTTGTGTTGAGTGATGTGAACAGAAGGCAGGCTGCAGAGGGGAGAGAACGGAGAGACGGGAGGGGAAGTGGAGGCAATGGCGATGGAGGGGCATTTGGGGAAGGGTGGCCAAGGATCAACTGCTTCAGGTAAGGAGTCACCGTCCGGAAGGGGGCACATCTACAGCTGGCCTCAGTGCACCCAAAGCTGTCTAGCTGTCTGGGATTAGGAGGAGGATGCTGAAGAGGAAATCCTTGACCAAGACCCCTGGAAGAGCTCCTGGAGAGCCCCTGTTGCTGGGAGTTCCCATGTGTCCACCATCTGAAAGGAAAAACTGATCCTTTGTTTCTCCACACCTGCTCTCCCCCTCGGGGGTGACCTTTGGGACAAGCCCTGGGCCCTATGAACCCTGAGGGAAAGACATGCCACCTCTGACCCCAACCACATCCAATCCGTGCAGCTCCCTAAGGACACCCATCTTGGAGAGAAACCTGGTGTTCACTCTATTTTGTTGTGCCCTGGGCAGACACAACAGCCAGTAGACTGGCACAGGCTGGCAGTCACCACTTAGCAAATGCCTGCCTTGTTCTAGGTACTTCACTAAATACCAGGGATGCAGAGAAGGGCCAAAGGCCTCAATGACCTTGAGCTTAAAGTAGGGGAGGGGGAGGAGGTCACATAGAAGCAAGCCAGGACAGAAGATTTTGGCAGAATAAGGAGGAGATGATGGATGGAAAGAAGGGGTACTTAGGAGGCAGGAAGCTGAGACTTGGAAGACCCTGGGGGAGAGCAAAGGTCTCTGGCACCTTTGAAATAACACCTGAACTCAGAGCAGCACAGGTGCCCTTTGGCACCTTGCAGCCTTCCCTCTGACAGCACCTCCCCACTTTAAGCTGGATCTGTCTCCTTGGGACAAGGTGGTCTGCATGCTGTGTGTCCCCTTCCCTCTCTGTCCTACCTCCCATGAGCCTGGGAGCTCTTAGAGGGCAAGGACTTTTGGAGGATTGGGTTCTTTATTTTGGGTCTTCCTTGTACCCCTAGAGCTTATCATGGAGCTGCCAGTGAGCTTGACTGACTGTGCTGGGCAGTGGTGGAAGACACCAGAACAAAATCATCCTCACCCCTCTCGGGCCCAACAGTCTTGCAAAGGCTTGGAGCCAAACAGGAGATGGGGAACAGAACTTAGACTCCTGGGCCTCAAAAGGAATTTGGGGCCAAACAATTCGAAACGTGTCCATAGAAACAGGGGGGAGCCAATTTGTGAAGGACTTCAAATCCAAAGGAAAGACTTTCTAGTTCATCCCAGCTTCGAGAAGGAGCCACCATGTCTTCTTGAGCAAGAAGAGTGCCACATGTATACTGTGGTCGGCCAACAAGCATTTGTTAGGCACCTACTATGTGCCAGGTACCGGGCCAGGGGCTGGGGTAAAAATCCAAATAACAAGGGAGCCAGTCCCAGCTGTTAAGAAGAGTACACTCCAGTAGAGGAAGCAAAAATCCAAGCGGAAGCTGAAGAGGGAGGGGTAGGAGGGCTGCCTGAAAGGTCCAGCAAAGGCCCAAGGCAGGGGAGCTGGTGGGAAATGGTTGGAAAGACTGTTCTGGGCCCCATCTTTAAACAGAGGCCGTGGGGCAGAGGGTGCTGAGCAGATGTGGATGCCAGCCAGGTTCAGGCTTGCAGGGCATGGAGATGGGTCGATGACGGCCTTCCTGGGGAAGGAAGGCAGGGCAGAGAAGGCCAAGGAGGAGGCTGTGCCCCATACCTGGAATGCTTTCCCCTCTAACCTTTGCCCCTTGGGATCCATGACTCCCTTTAACATTCAGCTAAAACACCAAATTCTCCAAGAGGCCATACTGGATTCCCCAGGTGGTTAGACCTCTTCTGCGTCCCCAACCTGCCCCCTTCCAAATACCTGTGGGTTTATATTTCATGCAGTCTGTGTTAACTTAACCTTCAGGACATGGGGTTCCCCCTGCCCTGCCCGGAGGGTGGGGGATGGTTTTGTTTTAGTCTCTTCTGCCACCACCCAGCACAGTCAGTCAGTCAGCTCCCTGGCAGCTATCAGGTGTTACCAGGCCCCGGGCTAACCTCTGCGGATACAAGGAAGGCATCGAAGAAACAACCAATTATCTGAGGAGGCAGTGCCAAGTGCCAGCATCGGGTTAATCTCACACCGATCGTTTTGGATTTCTAGGCCTAAAGTTCCCTTTCAGTAACATCAGGGGGTCTGTCTCCATGACCTGACATGCCCCTCACTGCCACCCTGGGTCTGGATGGTCTCACAACAACCACTTCAACTTCCTAGGCCTCAGTTTCCTTTTTGGTAACATCAAGTGATTGGGCTTCATGATCTGAGGTGCACCTCACTGCCAAATTCTGCATGGTCTCAAGTCAGGAACCTCAGATTTCTGGGTCTCACTATCCCTTTCAGTGAAATCAGCATGTAGGTCTCAATTATCTGAGAGGGACCGGTCCGCTTGAGGGTTAAGTCATAAAAATCACTGAGGCTTTGTGATTCTCAGTTTCCCTCTTAGTGAAAAGTCTCAGTGAAAGTAGATGAGCCAGTGCGCCCAGCCAGGCTAGGTGGTATCTAATGCCAAGAATGCCAATTTTGTAAGCCTCAATTTCCCTTTTGATAACACAAGTCAGTTAAACGATATGTGCTGAATGGGCTCTGCTGGGCTTTGGGTGATCTCACACCAGTCTTTTCAGCTTGTGAGGCCGTTTTTTGTCTTTCAGCGAAAGCAGGCCTGAGGACACCATTATCTCAGGGAAGTCTGCCAGTTTATGCCCAATCCCAGCTGGCTAGGCCTCAGGTTCCCTTTCATTCCCTTCACAGACATAAAGTGTGTGAACTGAGGGGGCTCTCACAGCCTAAGGGTGACCTTACACCAGTCATGTCTGCTTTCCAGGACTCATGTTCCCTTTTATTGAGAGGAGAGGGTTGGACTCCTTGATCTAACAGGAGCCAGCTATTTTGAATGATCTTTAAAGAAAGAGTCACTTCAGTTCCCTGGGCCTCCATTTCCCTACCTGGGACAACTTCAGGTTGACTTCTGTGACTTCACAGGCCCTTGCCAAGCTATGGGTGGTCTCCCAACAATCACTTCAGCTTAGTAGGCCTCATTGCTAGGCGCATTGCTTTTACTGAAAGGGAAACTGAAGGTGAGAAAGCTGATGTTCCTGGTGTGGTGTACCACCTAGGCTGGGATGGAGGGCTTGGGTCATATACTTTCCCTGAGGCTTTTCACTGAGAGGGAAACTGAGGACCAGGAAGCGTTAGTGACTGTTATGACTTCACCCTGAAGCTGGCAGGACCATCTGAGATAATGAAGACCTAGATGCTGATTTCACTGAAAGGACAAGTGAGGCCCAGAAAGCTCAGTTCCCTGATAGGAGATCACTCCGAGGGTAGCAGGGAGGGCCATCTGAGACCAGGGAGTCCATCCGCCTGTGTTACCGAAAGGGAAACAGAGGCCCAGGTAGCTGCAGTGGTTGTTGTAAGATCACCCAGAGGGTGGTAGTGAGGGGCATCCCACATCATGGAATCTGACCACTTGCTTTAACAGAAAGGAAAACTGAGGCCTAGAAATCTGAAGTGAGTGATGTGAGATTATCCCTAGGCTTGCAGTGCCGCCTCAGATGATGGAGCCCTAGTACCTGGTGGTTTCAAAGGAATGGAAACTGAGGTTTAGCATGTTGAAGTGCCTGTAGAGCGATCACACAGGAGAATTCAGGGCATCTCAGATCTTGGAGTCTGACTCCCTGCTAGTCCTGAAAGGGAAACTAAACCCTAGTGAGCTGAAGTGACTTCTGTGAGATCACACCAAAAGCCTGCCATGGATCTTTCACCTTGTATCATTTAACCCCTTTCTGTTACTGAAAAGGAAACTGAGACCTAGAAAGCTGAAGTGATTGGTATGAGATGACCCAGAAGCTGGCAGTGAGGAGCATCTCAGATCATGCTATTGGACCCCCTGCTGTTACTGAAAGGGAAACTGGGGCCTGGAAATCAGAAGTGATTGGTGTGAGATCAGCCCTTGGCTGCCAGTTCCTCCTCAGATAATCGAGTCCTCAGCCCCGCTTTCCCTGAAAGTCAAACTAAGGCCTAGCAAGCTGAAGTGCCTGGTATGAGATCATCAAAAGGCTGCCAGGGACCTTCCAGCTCATAAATTTAAACCACTGCTCTTACTGAAAGGGAAACCGAGACCTGCAATGCTCAGGTGAATGGCATGATATAGCCCAAATTATGGCAATGACGGGCACTTCAAATCATGGAGTCTGACTCCTTGCTGTTACAGAAAGGGAAGCAGAGGCCTTGGAAGCTGAAGTGCTTGTTGTCAGATCACCCAGCAGTGGCAGTAAAGGGCACCTCAGGTAATGGAATCTGACCCCCTGTGTTACTGAAAGGGAAATTAAGGCCTAGAAATCCAAAGGATTATTGTGCAATCAGCCTGACTCCTGTTACTGACTCCATGGATAATGGAGTCCTAGTACCTGCTTTGAAAGGAATGGAAACTGAGATCTAGCATGTTGAAGTGCCTAGAGAGAGATTACAGAGGAGAAGTCAGGGGCATCTCAGATCGTGGAGGCCAACTCCCTGATGTTGTTGAAAAGGAAACAGTGGCCTAGACAGCTGAAGTGGCTGTGGGGAGATCACCCAAAAGGTGGCAGTGAGGGACATCTAAAATCATGGAATCTGACCCCCTTCTCCTACTGACAGGGAAATTGAGGCTTAGACATTTGAAGGATTGCTGTGAGATGACCCTAGGCTGGCAGCGTCTCCTCAGATAACGGAATCCTAGCAGCTCCTTTCAAAAGAATCGAAACTGAGTGTCTACCATATTGAAGTGCTTAGAGAGAGATCAAAGAGGAGAAGTCAGGGGCATCTCAGATCATGGAGTCTGACCCCCTAATCCTACGGAAAAGGAAACTGAAGCCTAGAAAGCTGACTTTCTTGTTGTGAGATACCACATAGGCTGGGAGGGCACACTTGGGTCATATGCGGTTTTTTTAGGAGAGTTTATTTCTTTAATTTTCAAGTTAACAGGTTTCATAGATGGAAACACAAATTAAAATGATGCTGGCTAATAGACATATTTATAGCTATGTGTAATGAACGAAGGACTAAAGGTAGGAGGAAGCATAGTGAGTGTCCTCGAAGAAACTAGGTCTGTAGCCAATTCAGGGAGGTTGCCTTTGGTTGCCATACAAAGAAATCTAAGTTGACCACATTAGCTTGTGAAGAAGTCAGAACAGCTAAGCAGCAGGACTGATGTACTCATGATGGAGTCAGTGTCGATCACAGGGGTCATGGAGATTGGATATCTTCCTTCCTTTTCCCAGGTCTACCCCAACACAGAGCATTAGCAGCATTATCACTCCTATCCAAGTGATCCTGCTGGTTTAGGACAGGGATGGGGAACCTGTCACCTTGAGGCCACGTGCGACCCTCCAGGTCCTTGGGCGCAGCCCACTGACTGAGTCCAAGCCTCACAGAACAAATCCCTTTTTGAAGGAGATTTGTTCTATGAAGCCCACACCCGGTCAAAGGGCGCACTGAGGACCCAGAGGGCCACACGTGGTCCCGAGGCCACAGATTCCTCCACCTGGTTTAGGAAGTGGAGGCCACCTTCTGAAGTCCTGAGGGAAAAGAGGCTTTCTGGACAGCATGAAGGAGCAGAATCCAGGAACAGAAAGTTCTGTTTTGTCTGTGTCCTAGGAACAGTATGATATTGAAGTACACTGGATTGTAGTGAATGTAGTAGGAAAGGTAGAAGCTTCACCTGGATTGTGGTGGTTTTGTAACAGAAGAGACACAGCTGTCTGGTGGTTCTTAGGCCAGTGAGGTGGAAAGCAGGAAAAATAGAGTCAGATGCCCAGTCTAGTGTTGCGTCCACTTGATGGTTTTCAGGTCAATTCCATCTTGCACCATTTCCCAAAAACTTTTACAACGATAGATGCACTTCTCAGCTGTATGGTCCACCTCTTCCTCTGTGGTGAAACGACCAATGCCAAATCTGATGGAAGAGTGGACTAAATCTTCATCTGTGCCAATGGCTCTGAGTACATAGGATGACTCAAGGAATGCAGAGATACAGGCTCTGCCTGAAGACAAAGCCATATCCTGGGGAACCATCAACAGACTCTACCCTTCTGTATAGGCAAAAGGCAAGTTGATGCAGCCTGGATAGTGTTGCTCTGTGTCCCCGTTCATCACCACATCAAGAAGGTTGCTCATTTTCTTGTCTATCAATCTTTCTGATAGCAGGGAGAACCTCTTATGGTCATTCTTCATCGCTTGGTCTCCCAGACCAACCACTAAGGGTATGGGCACCATCCGAGAGTGGATGCCCCACTCCTGGACTCCACCACTCTGTACAGCCTCCACACACACTTGGGGCTGATGGTGGATGTAGATTGTACCAACACCTTTTGGGCCATAAGCTTTATGACCAGTGATGCTCATGCGATCAATTTTCATGTCATTCACATTGAGTGGAATTTTTCTAACCACCTGGGCTGCATCCATATGGAAATATACTTTTCGGGAACTGCAAATCCGTCCAATGTCTTCAATAACTTGCTTCACTCCAATCTCATCGTTCACAGTCACGATAGAGACAAGGTTTACGTCTGGTCGTATTGCTGCCTCCAGCTCCTTCAGATCAATGATTCCACTCTTCTGCACTGGGAGATGTGACCTGAAAGCCCTCAGCTTCCAGAGAATGACATGAGTCCGGTACATATTTGTGCTCTGTTTGTGTGGTGATCGCATGCTTTTTCCATGCAGAACCTGGCCACACCCTTAATTGCTAAATTGTTGAATTCAGTGGCTCCACTAGTGAAGATAATCTCACGGGGGTCAGTCTCAATCAATGATGCTACTTGTTGGCGTGCATGCTCCACAGCGGTCTCACTTTCCTGGCCATATGAATGAGTCCTGTAGTGTGGATTCCCAAAGTAGTTGATCAGGTAGGGGACCACGGCATCCAACGCTCGAGGATCCATGGGAGTCATGGCTTGTGCATCCGTGCAGAGAGGCCGAAGCACTGTCTCCTCCACATCTGAGAAACGAGATTGGTGAGCTGACTGGTCTAGGCTGCGCAGGCACAGTCCCCAATGCGGAGGTGAGGGGCCCAGGACCCTAGTCTCCCTTCTCCACACACCGCACCGCAGCATCTTCTCCACTGACTCCCGTGGCCAGAGTCGTTTCACTCAGAGGGAAGCTGAGGTCCAGAAAGCTTTAGTAAATGCTATGACTTCACCACAAAGCTGACAGACCCCTCTCAGAGAATTTAGACCTAGATTCTCATTGAAATGAAAGGGACAGTGAGGACCAGACAGCTGAGGTGTCAGATGGGAAATCACCCAGAGGTTGTCAGTGAGGGGCATCTCAGGTCATGGAGTCCAACTCCCTGATGTTGCTGAAGAGGAAACAGAGTCCTAGATAGCTGAAGTGGCTGTGGTGAGATCACCCAGACAGTGGCAGTGAAGGGCATCTCAGATCATGGAGTCTGACCACCTGTTCTTACTGACAGGGAAATAGAGGCCTAGAAATCTGAAGGATTGCTGTGAGATTAGCCTAGGCTGGCAGTGTCTCCTCAGATAATAGAATCCTAGCATCTCCTTTCAAAAGAATCGAAACCAAGTGTGTACCATGTTAAAGTGGGAAGAGGGAGATTATAGAGGAGAAATCAGGGGCATCTCAGATCATGGAGACTAACTCCCTGTTGTTGCAGAAAGGGAAACAGTGGCCTAGACACCTGAAGTGGTTGTTGTGAGATCACCCAGAGGGTGACAAGGAGGGGCATCTCAGATCACGGAGTCTGCACCCTTCTCCTCCTGACAGGGAAATTGAGGCTTAGCAAGTTGAAATGACTGGTGTGAGATTACCCATATATGGGCAAGGGCCTGGGAAATGACAGACTTCAACCTGCTGCAGTCACAGAAAAGGAACCGGTGGTGCACAGTGCTCAAGTGTCTTTTTTAAGATTATCCACAAAATAGCTGACCCCTCTCAGTTCAAGGGTTCCAACACTCTCCTCTTTTTTTAAAAAAAATTGAATTCTTTCATTTGTTTATAGTGTTTGACAATCACCTCCATATATCTTAGATATTTTTTTCCACCCCCTTCCCCTCTTTCCCCCTCCCTGGAGCCCTTTCCGTTGCATCCCTGGGATGGCATACAATCTTATATAGATTCTACATGTACATTTTTATTAAATGCACGTTGCATAGAAGAATTAAAATGATTGGGAGAAACCATAAGACAAAACAAAACATAAAACCAAAGAAAATGGTCTGTTTCTATATGGGATTCAATTCCATACTTCTTTCTCTGGATGTAAAAGGCATTTTGTCTCAAGTCCATTGGAAATTTTTTAAGTCCAAGCATTTCAATGAAATTCTAAGTCTACTAGAAAAATTCCTCAAACTCTGTGGTTGTTGCTGTATGCAAAGTTCTCCTGGTTCTTCTCCTTTCACCCAGCATCAGTTCACATAAGTCTTTCCAAGCCTCTCTGAAGTCTTCCTGTTCATCATTTCCTATAACACAATAGTACTCCATTACATTCATATACCACAATTTATTCAGCCATTCCCCAATTGATGGACATCCCCTTGTTTTCCAGTTTTGGGCCACCGCAAAGAGAGGTACTGTAAATATTTTTGTACAAGTGGCACCCTTTCCCATTTCTATGATCTCTTCGGAACAGAGTCCAGAAGACATATTGCTGGGTCAATGGGTATGCACATTTTTGTAGCCCTTTGGACATAGTTCTAAATTGCCCTCCAGAATGGTTAGAGCAGCTCACAGCTCCACCAACAATGAATTAGTGTTCCAACTCTCCCACATCTTCTCCAACATTTATCATCTTCCAGTTTTGTCATGTTAGCCAATCTGATAGGTGTGATGTGGTACCTCAGAACTGTTTTGATTTGCATCTCTCTGTCCAATAGTGATTTAGAGCATTTTTCCTTATGATTACAGATAGCTTTAATTTCTTCCTCTGAAAATTACCTGTTCATATCCTTGGACCATTTATCAAATGGCAAATGACTTGTATTCTTGAAAATTTGACTCAGTTCTCTATATATTTGGGAAATGAGACCTTTGTCACAGACAGTAGTTGTAAAAATTCTTTCCCAGTTTTCTGCTTCCCTCCTAATCTTGGTTGCATTGGGTTTGGTTGTGCAGAAACTTTTCAATTTAATGTAATAAAAATTATTCATGTTGCACTTCATAATGTTCTTTATCTCTTGTTGGGTCACAAATTTCTCCAGTCTCAATAAATGTGACAAATACACTATTCCTTGCTCCTCTAATTTGTTTACAGCATCTATCTTTATACCTAGATCATGCATCCATTTCGACTTTATTCATGTATATTGTATTAGGCATTGGTCTATGCCCAGTTTCTACCACACTATTTTTCTGTTTTCCCAGCAGCTTTTGTCGAACAGTGAGTTCTTATCCCAGAAGCTGGGTTCCTTGGGTTTATCAAACACTAGACTGCTACATTCATTAACTGCTATGTCTTGAGTACCTAATATATTCTACTCTTCCACCCCTCTGTTTCTTAGTCAATACCAAGTGACTTTGATGATTGCTGCTTTATAATAAAATTTGAGATCTGGTAGGGCTAGGCCACCTTCCCTAGCATTTCTTTCCATTAGTTCCCTTGATATTCTGGACCCTTTGTTCTTCCAGATGAACTTTGATATTATTTTTCCTAGCTCTAGAAAATAATTCTCTGGTAGATTGATTAGTATGGCACAGAATAAGTACGTTAATTTAGGTAGAATTGTCATTTTTTTATATTAGCTCGGCCTACCCACGAGCTACTGATGCTTTTCCACTTACTTCGATTGGATTTGATTTGTGCAAAAAGTGTCTTGTAATTGTGTTCATATAGTCCCTGGATTTGTTTAAGCAGACCCCCAGATATTTTACAGTGTCTAATGCAACATGAAATGAGACCTCTCTTTGCATCTCTTGCTGTTGGACTTTGTTAGCTCTATATAGAAATGTAGATGATTCATGTGAGTTTATTCTGTAACCTGCAACTTTGCCAAAGTTGTTTATTATTTCAAGTAAATTTTTACTTGATTCTCTAAGTATATCATCATATCATCTGCAAAGAGTGATAACTTAGTTTCTTCTTTGCCTGTTCTAATTCCTTCAATATCATTTTCTTCTCTGATGGCTAAAGCTAACATTTCTAATACCATGTTGAATAACGGTGGTGATACTGGACATCCTTGTTTCACCCCTGATCTTATTGGAAATGCATCTAGCTTGTTCCCATTACATATAATGATTGCTGATAGTTTAGATACTGCTTATTATTTTATGGCAAGTTCCATTAATTCCTATGCTTTCCAGTGTTTTCAATAGGAATGGGTGTTATATTTTGTCAAAAGCTTTTTCTGCATCGAGTGAGATCATCATATGGTTACTGTTCGTTTTGTTGTTGATATGATCAATAATGCTAATACTTTTTCTAATATTGAACCAGCCCTGCATTCCTGGTATAAATCCTACCTGATCATAATGTATCATCGTTGTGATAAGTTGCTGTATTCTATTTTCTAATATTTAAAATTTTTGCATCTATATTCATTAGAGAAATTGGTCTATAATTTTCTTCTCTGTTTTGGCTCTTCCTGGTTTAGATATCAGAACCATATTTGTATCATAAAACAGAATTTGGGAGGACCCCTTCTTCCTCAGTTTTGCCAAATAGTTTGTATAGTATTGATATTAACTGTTCTTTAAAGGTTTGATAGAATTCACTTGTGAATCTAGCTGGTCTTGGAGATTTTTTCCTAGGGAGTTCACTGATGGCTTGTTCAATTTCCTTTTTTTCGATGGAGTTATTTAAGGACTCAATTTCCTCTTCTGTTAATCTGGGCAATTTATATTTTTCAAAATAATCATCCATCTCATTCAGATTACCAAATTTATGGGCATAGATTTGGGCAAAGTAATTTCTAATTATTGTTTTAATTTCTTCCTCATTGGAGGTGAGTTTGCCCTTTTCATTTTTGACATTTGTAATTTGGCTTTCTTCTTTCTTTTTTTTTAATCCAACTGATCAAAGATTTATCATATTTTATGGTTTTTCTCATAAAAGCAACTCAGTTTTATTTATTAGTTCAATAGTTTTGTTAATTTCACTTCTATTAATCTCTCCTTTGGCTTTCAGTATTTCTCATTTAATATTTATTTGTGTATTTTCAATTTATTCTTTTTCTAGTTTTTTCAGCTGCATGCCCAATTCATTGATCTCCCCCTTCTCTGTTTTATTCATGTAGGCGTTCAAAAACATAAAATTTGCTCCAAGAACTGCTTTTGCAGTATCCCATAAAACTTGGTAGGTTGTCTCGTTATTGTCATTCTCTTGAATGAAATTGTTGATTGTTTCTATAATTTGTTGTTTAACTCCCTCATTTTTTAGGAAAAGATTATTTAGTTTCTAATTAATTTTTGGTTTATTTTTCCATGGCCTTGGATCACATATAAGTTTTATTGCATTATGATCTTAGAAAGATGCATTGACTCTCTTTACCTGTCAGCACTCGATTGTGAGGTATTTATGGCCGAGTACATGGTCAATTTTTGTATATGTGCCATGTACTGCTGAGAAAAAGATATATTCCTCTCTGTCCCTGTTCAGTTTTCCCCAAAGATCTATCACGTCTAACTTATCCAGAGTTTTATTCACCCCTTTAAGTTCTTTCTTGTTTATTTTGACATGAAATTTTTCAAGTTCAGAGAGGGGGAGGTTGAGGTCCCCTACTAGTATAGTTTTGCTGCCTATTTCCTCCTGTAACTCCCCCAACCTCTCCTCTAAGAATTTGGATGCTATACCACTTGAAGCATACATGTTTAATAATGAAATTGCTTCATTGTCTATGGTGCCTTTTGGCCGGATATCGTTTCCTTCTTTATCTCTTTTGATTAGATCTATTTCTCTGTTTGCTCTGTCTGAGATTAGAATTGCTACCCCTGCTTTATATACATCAGCTGAAGCACGAAATATTCTGCTCCAAACTTCAACTTTACCCTGTGTTTATGCCTCCGTTTCAAATGTGTTTCTTTGTAAAAACATATTATTGGATTATGGTTTTTAATCCATTCTGCTATCCATCTCAGTTTTATGGGAAAGTTCATCCAATTTACCTTTACAGTTATGATTACTATCTGTGTCTGTCCCTCCATCCCCTCTCCCCTTGTTTATGTTTTTAGTTCTCCCTTTTCCTTTCCCCTCCCCGATAGAGTTTTAATTTTTGTCTGCTGCCTCCCTCAGTCTTCCCTCCCTTCTTTCAGCCCCCCTCTCTTTTAATCCCCTTTTTCCCTTACTACTTCTTCCCTTCCTTTTCTCTCCCCCTTCCCCTCCTTCTGCATATAGAGCTAGTTGTATTTCTGTACTTAACTGCATTTATAGTTCCCTCCTTGAATCCAATCAGATGAGAGTGCCTCTCATATAATGCTCATCTCCCTCCCCTCTTTCAATCTACTGTAGCCTATTTTTGTGCCTCTTACTGTGATGGAATTTATTTTTTTCTGCCTCCTTTTCACATCTCCCATTACAATCCTTTTGCACCCTTAAATCACATTTGTTGTCATCACATCATTTAATTTATACCCACTCCCTCTATCATGTATATCCCTACTATATATAAAAATCAATATACAATTCTCAAGATTAGCAAGTATCCTCTTCCCATATAGGGATGTAAATAATTTGCCCATATTGAGTAACAATTTTTTTTCCTGTTAACCTTTTTATGCCTCTCTTGAGACCAGAGTTTGAAAACCGAATATTCTATTGAGCTCCAGCCTTTTCATCAGGAAGGTCTGCAAGTCCCTCATTTCATTGAATGTCCATCTCTTTGCTGGAAATATTATGCTCTACTTTGTTGGGCAATTAATCCTTAGTTTTAGTCCCAACTCCTTTGCTTATGGAATTATTCCAGTTCCTTCGATCTTTTAATGTACAAACTGCAAGGTTCTATGTGATCCTGACTATAGCTCCTGGGGAACCTGGGGCCTTGAGGCTACACATGGCCTTCTAAGGTCCTTGAATAAGGCCTGTTGATTGAGTCCAAGTTTTAAAGAACAACTCCTTTATTTAAGGGGATTTGTTCTGTAAAGTTGGGATTCAGTCAAAAGGCTGCCCTTGAGGACCTAAAGGGCCACATGTGACCTTGAGGCCACAGGTTCCCTACCCCTGGCCCGGTTGCTTCAGTCCCAGGGAGGAGTGAGCTCAAACTTAAGGCACCTTTTTGAGGCTTGTAAAATATTTTGCATGTATTATCTCATTTGGTTATGATATCACCCCTTGGAAGTATTATGGTGCCTATTTTGCAGATGAGGAGACAGAAACTTGCCCAGGGTCATCCAGTCAGATATGGCATTCGAACCCAGAATTCTGCTGACTCCAAGTCCGCAGTCATCCTACTTTCTCCCATACCACATTGTCTCTTTCTTCTTTGTAAAATAATTTTATTGATGCTCTTGCATCACACACGCATGCGCATTCACACACACACACACACACACACACACACACCCATCATTTAATTCTACTTCTCTCACCAACAAAGCTATCACTTCAAACAAGGAAAAACTGTTAAGGGAAACTGACCACCACTGTACCTGAGGATATAGACAGCATTACACATTTGTAACTCCTCCCACCCACCTGCCAGCAGGCATCATCTCCCCACCCAGACTGCTTAAGTGGGACAACAAAGGGTGGGATCCATAACACCCTTACTGACATTTAATGTGTGTGACCCTCGACCAGGCACATCACCTCTTTGAGCCTCAGGCTTCCCCACTGTACACTGGGCTGATATTATAATCCTTCCCGGAGCAGTTAGGTGTTGCTGCAGTGGATGGAACGCAGGGAGAGGTGGGGTGGGGTGGGGTGGGGTGAGGTGGAGGGGGAGAAAGTAGATGTTGGAGAGTGGAGAGGAGGGGCTGGGAGTGAGGAAGACTTGTTGTCCAATTAGATGCTTACTAGCTTAGCTGGGTGACCCCGGGCAAGCCACTTCACCCTGTTGGCCTCAGTTTCCTCATCTGTAAAATGAGCTGGAGAAAGACATAGCAAACCATTTCAGTATCCCTGCCAGGAACACCAATAAAATTTCTCATCCAGGGCTGTAGTGAAGGAGCGATGTTGGGTCAACTCTAGAATGATTTGATCAAGCACTTTAAAATTTATGTAGCATTTAATACACATTCTGACCTGATTCCCTCATTATTATCCCCATTTTAGAGAAGAGAAAACTGAGGCTCCAAGAGGTGAAATGCCTGGCCCGGGGTCATGGGTCTGGGATCAGAGTGGGGCCTGAGCCAACTGGGCCATTTCTTGACATTATTACCCTTTCCACCACAGGAGAGGAATGAAGGGCACAGTCCATACTGCAACCCCTCTGAGAGGGTCCATCCTATTCTGCCCCTGCATTTCTGGCTCTGAAAGACAACATGAGTTGCTGTGTCCCCATCATCGTTTGATGGGCTGATATGGTCAGGGCACCTGATGCCTTGGTGGAGGGCCCACTCAGGGGCCAAGCTTAGCTGGGCTTGGCCTCGGCTTGGCCTCCAACCTCCTTTCCCACTCAGGAGGACCTACCGGCGTTTTCTCTCTTCTGGTCTAGCCTTTCCACTTTCCTCAGGTGCAGAGTCCTGGACTTAGAGCCCAGAGACCTGGGTTTGAATCTACCCCTTACTAGCTGAATGACTGGGTAGTCAGTTAACTGTTCTGACTGAGCTGTTGCTGCGGGAATGGGATGGGGAGCAGGGGAGGGATTTCTGGACCAAGGGGAGGGCTTCCAGGGCCTAGGAGGGCTGGGAGTCCAGGAGCAGAGAGGGGCCGGGGAAGAGCAAACTTGACTCTTGACCTTCACTGGCTCTAAGAGTGGGGGCAGGGCAGGAATTGAGGAGGGGAGGTCCACACTCTCTCAGCCTTGAGTTCTTTCCCCTTTGGGGCAGGTGCCAACAAGGGTAGCACTCTAAGTCTGGAAGGCTGTCTGGATGCCAGTGGAGGTAGGGCTGGCTCTCTCACTTGACCATTCGTTCCTCTGAATACATTCCCCCACTTAGGTATCTAAAGGTGGGGGAGTGAGACCTGGGGACATCTACCAGCTTTCCTGGGGCTCAGAGGGTTGCATCAACCCACCAAACCCAGGACTTTCCTCTGGTGTGTCTATTGGTCATCCAAGGCAAGAACATCAGAGGGCAGTATAGGCCCCTGGGGGACAGAGGCACGGGCAAATGTAACTCATAGTTGAGAAATGACAGTTCTGGCTTTACAGTGACCATTTTTAATTTGGGGGGATTATGACCAAATAACTCAATTTACCTTATCGTTGAGCCTAAATCTGGAGCTGGAGTTCAACTCAGAGGGCGTTCAGTCTGGTTCTTTCACTTTACAGATAGGGAGATTGACGCCCAGATAATTTAAAGGACTTACCCAAGGTCACATAGTCAGCATTTAAACCCATATCCTCCAATTATAATCCCATCATGTTATCTCTCCGGGACTTTGGCCTGAACCAAGGGTTTCCCCTGAGAATCTCGGTATGTGTTGTAAGTGTGTAGCTGTGATTGTCTTCCTCCCTCCAAGAGGTGTAAAGGACTTGTGCAAATGTGTCCCCATGTAAGGTCCATATGTACACTACATATCTTGTAGAGTTGTCGAAGTGTAGAGACAGGCTTGATGCCTTCGGCAAGTGACAGGCTGATTTCTGCCTTGAGAGGAACAGGACAATGACTGGCACTTGCTCCCTTACCAATTGCTAATGCCAAAATTGTATCCATTTGTCCCCCTCAAATTTTGCTGATCTTGGGGTTCAGAACAAAAGCTACCTTTGTTCACTCTTTTTTATTTTATTTTCCTTTTTTGGTAAATTTTTTATTCATTTTAAACTTAAATACCAAAAAACGAAAAAAACATTCAAGTACGCAACAGAACATGAGAGAGGATTCAATATAAAATAGTAATTTTCCATTTCAAGAAAACCTATAAAATAAATAGTACACATTGTTTTCAAGGTTGCAGTTTTACTTTGCTTCCTTGTCGGTTTTCTTTTCAGCACATTTGACTGTATTTTGCCCCCACTATTTCCCTTTCGCCCTCCAAAGAAGGCTGCAATCATATGCAGATATACACATAGATATGTATAAATATATAAACATACACACGTATGTAAGACCATACTATGCATTTGCACATGTTATCTTTTCATAAGTTCACCTTTTCATGTTTTTCTAAATCAACCAGCCCATTTCCTAAGCCACAAAAATATTTCAACACCATCCCATCCTATCTGAGAGATAGTCTACAAAAAAATTTTTCCCTCAATTTTCTGCATCCCTTCTATTTTTGGCTACATAGGTTTTATTTATAAAGGAACATATTACTTTAAAATAACCAAAACTTTTTTACACTTCAACAATGTTCTCACCTTATAACATAGTTTAAGGTCTGATACTGCTGAATCTCCTTCCTTTACATCGCCTTTTCCCTGTATTTTTTAATTCCAGACCTTTATATTCTTCCAAATGATCTTTATTATTATATTTTATAACTGAATAAGAGAGCAGAGAGGAAAGGAAGCTCTGATGGCAGAGACTTGCTGAAGCAGACTCCAGACTTTGAAACTGAATAGAGCTGTAGGGTAGAAACCTGCCCATAGGAAGGAGACTTAGTTTAAACCCTTTTTGAGAGCTGTTAAAGTGAGCTGAGCTGTTAACACACCTCTCACCCTCTCTCTCTCTTCTCTCTCACTTTCTGTCTCTCTCTTCTCTGTCTCTGTCTTTCTCTGTCTCTCTCTCTGTCTCTCTCTGTCTCTCTGTCTCTCTGTCTCTCTCTCTCTCTCTCTCTCTCTCTCTCTCTCTCTCTCTCTCTCTTTCTCTTTGTCTCTATAGCTCAGTCTCTCTCCTTCCCCCTTCCATAAAACTACTGCATGGGACCATCCCCAGGTGACCTCCATTTAGGAAGTTCCCAGTAGTGAACACTAGAGGGTCTACTGAGCCAAGAAGTGATACCAGCCATCCTCCCCATTCACAATCCCCAACTCCCCAAACCAGAAACTTCTCATGCCTGAACTCGGGGATGTGCCCCTCCCTCAAAAAAGTTGTGTGCGTTTGTGGCTGAAGATTGTGTTCAAAGGTCTCTACCAACTCTAATATTCCTTGGTCTTAGAAATTCTGAGTCTCAGTTAGGTTGTGGAAGCTGGATTTGAACAAGCTCTTTAAATGGTAACTAAGATCTCAGGTCCAATGAAGACAGTTGACCTGTTCTCACCCATTCTCATTTATACATCAGCTTCGTTTTTGAAGAGGACCATGACATCAGAGAAATGATGACATGACTTGCACTTGACTTTGTTTTGAGTGAAGGAGGGCGGTGCAAGGGCACCAGCCTCACTTTCTTCTCCTGAGTCATCTGGATCCAGTGACCAGATATTCATCAGGATGACTGGAGAGGGCCCATATGTAAAGGGAGATCTTGGCCTCTTTGGCCTTGGGCAGATTCAGGTACTCTCTTTGGGGTGAGCTAAGTCCCATACAGTGAATAGGCCTGTTTAAGAAGGAGTGGCCCCTTTAACGAGCAAAAGAAAAAAAATAACTAAACCAAACTGGAAGGGAAGGGAAAGAGTTACAACTGATAATCACTCATTATCCAGGAGGGGTCCAGGTAACAGCCCTTAAGTGGAGTTTGGGCAGGGACCCAGTCTATTGTCTTCAGAGTGCAGTAGGTTTAAGGTTTAAGGTGAAAAGAGGAAAGGAAAGGAGAGGAGAGGACAGGAGAAGGCAAGAAAGGAGAGGGCAGGACATCAGACACTGGAGAAGATCCCAGGGGCTGGGTTGGAGGTGGCGCTCCAGGTAGAGTTAGGTTAACTTGAGGACATGTGGAGGAGGCAGACCCTACAGCTCAGTTGTGGGGTGGGGTGGAATCAGGGAGGGCTCCAGGGAGGAGGAAGCACCTGACCAGAGTGTTCCAAGGGCTCCTGCCCCTTCTCAGAAGCCATGTCCCCTGACCCCTGGCTCAGCAACACCTGAGGAAGGGGAAGTTGAGCTCTCTATTTCCCTCTACCCTCCTTGTCCCTGGCCTCAAGCAGAAAGAGCTGACTAGCCCCCCAAACTCCACTCTCAAGCACGGTGCGCCCAGTTTGGAGCCTCTGTGACAGCTGGGCCTGGCTATGCCTAGAGAGTAAGAGGGGCCAGTGCCTCCCTGGGCATTTCTCCCAGGTCATACTGGGGAACCTGCAGCCTTGAGGCCACCTGTGACCTTCTAGGTCCTTGGGTGCAGCCTTTGGACGGAACCCAAGTATAATGGAAGAAATCCTTTTGTTTGATCAGTGAAGCTGGGCTTCATTCTGAGGACCTAGAGGGCCACACGTGCCCTGGAGGCCCCAGGTGGACACCTAGTTCTTGGACCTCACACTCTGTCCTGTGGGGCTGCTGCTCTCAGGGGGCACAGCCCCTTTTCTTCCCCCTCCCATGTTCACGAGAAGGTTGTAGCCTCTCCTGGGCTGGATTCTCAGGAAGGGCCTGGTCAGACCTTGTCCAAATGATCAACAAGCAATCATGAAGTGCCCACTGGGGGTGGGGTCTTGTGCCAGGCACTGGCACTTGGAGATGAGCCAAAACCCAAATGCTCCCTGCTCTCACAGGGCTTGATTCTGTCAGGGGAGCCACTCAAATGAGATTCTGGCAGCAGAATCGATAGAAACCAAGCCCGAGGGAGGAAGGGCACCAAGACTCCAGGGCAGAGGAGGAGGGAGGGAGGTTTCTCACCATCCTAAGCCTAGCACCTCAAGAAGAAGGCAGCCTCTCTCTCCCTCCAAGGACAGCCAAGGAAACAATATCTGGCCGGCCCCTGCCAATCCCCATCTCTGCACAGGACAGGCCCTGACTGCTACCCACTGCCTGGCACCTCCGTTGTTCCTTTCCACTCTCTTGCCCAGCCTGGCATGAACCAGGAAGGCACAGGCAGAGGGCCCCTGGGGAATGCTGCTCCAGTGTCCTGTCACAGGCTGCTGAGGGCCAAGCTATTGGATGGCTGAGGCTGCAGTGGGGCTGGGCCTGGGGAATGGGCAGGGAGGCCAGCCTCCATCCAGGCTGCTGCTTCAGTGGGTCCACCTTGCATCTGAAGTAGTGCTGCCTCTGGGACCTCCAGAGCAGGGGGATCCAACTTGCTCTGACATCACACATCTGGCTTGAATCAGCTGCACGGTACTCCAGCCCCAGGTGAACTTCAGAAAGCCAGCCACCCCTCAATTCCCCCTGGCTGGGCTCCAGATGCAATCAGGGTTCTGGCTGAAGAAGTTCTCAGGGGGCCCCCCTGACACCAGAGCAGGCTGCTCCTGCTCCTGGCTTCCCTGAGGGATGGAAAATCCCTTTCCAATCTCTTCTTGGGGACCAGATATACTGTACTTTGTACGTGTAATTCGGATGCCAGCCAGTGGGGCTCTGGCTCCCCTTCCATGGCTCCTCCCAGAGGCCAAGCCCCAGTTGTTGGACCCCCACCCCACCAGTGGCCTCAGTTTTTTCACTTGCCCCCCTCTGCTGACCTCTGTGCCTGGGGTCTCACTTCCTGCCTAAGGGCCCCCAAGTGCCCTGGATCCTCATGACTCTGGTTCATATCAGACCTTTCCTGGCTCCATGACAGACTGGTGACTTCTGGCATCCACATTCCTTAGAAATATTTGGGGGAGGGGGGCTGATGGGGTTTGGAAAAGGAAGAATGGAGGGGAGAGAGATATTGTCATAGCTCACAAAGCTGCTCCAGAAAGGATTGCCACTGCCCCTGTGCCGAAGCAGAGGCCACTCTGGGGGACAAGGTCAGAGGGGAGTCAGGCTCCTGTGCGGTGCAGAAGGGCCCCATGGCCCTGTCCACTCGGTTCTGAGGAAAGAGGTAAAACAAGCCTAGTCAAGGCAGGGAGCCTCTCTTAAGCACCTACAATGTCCAAACCTCTGTGCTAAGCCCTGGGGCTACAAAGCCAGACTACAAGCCCCAAGGCCCTCTTCATGGGCAATAGAATGGCCTTTCCTCCGCCTCATCTTTCTTTCTCTCCATCCCTTGGCACCGCAGAGTATCCTCTTCCTTGTGGGTCTTCCTGACATTGCTAAGTCTGCCGCAGCCCCCTCCCCAGCCTGCCTCCCCTGCCCTCCTCTCCTGCTAAGTCTGCCCCAGCCCCCTCCCCAGCCCTCCTGTCCTGCTAAGTTTGCCCCAGCCCCCTCACCAGCCCCCCCTCTCACCCTGCTCCTGCCCTGCCTCCTTTGCTGGATCTCTCTCCTGGTCAGTGCCGCCCAAGGTCAGGTGCTCTGTCCTGGGCCCTCTTCTCTTGCCCTTTGCTGCTGCACTCCCGGATGCAATGACCCTCTCTGTGCCGCTGACTCTCGCCCCTGTCCATCCTGCCCCAGCCTCTCTGCTGCCCGCCCGTCTCCCATCTCGGACTGCCTTTCAGACATCTCCAGCTGCACGTCCAGTAGACGCTGAAAACATTCTCTTTCCCTTAAACCCTTCCCCCACCGCCTTCTCCAGGACTGCTGAGGGCCCCCTGCCTGGCACCTGCCTGCCCCGCCCTCTCCTCACTCCCTCGTGGCCCCTGGGAAGACCACTCCCTGAGGCTGGCTGTGCCACCAGTGCCACGTGGGTTCGTGCCCAGCGGGCCACTGTGCCCCCGTGGTGCCAGCACGTCCCTGGAGCATGGCAGCTGAGGCGGGTCCTCTCAGAAGCCATGGCAGTGTCCCATGGGGTGCAGAAATGTCCTGCAGAGCCCTCAGCCCCCCTTAGCTCGGTGAGAAGCCCGAGGTGGACCCCGCACCGTCCCGCACGCCTCGGCACCACGCCCACGCTCCTCCTCCATCAGCCTACTCGTGAGCTCTCCCAGCGCAGTTTCACCGCTACCCTGACGCGCGTGGCAGGGGCTGGCTCCAGGCCAAGCTGGGTGAGCATCGCTGAAGGCACAGCCTGGTCCGCTTTGCGGGCAAGCAGCTGGGGGCAAGAGTTAGGAGCCGCGGGCCCCTTCCCTCCCCTATCTGGTGGCTTTGTTTTCGTGTGGTTGTTTTGCGGTGTGGGGGCGGGGCCAGGGAGGGTTCCTCTTGCTCTAGGGTGCCAATCCCCTCTTGTCCTGCAGGGGGCGATGGAGGGGACGGGATGCGGAGGACTTCCTGGCCTTCCCCTGAGTGCTGAGGCAGGAAGCAGCCCTCGCGGAGGAGCCCCTGGTGGTGAGGCGACCACCACGTGCTTCCCCTCCCCTGCACTTTCCTGCCCCGCCCCACCACGAGGCCGGAAGTCCGCGGAACAGCATCCGCCCGACAGCGCGACGGTCGAAGTGGTCACAGCAGGCCCTGCCGGGTGAGGGGACGGGAGGGGGTCGTGCGGCCCCGCGATGGTGGGGGGGGAGGACGGGGTGAGCGTGGGGGGGCCCGGGCCTTTTCCCCTGATTCCTTCTTCCTGCAGGAAGCCTCTGGCCCTCCCTCCATCTGTCACTCTGGCCTTCCCTCCATCCTTCCCTCCTTCCGTCCCTCCCTCGGTCCCCCCCTCCATCCCTCCCTCCTTCCGTCCCTCTGTCCCTCCGTCCTTCCGTCCCTCCCTCCTTCCGTCCCTCTGTCCCTCCGTCCTTCCATCCCTCCGTCCCTCCCTCCTTCTGTCCTTCCGTCCCTCCCTCCTTCCGTCCATCCGTCCCTACGTCCTTCCGTCCCTCCGTCCCTCAGTGCCTCCCTACTTCAGTCCCTCCCTACTTCCGCCACTCTGTCCCTCCGTCCCTCCCTCCTTCCGTCCCTCCTTCCGTCCCTCCCTCCTTCCATCCCTCCCTCCATCTGTCCTTCTCTCCATCTCTTCCTCCCTCCATGCAGCACTCCCTCTGTCAGTCCCTCTGTCCGTCCTCCCGCTGCCCCGGCTACCAGCGTGTCTATCTGAGCCTCAGCTAGTGGTGAGCGCCGCTGTGGCCTGCCCCCTTCTCCTCAGGCCTCAGCCCAGAGAGCCTCCTCCTCCTCTTCTTCCTCTGCCTCCTCTCAGACACTGACCTTGACCACACTACGCAGGCCGGACCCCTCAGAGCCTTTCTTCTCACATTCTGACCTTGACTTTAATATCCACAGGCCTGAGCTCCCAGAGGCATCACCTCCCACAGTGATATCATCATTGTCAAGGGCTTAGCCCAGAGGTTGGCACATGGTAGGTCCCCAATAAATGATGATATCCTTCCCCAAGCTGTTGGAGTGGGGTTGGGGGTAAGTGTGGGGGTCAGGTGATTTGATCTCAGAGACTGACCCTACTCATTCTCCCCAGATCTGAGCTCCTAAGAGGATAGTATCTCCTCCCAGAGATTGAGGCTGGCCATTCCCTCCAGGCCCGAGCTCCTGAGAGGCAGCTTCTCCTACTATGAGACAATATTTGTTAAGGTAATATTTACCCAGTACCTAGCACGTAGTAGACCTGTAATCACTTATTATTTTCTTCCCTCCAAGCTTGTGCAGGGCTTCTGATCTTAGAGACTGACCTTGCTCATTCTCCCTGGGACTGACTTCCCAGAAGAAGTCTCCTATCAGACAGACTCTGGACATCTGTCCTCAGGCATCCAGAAGCTGGTACACGGAGAGTAAGTCTGAAGCCCTCCAACCCCACCTTCTCCCCTGCTCAATCCACACTTGATCTGACAACTGTAAGTATCTTTCTTTCTTTGCTTCCTATTGTCTGCTGGACCAGTATCTCAAAATTTTTTCCTCCCAGACTTACCTTGACCTGAGCTACTTAGAGGCAGCTCCTCTGAGAAATGAACCTTGCCCTTGCCTTTGCCTGTTCTCTGCAGATCTGAGCCTCCAAACAGTTCTTCTCCCAGAGACTGAGGTTGGCCTTCCCCTCCAGACTCCAACTCCGGAGAGGCATCTCCACCCAGAATGACATAATGCTTGAGACGGTATTAGTGCAATGACTGGCACATAATAGGCTTGTACTAAATGATTATTCCCTTCCCCCAAGGTGTTCAGGTGGTCTGATGTCAGAGGCTGACGTTGCTCTTTGTCTCAGGGACTCGGTTCCCAAGGGATTCTCCAGTCAGACTGACATTGGCCATCCTCCCTCAGAGGTGTGCACCCTGAGCCTTTCCAAGTCTGAGGTCCTCCAGCCTCACCCCCGCTATCTCATAGAGACACCAACATTTGATCAGTCACCTGTGAGTATCTTTCTTTCTTTGTTTCCTATACCCTCCTAGACCAGTGTCTCCAAAGCTTTTCTTCTCAGAGACAACTTGACCTGAGCTCCTTAGAAGCAGCTCTTCCAAGAAATTGACCTTGGCCTTGCCCATTCTCCCCAGATCTGAGCCCCCATGAGGTACCAGCTCCCAGAGACTGAGGTGGGTCATTCCTTCCACACTCCCACTCCTGAGAGACATCTCCACCCAGAATGAGATAACAGTTGTGAAAGGTTTTTTCCAGGAACTGGCACATAACAGGCCTACGTTAAAAGATTAGTCCCTTCCCCCACGCTGTCCAGGGGCTCTGAGTTCTGATGCTGATTTTCATATTCTCCCTAGCACTGCGATCCCAAAGGAATCTCCAGTCAGACTGACCTTGGTCACCTTCCTTCAGAGGTGTACACCCAGAGCCTCTCCAAATCTGAGGTGCTCCAGCCTCCCTTTCTCCCCTGACTATCTCCTAGAGACACCAACATTTGATCAGCCACCTGTGAGTATCTTTCATGCTTTACTTCCTATTCCCTGCTAGACCAGTACCTCAAAACTTTTCCTCTCAGACTGAACTTGACTTGAGCTCCATAGAGGCACCTCCTCTACAAAAGTTTTTCCCTTGCCACTTCTCCAGAGGTCTGAGCCCCCATGAGGTATCAGCTCCCAGAGACTGAGATGGGTCATCCAGACTCCAAATCCTGAGAGGCATCTCCACCCAGAATGAGATAATATTTATGAAGACCATAGTTCTGTCACTTGGCACATAGTTGGCCGGTAATAAATGTTTACTCCCTTCCCCAAACTGACCCAGGGTGTCCGATTTCAGATACTGACCTTGCTGATTCTCCCTAGGACTCAGTTCCCAAAGGAGTCAGACTGCC
This sequence comes from Bettongia penicillata ogilbyi, assembly GCA_023548195.1. Taxonomy (NCBI): domain Eukaryota; kingdom Metazoa; phylum Chordata; class Mammalia; order Diprotodontia; family Potoroidae; genus Bettongia; species Bettongia penicillata. Next base: position 807,416 of record JAJHZJ010000184.1, read on the forward strand.
CTTGGGCATCCATTCTCAGAGGTGTGTTCTCAGAGCCTCTCCAAGTCTGAGGTCCTGCAGCCTCACCTTTTCCCCTATCTCATAGAGACACCAACATTTGATCAGCCACCTGTGAGTATCTTTCATTCTTTACTTCCTATTCCCTGCTAGACCAGTATCTAAAAACTTTTCCTCTCAGACTGAACTTGACTTGAGTTCCATAGAGGCAGCTCCTCTACAAAAGTTTTGCCCTTGCCCATTCTCCAGAGATCTGAGCCCCATGAGGTATCAGCTCCCAGAGACTGAAGTGGGTCATCCAGACTCCAACTCCTGGGAGGCATCTCCTCCCAGAATGAGATAATATTGTGAAGGGTTTAGTCCAGTGCCTGGCACATAGTAGGCCTATATTAAATGATCATTCCCTTCCCCAAAACTGCCCAGCGGATCTTTTTTCAGATACTGACCTATTTTATTCTCCCTATGGCCAAGTTCCCAAAGGAGTGTCCAGTCAGACTGACCTTGGCCATCCTCCCTCAGAGGTATGCACCCAGAACCTCTCCAATCTGAGGCCCTCCAGCCCCACATTCTCCCCTAACTCCTTAATATTTCCATATTTGTAGTATTACTTGTGACTATCTGTCTTGTTCTCCTTTGAATCATCTTTCTCCCAGATTAAACTGCACCATTCTCCCTGGACCTGAGCTCTCCAGAATTTTCTCCTCCCAGAAACTGATCTTAACCTTTTCCCCAGTTCCATATTCCCCTGGAAGCGTCTCCTTTTTCACCCTCCCTGCTCATTTCCTTAAACATTGTTCCAGAGAGGAATCTCCTAGACTGAGCTTGCCCATTGGCTCTTCGACTCCCTAGATCACAATCGGAGTCTGTTCTCCTTCAGCCTTTCCATCAATCCAGAACCAGAACGGCATCTCCAGTCAGGGTTTGACCATGACCACTCCCGTGTGTGCAGCCACTGCTTCCCCTAACCTGATCTTACTCTTTCTCCTTAGGACTGTATTCCTGGGAGAATTTTCTCCTCAGATTGACTTTGGTCATAAGTCCTTGTGGAACCAAGCCCCAAGTCTGAAGTCCTCTGTCTTCACCCCCTCTCCTGACTGTCTTGTGACACCCACCTTCAAGCATCCTGTGCGTATCTTTCTTTCCTTGCCTCCCATTCTCCTATGTCAACATCCCAAATACTTTTTCTCCCAAACTAACTTGACTTTTCTTTGCAGGACTGAGCTGCCAAGAGGCATCTGCTCCACAGATCCACATCCATAGGAAGAGCCTTGGCTACATAAGACTGCCTACAATACTCTCAGAAGGCCACTAGTGTCTGACCTTGCCCAATACCTGGGGCCATTTTAGAGCCTGAGTTATATTTATCAGAGGCTGCCTGTTAATTTGGCCCAGAGTGAGATACAAAGTAGAGCTTATTTGCCATCTTGTGGTCAAGATGAGCTGGATTGCAGCACTGCCCACTTCTCCAGCATCCTCTGGCAGCAAATATGGAGACCGCTTCATTCCCTCCAGGGCTGGAGCCGACTGGGGCCTACACTTCTCTAGCAGTGATGACTCTGAGAAATTTCCCAAGCTGAAGCCCCCAACCAAAGATCCTGGCACACACAACCAAAAAAGTGGCCTTATGTACTCTGCCCTGTTGCAGAACGAGCTTCTGGGAGCAGGGATCCAGAAAGTCCAGGATCCAAAAGTAGAGCAGCAAACACAGCAGCTTTCTGTGCCAACCACAAAGAATCTTTTTACCTTCTCCCCTAAGTGTTGGAGCAGTGACACCAGCTGTGAAGTCTCCAATTTTGCTTTGTCACCCATCAGCGAGAGAAGTCAGAGCTTACTAACATCTGCACAGGACCTGACCAGAAACATCTCCAGAAGTCCGTTTAAGATCCTCCATATTTCTGATCTCCGTGATGACTTCTACCTGAACCTACTGGATTGGTCTCATCTTAATACCCTTGCGGTTGGCCTGGGCACCCGTGCTTTCCTGTGGAGTGCTACCACCTCCCAGGTGACCAAACTCTGTGACCTTTCTTGGGAAGATGATTCTGTGACCTCTGTGAACTGGAATGAACATGGGAATTTGTTAGCAGTTGGCACACAGAGAGGCTTGGTGCAGATCTGGGATGTACATGCTGAAAGGAAATTGTCCGTACTGGATGGCCACTTATCCAGGGTCGGTTCGTTGGCCTGGAATGCAGACCAGATTTCTTCTGGGAGCAGAGACAGAAGGATCCTCCAGAGAGATATCCGGGCATGCCCTGTGCATTCCCAGCGTTCACTGAAGGGTCACAAGCTGGAGGTGTGTGGGCTGAAGTGGTCCCCGGATCACCGCCTGCTGGCTTCTGGGGGAAATGACAACAAGGTTTTAGTGTGGAACAATTACAATTTAAAGCCACTCCAGCAGTATGCCTTTCATAAGGCAGCTGTGAAAGCCATGGCATGGTCTCCCCACCAGCACAGCCTGTTAGCGTCAGGTGGCGGTTCAGTTGACTGTCGCATCCGATTCTGGAATACGCTGACAGGGCAGCCCCTGCAGCAAATCGATACCGGTTCTCAAGTGTGCAACCTGGCCTGGTCCAGACATGACAACGAGCTGGTCAGTACTCATGGCTACTCAGAAAACCAGGTTGTTGTCTGGAAGTACCCCTCCCTGACCCAAGTAGCCAAACTTACAGGACACACCTCACGAGTTTTGTATATGGCAATGTCTCCTGATGGACAGGACATAGTTACAGGGGCTGGAGATGAGACCCTGAGGTTTTGGAATATTTTTCACAAAAACCGTTCACTAAAGAAATCTGTATCTGTCCTCAATCTCTTCAATAGAATACGGTAACTTCCTAGACCAGGAGTTGGAAACCTGCAGCCTCAAGGCCACATGTGGTAGTCTAGTTCCTCAGGTATGGCCCTTTGACTGAATCCAAGTTTTACAGAACAAATCCTTTCATTCAGGGGATTTGTTCTGTAAATTTGGATTCAGTCAAAGGGCTGCACTTGAGGACTTAGAGGGCCACATGTGGTCTCAAGTTCACAGGTTCCTCACCCCTGAACTAGACAGCTGAGAAACTGATTACAGTGTGAGCTTGTCTCCCTTTTTTTCTTCACTTAGGTGCGGGAGGAAATTCTATTTCTCACCCACCTCTCACTTGTCTAGTTCTTAGCCAGCCTTGGAGATCTGTTCTAAGCAGGGTCCATAGGGAAGTTTACCTTAATACTCTGGGGCATCCAGCAGGTTTTGTAGAGGGGGAAAAGTATGTGTATAAATACATATTGTGAGGGTTTTTTTTAAGATGTTAGAACCAATTCTTGCCTTTCCTTAGTCGTTGTCCATATTTAGTTCAAGGAAATGGACAGATTCAAGGAAATGATCTTAGTAAAGGTATCTTGGGGTATGTGTGTGTCTGTGTGATTGAGGATAGGAGATGTTTGTACCCGGTTTTGCAAAGCAATTACATGTTCATAATTTACTGAATTTAACTTTTAAAGGATAACAAGTAGTGAAACCTTCTGTCTTGCATGCAAATTTGTGATGTTACTCTGTTATATACACAGTTTTCAAGTGGCTTGGGGAAGACCACTGCATTTCTTCCCCTGGAGTTTATTCAGGCCTCTCCTGAGAAGGGGAGGTTTATTTCACATGTTAAATCATAAGGCAGAGAGTCTAAATGGAAGAAAGTAAAAGTTTCTCATGTCAAGGGATGGAACTTGTATTAAAAAGTTGCAGTTCTTTAAAAGGGAATGTGTGTGATTATCTTCAAAGAAAAAGTGTTAAGGACTCTGATATGTGCGATGAGCAAGTCCACTTTTCAATGACCTTGGATGAAACACGTTCCCAAGAGGGAGGTGATGGACACAAGGAGCAGACACACGTTTTTGGACATAGCCACTGTGTAGATTCATTCTTGCCTTCATGCTGGTTTTGTCTTTCTCTGTTTTCACAAGAGGAGGAGGGGTGGCCATGGGCTGAAAGGGTGAGTGGAGGTTAGCAGTAGTAATGTCAAAAATATAAGTGGACCATTGAAATATCTTGAAATACATACAGAAGAGATCCAAAGGGCAGGTCAGAAGGAAGCAGAGATGAGCAAGGTGGCTTTGAAAGTAACATGTAGAAATTATTCCATACTTTATCAACAGCAAGCAATATGAAGCAGAGATCCACGGTTTACCTATGAAATCCCTTTTGTGTCTTCTGTATGTGCAGATGCTATTTTTGTATTATTTAAGTTCACAGTTTTTTCATAACTTAAAGTGTTGTCCTTTTATCAATTGTTTTCTTGGTCCTCCTCCCTTCAGTCTGTGTCTGTTTCTACTACCCAAGATTCTCTGAAACAATCTCTCTTGTTGTTTCTTTCAGTGCAGTAACATTCCATTACATTCATATGCCACAATTTGTTCCATCATTCCTCACTTGTCTTAAGAGGAAATCTAAGGTACCCACTTAGATTCCGCTTCTATTCTTTTCCCCTTTTTCACCTTTTACTAGGCCCTTTTGGATCAAAAAATTCTTTTTGTCTGTGGCTACTCCTTCCTCAGTATTATCCTTCATGTTAGACTCCTCTTCCTACCCCCACCTTGTTTCCCTGTTGAGTTCACTATATTTCCATACCAAACTTGTGTGTGTCCGTGTTCTTGTGTCTTTTGTCTATTTCAGATCAAAATGATGTTCATCTGATGCCCATTTGCCCATTCCTTTCTCTGTGTCTTTATATTCTTCTCACATATTTTAATTATGAGAAATAGCAGTTTCCATCTTTTCTTCCTCCTTTTTACGTTAGTGACTTCTTCCTCTGTTTTCTCTTTAAAACACTCAGAAGAAAATCAATCCACACCCCAGAGGTTCTCTTTTTTTCTTTCCTTATTTCACTTCCTCTGTACCTTTTAGAGTTATTAATTTTGCAAAGGGACCCTCCTATCTTTCCTTCTGTTGGAATATTGCCCCTAGATCATCACTCAACTCCTTCAATTGCTTCACTAAATTTACTTTTCGAAGTTTCGCTGGGACTCTTGTGTTTGCATTTCAGAGTTTCCACTAAGCTCTAGTCTTTTCATCAGGAATGCATGACAATCCTGTAGTCTGTTAAAGGTCCTGGATGATTATACTCAACCTTTGAGTATAGTTTGTTCTTGGTCATAAACTTGTGTATTTTTTCCTATGTTATATTCCAAGTTTCCTTTCATTTCTGGAAGAAGTTTATATGTCTTGTGTGATCCTCACTGTAGTACCTGGGTATGTACTTCAGTTGTATTTTTCTTGGTACTTAGAGTATTTTTTGCTAGCATGGGAGCTCTGAATTTTGGCTTTGAATTCCCTAGGACTTTTCCAGGATTTCTTTCAGGAAGTGAAGTATGGATTCTTGGAATATTTATTTTGCTTCCTGGTTCCACAGATCCAAATGGTTTTCATTTATGATTTCTTAAAATACAGTGTGTTAGCTTTTTTTAAAATTATACTTTTCAAGAGTTCAGTGGTTCTTAAATCATCTATCCTTGGCTTGTTTTCCAGGTCATTTAAAAATATCATTTATCTTACATTTTCTTCCATTTTTTCAATTATTTTACTTGATCCTAATATTTATTGCTGCCTCATGGAGTGATTCCTTTCTTTGTGGTCTACTTTTGTTTTCAGGGAGTCCATTTTTCAATGTTGTAAGCTACAGCCCAGAACCAACGAGGGAGTTCCAAGGTCTCATGAGGGACACACATGATAGGTAGAATAGATGGGGCAGTCACATGGTAAGAGATGACAGACCTAGGGCTTCTCTGGTACCCTTGTCCTGTCAGGAGAAAGTTAGGAAGACCTCTTGCATCATCGGCTGACCCACCCCCCCGCCCCTTAATGATGAACTTAGGGGAGGTTGCAGACAGCAGGCCAACCAAGATGGGTAGGCACAGCTTTGAAGGAAGGCAACTTGATTAGGGACATCCCAGGTGCATTGCGGTAGCTGAGGTGGAGATTGAGAATAGAGGGAGATGATTCAGACCTCTCTGCCCCCAATGACTGAATCTGTTCGTCAAGGATGATGTGACGCCATCCAAGACCATTTAGTTCTGGTTGTGTCACCCACAAGCTCAGCAACTTTGAACAGGTCATTCCTCCTCTCTGGGTCTCAATCTCTTCTTCAGTAAACTAAGGGAGTCAGATTAGGTGAGGGCCAACAGCCCCTCCATTCCAACTTGCCATTCTGGTTTACAAGGTCACTCTGTTATTTTCTCCTTTAGTCCCTGATGACCTATGTTCTAAAAGTCTCTGAAACCCTCCATGTTCTAAAGCCCCATCTTTTTCCAATATATATAGTGTGCACCATACGTATACTGCACTTTCACCTCTCACATTCAATGACCCAGTTCTCGAAGGTCCTCAGTTTCCCAATGCCCTCTTTTCAAAGGTTTCCCCTAGCTGTCTATTCTGGCTTCTAAGGTCTTTTCGTCCTCTGACATGTAGGTCCTAAGGTCATTTCCAGCTCAGGCATGGAATCACTAGTAGGATGGCTCATTGCCATGTGCCAGCCCTAGGGCCACATAATACTGGCAAGTCAAAGCCCCTAGCTGGCAGCAACTTGTCTGGCAGCCTGCTGGGGAGTGGATCAGGGCCTCAGAATTAAGTGGTGGACTTTAGTCCTCTGGTGGCAGTTTTGCTAGAAGGAAGAGACAGTCTCAAGAGAACAGAGCTCTAAGCAGGGGTCCTGCATAGATAAAACCTTTCTGAATGAAGAAGCTATGACAACTGACCCCATTGGTCCAGGCCTCTGACCTCCAGCCCAGGGTCATGTCCTACTTTGATTGGACTGACCTCTTTCCCTGCCAAGGTCTTCCTCAGCTGGCAGTAGGAGGGAAGGGAGGTTGAGAAAGCTAGAAAAATAAAGGGCAAGTGTAGAACTTATTATGCAAAAAAACAGTTGCAGTATTCATGATCTCCGACAAAGTTAAAACTAAAATAAATTTAATCAAAAGAGAAAAATGGGGAAATTGTGTTAGTAATATCATTCAATATTGTTTTAGATGATTTACAATAACTAAACAATACAAAATACCTGAGAATATAGCAGCTAAAAGAGACACATGAACTATATGAACACAAATTTAATTTTTTATACAAATAAAATCAGATTTATATAATTGGAGTAATATTTATTGTTTATGGGTAGGTAAAGTCAATATAATTAAAAATGACAATTTTACTTAACTAATCTATTTATTCAATGCCATCCCAATTAAATTACTAAAAAAATTCTCTTACTGAGTATAAAAAATAATAATAAAGATCATTTGGAAGAACAAAAGGTCAGGAATTTTAAGAAAGGGGAGAAAAGATGTAAAGGAAGATCTTAAAGTATATTATAAGGTGAGAGCATTGTTGATGTGTAAAAAAGGATAGTTTTGATTACTTTAAAATGTTCTTGTATAAATAAAACCAATGCAGCCAAGAATAGAAGTGATATAGAAAATTGGGAGAAACTTTCATTGACAATCTCTCAGATAGAATGTGATTGTGTTGGACTATTGTGGTATAGCAAATTATGAGCCAGTTGATTTAGAAAAACATGGAAAGATTTGGATTTATGAAGGAAGATGCTATCTGCCTTAATGAGTTCTGAGTGCCTATTGAAGTATAGTTTTTTCACTTTATTTTTCTATGCTTTTTGGCAACATGGCTAATGTGGAAACATATTTTGCATGATTTCACATGTATGATTGATATCACATTGCTCACCTTCTCAATGGGTGTGGCACAAGCTAGAGGGAGAGAATTTCTAACTCATGAAAATGTTAAAAGTAAATAAGAAATTTTAAGAAAAGACAAACAAAGTAATGCATACCCAACCAAATGTGATCCACTGAACAGCTAAGAAAGTGAATTTCCTCCCATACCTACTTGGAGTCCCAATGGAATCAGTCTCACTCTTCCTTCACCATTGGTCACTTGTCTAGTCCTTAATCAGCCCTGAGATGTCTTGCTGAAGCCAAGATGATCTACTTCTATAGGCCCAGACATCACCTGCTAGACATGTGTCCTTGAGGAAGTTTGTCTGGCTGCCCAGAGTCACCTGAGAGATTTTGTTCATGGTAAAATGCATCTGTGTATACTTAATTTTTAATGATTTATTCTTCCACATTAAAACCAACTGTTTCCCTGCCCTGGTACTCTGCCCTGGGTAGCTGTCAAAGGAACTGAACAAGAGAAGGGAAGTACCTTCATGTGAGGTACCTTGTTAGTTACGGGGAGATGTGTGACTGGGGGCAGGAGGTCTCTGCAGAGAATCATTGGCTCACACATTTATATTGTACTTTATCATGTACAAATCTTCTCTTCCTCTCACCTCATGCACTATGTTGAAAAAGAAAAACAAAACCCTTATGAACAAATATACATGGGTTTTCCTTCTACGATTAGTGACATTCCTGAGTTGAGTTTGGAGGTAGTTTTGGTCAGAGTCGGGTATATCTTCTCTCAGAGTTCCTATAGGCTGTAGAAAGGGAGAGTTGTCCCAGAGGGTACATCTAAGGGTGAAGTTTATGTTAATAAAAGAAAGATTTTATTAATAAAATACAGTTGATAAATATATAAACAAATAGATAAATAAAGAAATGGGTGGGTGGATGGATGGATGAATAAATAAATAAATAATAAAATGAAAATTTTTCCAATAAAGTGGTGTATAGGAATAGAAGATCCAGACAGCTTATATTCCCATGAACTTCCGTTGCAAGTGGAAAAGTAAAAGCAATAGCAGTGTAGATAGAAGGGCCCAGGAATCTGTAAATTCTTGTTGGCAGTTAATATGGCAGTACCTAGGGGGTTGGCCAGTGTGGTGGCCAAATCAAAATCAAGACCAACGGGGCTGGACTGTATCGTAGCAGGGCAAGGAGTAAGGCCGGATGGACATTAGGGCTCAGAGGCAAGATAGTTGTTAGGTCCCGATGATAATTCATATTACTGAAGGGCTATAGTTGGTGACTCCTTGCTCATCTTAGTAGTGTGAGTGGCCATAGAAGTGGGCAGGAGACAGAGATAGAATGGAGACTGCAGAAGCCATCCTTTTGCTCTTACCAGGTGGAACCTTCATCAGTTTTCTGGGTATGAGTGCGAAACTCAAACTGGTTTTGATATTTATTTCTCTTATTATTCATGATTTGAACATTCTTTCATATGGTTGTTAATCATATGCAATTCTTTTAAGAGCTCTTTGGATATACATTTGCATCTCTTATCTGTGGTGAATTGGCTTTTGGTCTGATATATATATATATATATATATATATATATATAATATATATATATATAATTACTATATATCATAGTATTATACTGTATGTTAATATAGTTTAATATAACATGTATGTGTGTATCTGTATATTTGTTATTAAATCAATTACGGACTATTTTAAAAGTGTAAGTGATACCTATGGAAGGTGTCTTTTTCAACACATTGGACTCTAGAAATATTTTTTTTTACATCAAACAATGCTGTTCTCCTTTACAACCATCTGCACTGATCATCCTTTCCATCCTTGTAACAATTAAACATCTGACATCTTACACCCACAGCATCATTAGTCTCTTTCTGGTACCCAATCCCATGTCATTATCTGGTGGAGGCTGAGACAAGCTTCACAACGTGCCCCACTTTTGGAGAGTGACTCCTTACCCATAGCAGCTGATCCTTGATCACACTCCCCCAAACACCTATCCAACTCCATTGCCTCCACTCCCACACCCCCCTCCCGCCTTGGTGAGCCTCTTGTCTCCACGTCTTCTTTCCCACAGTCTCCCACCTTCTCTCCACTCACGCTGCCACCTTATTATCATCACTCACACTTCACCACCTCAGTACTGTCAGTATCGCTTGCCTGGGCTTTTACAATAGCCTCCTGATGGTGTCTCTGCCTCAATTGTCCCTGTGCTAAATCACTATTTGCACAGCTACTCAAGTGACTTCCCTAAAGTGCAAGTCTGACCATATCATTCCTTTCCTCATTGCACCCCACCCCACTCTTGCAGACTTCAGTGTCTCCCTCTTACCTCTGAGACCAAATACAAACTTTTCTGTTTGCCCCTGAAAACTTCTCATAAACTCTCCCCTTCCTGCCTTTCTGACACTAGCCATCCACACCCTCTAAGGCTCAGTCACAGTATTCCTGCTCTGTTCCTCCTGTCCTGTCTCCAACAGGACATTTGATGTCCCATCATTCTGCCTCTGCACTGGTCTTCCCCCATGCCAGGAATGCCCTCCCTCCTCCCCTCTGCCTTCCTTGGTTTTCTATAAGACTGGTTCAAACACCACCTTCTACATGAGACTTTTCCTGGTCATCCTAGATTTCCCTCCAACTTTGCCCTGTATCTCTTATGTATGGATACATACATAAGACCAGTGCCTATAAGTATGCACATGTTGTCTGCCCTATTAGAATAGAAGATTCTTGAGGGTAGGGGCCATTTAGATTTTCTGTTTGTGTCCCCAGAGCTCGGCAAAGTGCCTTTGACATTGTAAGTATAAATAAACATAAATCTTTGTGGACTGATTGACAGATCAGGTTCCATGTTCAGACCTACACTATTATTGACTCAAAGGAAGGGAGAATACCAGAAGGAACTGTGTTTATGATTTGTTTGACTTTGGGAAAGGCTTTAGGGTATTAATATTTAATTTTATTATTTATATCAATAATTCCTGTTATATATACATATATATTTCCAATTCCCCCCATTTATGCTTTCAGTTCTCCCTTCCCTTCCATAATAGTTTTAATTTTTGACCACCAGCTCCCTCAGTCTTCCTTTCCTTCCATCAGCCCCTCTCCCTTTATGTCCCCTTTTCCCTTACTACTCTTTCCCTCCCTTTTAGCCTTCCCTCCCTTTTCTTCCCCCTTTTCTCTCCTACTGCCTATTCAGCTAGTTAGATTTCTATACTTAACTGATTTCGCTGTTCGCTCCTTGAACCAAATCAGATGAGAGTGAATATCAAACAGGGCTCATCTCCCTCCCATCTTTCTCTCTACTGTGATATGTCTTTGTGCCTCTTCCTGTGATGTAATATAACTTTTTTTGCCTCTCCCTTTTCACATCTCCCCTGCAGGACTCCAACAGGACATTTGATGTTGCAATGTCTTCACACCCTTAAAACACATTTTTATCATCACATTATTTAATTTATACTCATTCGCTCTATCTATGCATATCCCCTTTAAATATCATAATAATTATGCAATTCTCAAGATTAACATGTATCATCTTCTCTTGTAGGGATGTAAAGAGGTTACCCACCTTGAATAACAAGTTGTTTTTCTTCCCTATTTACCTTTATATGCCTCTCTTGAAACTTGTATTTGAAGGTCAAATGTTCTATTGAGCTCTGGACTTTTCATCAGGAATGTCTGGAAATCCTGTTTCATTGAATGTCCATTGAATGACAGGTAGGATGCTCTCAGAAAAAAAATAAACCTGTAAAGACTAACATGAACTGAAGTGAAATGAGCAGGACCATGAAAATTTTGTACAGAGTAACAGAAATAATACATGATGGTCAACCCTGAATGACTTATCTGGCCTTAGCAATACAAAGATCAAAGAAAATTCTGAAGGACTTATGATGAAAAATATTATCCATCTGCTGAGAATTAACTAATCGACTCTGAATACAGATCAAAGCACACTTTTTTTTGCTTTATAATTTGTCTTTTTTTCTCTGTTTCCTTTCATAACATGAGTAATATGGAAATTTCTTTTGCATATGTATAACCTATATCAAATTATTGCCTGCTCCATGAAAGGGAAAGGAAGGAAGGACAGAATTTGAAACTCACAATTTTGAAAAATAAATGTAAAGACTGATTTTACATGGCATTAGGAAAAAAGAGAATATTAAATATATCTATATATCTCTGTATCTCTCTCCAAAAAATGCAGGCAGCCAGAAAAAACTGCCAAAAAGCTGAAGCAGTTGTTTCCATAAGCAGGACTAACACCAAATATGGACTTTCAGCAAAAGGGCAGGTTAAAAAAAACTGCCAAAGACATTTTAGTAGATTGTGGAGATTTGGATAATAAATTTGAATTAAATTTGAAGAAAAATAATTAAAGTAAGGGACTATTATGCTTCAGCTGACGATAAAACAAAACAGAGGAAGTGGTCATTATCCCAGATAAAGCAAAAGCCAAAGGAAACATCATGAAAAGAGATAGTAGGGAAATGACATTCCACTAAAGGAGTACCATAGAAAACAAATTAATATTAATACTATACATGTATGAATCAAATGTCATAGTATCCAAAACATTAAAAGGAATTGTTAACTGAGTTATAGGAGGAAACAGACATTGACACTATGCTAGTGGTGGACATCGACTTACTCCTCTCAAAACTAGATAGGTGTAACCATAAAGTAAACAAGAAAGAAATTCAGATAATGAATAAAATTTGAGGACAGTTTTATGTGAGATTTTTCTGGAAAAAATAACTGAATGGGAATAGAAAGGAACACACCATTTTCTGAGCTGTATATAGGAGCTTCACAAAAATTGAGAGTGTATCAGGACATAAAATCCTCACCACAAATGTTCTGCTTTTTAGCAGAAATATTAAAATGGTTCCTTATAAGACCATAATGCAGTAAAAATTCTATTCGCTGAATGGCAATGAAAACACAGATCAAAAATCAATTAGAAACTAAAGAATCTAATCTTGAAGACTATGGCAAAAAGCAGATTGCAGAAACAATCAACAATTTCATTGAAGGGAATGACAACAATGGGACAGTGTATCAAAATGAATTAATTTAATTTGGCTCCTATTAACATTGATTTGATTTGTTTTACAAGGAAGAGGAAAATCAAATTCTTATTGTTTTCCTGCTGTTTTCGGATTCTTTCCATTGTATCTGATCATTTGTGACCTGATTTGGGGTTTTCTTGGCCAAGGTAGAGGAGTGATTTACTATTTCCTTCTCCCACTCATTTTACACATGAGGGACTAAGGCTACTTGCTTTAAGTGGCTTAAGTGACTTGCACAAGGTGACTCAAGAAGTTGTGTTTCTAATTATGTTTCTATTAAAATATCCCTAGGAAGAATGTTTTTGAACTATGAAAATAAAGGGAAAAAAACAATCCACAAAAATAAAAAAAAAAAACAGGTAAATACTGGAGGTGGTGTAGTAAAAGAGCTACTTTTCAGTACTGTCAATGGAATTGTGCACTGGCCTAGCCATTCTGGAAAGCAACACAGAACTATTAAACTATGCCAACTCTGAATTTGGGAACAAGTCTACGCTGCAAGTTTCTCTAATAAACTAAATGTCTCATTTTTATGATGTATAGTCAACTGATTCAAATGTATAACAGTCATACACATGAAAGATTGAAAAGCCAACATTTTCTCTAATTCCTCTCTGAAAGAGAAATTATGCAGCAAAGAGAAAGAAACTTTCACTGTCTCTAAGATACAAAGCACATGGATTCTGAAAGAAATTAAAAAATTTAAACCCAAAAATCGATCAATTGACTTCCACATTGAGCTTACACAGTACCTCTCCTGCCACTCCAAACTGGCTACATGACCAGACCAGTCTGTGTAGATCAACTCTGGTCAGTATCAATAAGCAACATGTACCAGTGTAGTGGTCGAGACTGTGGAAGCTTGGCATTATATTTCTAAATTGTGTTATATTGTGAAATTTGAGATTCAATTGTATCAGCAACGCAGTTACACAAATATATTTTTTCATATGGAAGCTATTAGATTATGAATCAAACTTTTTAAAAATGTGATAAAAACAAATATTTGAACAGTGTGATATACTTTGTTTTGAAACAGATGATATAACTTTATTAGAATAGGATGAGTTTAATTTGAAAATCTTGGGCAATCACATAAAAATTACAAAAATACATAGGAGTTGTTTAAGGATGTGACTAGAATACATCAATGTCAGTCAACTCTCAGGCATGCTGTGTGTTTGAAACTCCATAATATACTTAGTTGTAATTTATAAGTAAAGAAAACTTGAAATATAACTGTTATGGAAACATGATGAGTTATTAATATTCAAGCCCTAAATTGTGATTAGTGAAATTTTACTATTTGAAGTAAAAACTACTGAGATCACAATTTACTATTATTTTGAGTCTTGCTTAGAGGAATGATCTGATTTGCCATGAAACTAATAGCAGAAATGACTTGTGCTACAGTTTGAGATATGCTAAAGTTCGATATCTGTGCCTGGGAGAAGCTTTGGGGACAACTTTGGCATGACCTAAGGTAGGATCCCCTTGACTCAGCTTCCCCATTCTGCCATTTCCTTTCTGAACAGGAAATTTCCACACTTGCTTAATCCTGAGCCTTGTTTTTGATACCATGTGACTATAAATTGACTGTCACACATGATTCATGGCTAAAATCAAACAGAGCTAAGGGCATTTTCATGCTGTTATTATATATGTCATTGATATGACTGTGGTCCTACACTCCATTTATGGCAAATTGATATGATCTCAGCAGGTGAGTAGGACAAGTTGTATAAATACAATACAAAACCTATGCATTACTAGATTGATATTAGATCATCTCTGAATTCCCACAGTAGGATGAAAATATGAGTTCTCTTTGAATTTCACTCTGTATTTGTGGTCAGATTATACAATGGGAATGATATCCTCCAAAAGGTAGAAGTAGATAAAGTGATAACATAAGAAGTATAATGTTAATGTTTCTTAATTAAATGGAACAATAAAATTTGAGGAAGGAACAAGATGAGAATTTTTTCTCTAAGAATGAAGAGGAATATGAGGTGGCGTGTTGAGTAAGCCTTGAACCTTACTCTCATCATAACTGACTCAAAGAATTACATTCAGTTGGTTGGTGAGATCTATATAAACTAACAGGGAAGCAGAGAGGGAAAGGAAAAAGTAAAGATGGGGAGGGAGGCTAATAAAAGTGAGGGCAGATTAAGGGACGTAATGGTATAAAGCAAAACTTTTTGAGCAGGGACAGGGGAAGAGGAGAGAGGGATAAGGACAAATGGGGAAAAATAAGATGGAGGGAAATACACAGATAATAATCATAACTGTGAATGCAAATGGGATGAATCAGCCCTAAACACTGAAGCAGATAGCGGAAGGGGTTACAAACAAGAATGAGACAATATGTTGTTCACAAGAAACATGCTTGAAACAGAGATACACACAGAAGAAAAATAATTAAAATAAGAGATTATTATGCTTCAGCTGATGGAAAAAAAAACAGGAGAAGTGATCCTGATCTCAGATAAAGCAAAAGCCAGAGGGAACATCTTTAAAAAAGATTAGCAGGGAAATAGCATTTCACTCAAGGGAACCATAGATAATGAATTAGTATTAATGCTAAACTTGTATGAATCAAATGGCATAGCATCAAAAATCTTAAAGGAAATGTTAACTGAGTTATAGGAGAAAATAGACAGTCAAACTATGCAAGTGAGGGACATCAATTTTCTCCCTCAAAATTGGATAAATCTACCATTAAACACACAAGGAAGAAATTAAGAAAGTGAATATAATTTTGGAAAAGTTAGATGTGAGAGTGTTCTGGAAAAAAAAACGGAATGGGAATAGAAAGGAGTGCACCCTTTTCTGAGCTACATATGATAACTTCAGAAAAATTCACAATGTATAAGGGCATGAAATCCTCATAACAAATGCTAAAAAACACAAATATTATTTACACTGTAGACATTAAAAATTATATTCATTGAATTGCAATGAAAACCTACATTAAAATCAATTACAAACTAAACAAATTAATATTGATAAATAAGGTGAGAAACAGATCAATAATTTCATTTAAGAGAATGATAATAATGAGATGACATACCAAAATTAATTAATTTATTTTGGCTCTTGTTAATATTGATTTGGTATTTTTCTTTAAAAAAAGGAAGAAGAAAATCATGCTTTTATTGTTGTGGCTATTTTGGGGTTCTTTCGGTTGTGCCTGATCATTTCTGAGCTGATTTAGGGCTTTCTTGTCCAAGGTACAGGAGTGTTTTACTATTTTCTTCCCCAATTCAATTCACAGATGAGAAAGTAAGGCTGTTTGCCTTAAGTGACTTAAGTGACTTGCACAAGGTGACACAAGTAGTAAGTGTCTGAGGCCAAATTTGAACTCAGGAAAATGAGTCTTCCTGATTTCAGGATCTGAACTCTTTTCATGACCCCAGCTAGCTGAGTGTAAAACAGAAAAAGGGACACAAAAATTTACTGAAGAAAAAGGGTTTCAAAAGGAAAACTGACCAAATGGAAAAAGAGACACAAAAGTTCATAGAAGAAAATGTCTTCAAAATGGGAAATGAGCAAATGGAAGCTAATGATTTTATAAATCAAGAAACTATAGAACAAAACCAAAAGAATGATTAAATATAAGACAATGTGACATGTCACTGGAAGATCAAATGACCTGGAAAATATGTCCAAGAGAGTGAATTTTGAAAGTATTGGATGACTAGCTGAAAGCCATGATCAAAAATAAGATCCTGGACAGCACCTCTCAAAAAATTATCCAGGAAAGCTGCCTTGATATTTTGGGACAAAAGATGAAAGAGAAATTGAAAGAGCACATCAATCACCTCCAGAAAAAATGCCAAAATAATTATTCCCAGGAATGTTATAGCCAACTTCCAGAGAAACCAGGTAAAAGAGAAGATCTTGCAAGCAACCAGAAAGAAACAATTTAAGCATAGTGGAGTCACAGAGTAAGACAAGATTTAGCATCTTCTACATTAAAGGATCAGAGGGCTTTGAATATGATATTTTGGAGGGCAAAGGAGCTAGGATTACAACCGAGAATCACCTACCCAGTAAAATTGAGTATAATCCTTCAGGGGGAAAATGGACATTCAATGAAATGGAGGACTTTCAAGCATTCTTGATGAAAAGATCAAAGCTGAACAGAAAATCTGACTTCCAAATACAAAACTCAAGAGGAGCATAAAAAATGCTAACAGAAAAGGGAAATGAAAAAGGACTTAATAAATTTAAACTTTTTATTTCTGGTACTCTAACCAGTAAATCAAGATGGAAGAATTCACAGATTTCAGAAGACTATTGCCCAGCCACTATCCAGGAGGCTGCCTTGAGGACAGGGAAGCGTAAGAAAAAAGCTCATTCTCACTTCGGGGAAGTTCTACAAATTCTCAGCCTCTTCTAAATTTACTACCCACCCTGAGGAAAAGCTTTAGTTGCCCTACCTGAGTTAGAAACTCCCCAAGTAGCTTTATGTACAGTGGGTGCAACGGACTGTTAGTGGGCCTTATGACCCCATAGAATATGTAAACTACCTTTAATGTAAACAACAAGAGAAGCTTCAACTATTTCATGGGAAAACTTGTACTTGACCACCAGTCATCCCTGGCTCTTGACTTTCTTTGCTCTATCTCTGCACAATACCTGACCTGACCCAATGGTGGTGTGGAGATACAACATTCTGTCCTATTGCCACCATACGGCTGGTGTCATTTGTAAATTCCCTTACGCAGCACAGTGAGCCCCAGTCAGCCTAGCAAATCTTATATAATCCAAGCTGGCATACTCCTTGCTTCTTTCTTTGGAATCAAACAATTTCCTATTAGGGTATAGCATACTGAATCGCATTCCTTGAGTGGGGTGTGTCCTAACAAGTTTGTTACCTCTAAAATGGAAACAGGAGAGCCTCAGGGAAACCTGCTCAGTATCAAGTTTAATTAGCCCAACCTGGCACCAAAATGGTGGAGAGCTTTGTTAAGTGATTTGCATAGGGTCACTCCACTTCTAAGTACCAGAGGCAGGATCTGAACTCAGTTCTTCCTTATTCAAAGTGCTGGAGACAGAGCTGTAGTCCAGATTATGATGCAGTAAAACAGTTTTACAGGGAGCTCAGGACCCATGAGTCATTAACTCCCACTTTCCCTGACCCCAATGTACATATGTGTACTTTCTCTCTCTCTCTCTCTCTCTCTCTCTCTCTCTCTCTCTCTCTCTCTCTCTCTCTCTCTCTCTCTCTCTCTCTCCCCGTACCCCTCCCCTATCTCCCCTTGGTGGACTTCAATGTTCATTTCAACCAGCTTTTACCTCCATTTACATGCATAAAATTCATTCACTCCACAAGCCCTGAGCATTTGTGGGTATATTTCACCTTATGTATTGGGTTTGAAGATGTGGATAGATATGGAGTGACTTTGTGAAAACCTCATCTTCCAAGAGAGGATGCATGAATCAGCAAGTTAGTTACCAGGCTTGGGAGCCCTGGAGGTTCAGGCGCAGCAGATAAAAAGCCAGCCCCTGAGTCACCAGAGTATGAAGCCAGGGGCCAGAGTAACAAGCCCTGCCTCTCAGTGCAAGAAACTTGGGAGACTTCCCCCAGTATCCCAAGAGCAGAGCTCAACTTTAATTCTTACAGCATAGGATGGAAAATCACCAAAGCAACAACGACAATAACAACAAATCCTTGACCACAGAAAGCTACTGTAGAGACAGGGAAGATCAAAACAAACTCAGAAGAGACCAATGATGCCAAAACATCTACATGCAAAGCCTCAAAGAGAAATCTGAATTCATTTCAGGCCTAAATATGCCCTGAAAAAGCTCAAAGAGGACTTTAAAAATCATATAAAAGAGGAAGAAGAAAAATTGGGAGAAGCAATGGAAGGTATGCAAGAGAATCATGAAAAAAGGGTAAATAGCTCAATAAACAAAATATACAAATGCACAACAGTGTATAAAAATTCACCTAAGAAAACTTCTTGTAAAGGAGTGTTGGTCAAATGGAAAAGGAGGTGCAGCAATCGACTAAAGAAAATAACTCTTTAAAAAGGAGAACTGGCATAATGAAAAATGAAATAGAAAATCTAAAGAAAGAAAATAATTCCTTTAAAAATTAGAACTGAGCATGGGAAAGCTAATTTAATAACAATGAGATAGCAAGAAAAAATCAAATAAAATCAAGACAACAAAAATATAGATGAAAATGAAAATAAAATTCCTCATTGCAAAAACCACTGACATGGAAATTAGATCCAGGAGACATAATTCCAGAATTATTGGAATACCAGAAAGCAATAATCAAGAACAAAAAAGAGACTGGGCAGCAACTTTGAAGAAAATTTCAAGGAAAACTGCCCTCATATCCTAGAATCAGAGGGTAAAATAGATTTTCAAAGAATCTCTTGATCACCTTCTAACAGATCAGAAAACAAAAACTCACAGGAATAGTAGAATCCAATTCCAGAACTCTCAGGTGAAGGAGAAAAAAGTACAAGCAGCCCAAAAGAACCAATTCAAATACTGAGGAGCCACAGATAGGATTACACAAGACTGGGCAGCTTCTACAATAAAGGATTAGAGGACTTGGAATATAATATTCTGGAAGGTAAAGGAGCTTGGATTATCACCAAGCTTCACGTACCCAATGTAACTGAGTACAGTTACACATCTGTAATCACACATACCATCACATATCACACACATATATGTGCAAGCATCCTGGCCCTTCCATGCTTTAGATCATATATTTTAAAGAGCTTTCACCCAATTCAATAATGAGAGAAGTATAAAGGGCATTGCATCTGGTATCTCATTTCATTCCATTCAGCAAGAAAACACACTATCACCCTCCTAGTTAGGATCACCCCAGAACTGAAAGTATTGTCACTTCTTATACATGTCCAACTATTGTGTACACAATGCAAATAACTGCAGTGACAACAAGAATGATCTACCTGGTGTGACATGGCTAAGATGGGAATGTGACATTCTACAAAATGGTAGAACTTGGTTCTTAAAGTGGGGATGCTGGTACAATAGGGTGATGATGTATGTGTTTTCATCCTTCATTGCCAAGGACCACCATGCCATCAGAGAAATGATGACATGACTTGCACTGGACTTTGTTTTCTGAGTGAGGGAAACCAGCCTCACTTCTCCTCCAGAGCCATCTGAATCCAGTGACCAGATATTCATCAGGATGACTAGAGATGACCCAGGATGAGGCAATTAGCATTAAGTGACTTGTCCAAGGTCACACAGCTAGTGACTGTCAAGTGTCTGAGGTGAGATTTGAACTCAGGTCCTCCTGATTCTTGCACTGGTGCTCTATCCACTTCACCACCTAGCTGCCCCTAGTGTGATGGTGTAATAGTACGGACTCAACATCATGTACAGAGGGATGAGTCCATCTGTCATTCCCATCCAACAAGCTCAATTGAGGAGTTCCACCAGACACACCTGTACCTGTAGAGAAGGACACAGGGTTCCATAGGAGGTGGATATTTTCAGTAAGCTGGATAAGAGGAATTGGAGAATTGAGAAGCCCAAGCAAGATGAGCACTGCATGGGACAACTACAAGCTGTGGAGCTCTCCTGACACTGAAAAAATTAAAAGTTAAAGGACTGATTAATTGAAAAGATAAAGGATGCAATATATACAATTGAACAAACAAAAATGTTTAATAAATGCAAAGACAGAATTTGGGCAGGAGGAAGAACAGGATACACTTTCTGATTTAAAAAAAGATAGAATAAGGAAAAACAATTTGCAAGAAATTTGATAGGACATCAACCCCTCACACCACCTATCAAATTAAACTACAAATAGATATACGAATTAGGTGTGAAATGAAATCAATAGCAAATTAGAGGAACAAGGAGGAAATTAATTTTCATATCTGTAAGGGAAAGAGGTCATGACAGAACAAGCAACAGAGATAATCATAGAAAGTAAAATAGATAATTCTGCTTCTATAAAATTGAAATATTTTTGCCCAAATAGATGGAATGCAGTTAAACAAGCAAAAAGATCTTTGTAGTAAAGTTCTCTAAGGACTGTTGTGTATACAAGATATAGAAGGAACTGATCCTATTTTCCAAGGTTGAGAGCTATTCTCCAATAGGTCAAAGGAACAGGAAGTTTTCAAAGGAAGAAATACAAGCTATCAACAACCCTTTGACAAAATGCCCCAAACCCCTCCCAATGAGAGATGTGCACACTAAAACAATTCTCTTCTTTATGTCTGTAAATCATAGAGATCCATAGATTCAGGGACCCATCCCCACTTTCTGTTCCCAACAACAAAATACCTAGAAATTGCCCTTTCCCCAGGTTCCGATTTAAACCAAAACCAATATATATACCCTTTAATTTAACCATACCAGACAAAGGAGATGCTATGGAGAAGGTGAGGAGAAGAGTTCCTAGACTATCTCCTTTCTCCCCAAGCCAAGGATGGAAAGAAGGGAGGAAGAAAGGATTGAAATGTCCACCTGAGGAGGGAAGGGAGGGAATGTCTCCAGAGGCTTCTCCCCTGCTGGCCTCTTTGTTGGATTCAACCCACCCTTTAGCCCCTCAAGCCTGAGACCTCCAGACAAATGTCTGAGCAGGCAAGAACAGCCCTGGAGGAGGAGGCACGCAACCATATATCCACACATCCACACACCCAGTCAGATACTCTTACACAAACATAGATGATCCTCCTTGCATACACAATACAGGCATAAATCAAAGTATCTATACTCCTACATCCTTCCACCCACTTTTTCACACATCCTCCTGGGTACTAAGCAAAAACAATTGGGGAGGGGGGCCTCATCTTCATGAATAGGTTGCAAAGGGTCTGATAGAGAAGGAGAAGAAATGGAGAGGCTGATGCAGCAGCGGGGGCACTTACCTCACTCACAGACAGTTAGGCACTAGCAGGTCCCTCAGGATCAGTCAGTGTGTAAGAAGGAGGAAAGGTGAGGGAAAGAGATGGAATGGGTGGGGCGTGGAGGGGAAGGGGAAGAGAAGGGGTGAGGGGCACGCAGACCTTTCTCTGCTCAGCCCACTCAAATCCACCACAAGACAAAGAAGACTTGCACTTAACAATGGGGCCAGGTATTGTGACGTCACTGCATGGAGAGGCTAGTCTCCTCCCAGAGAAGAGGAACGGAAGAGGGAGGGAGCAAGCCTCTAACATCAGGCCCAGGGCAGCGGGGGGACCCCGCCCCCAGTCGTTTCAGGCACCATCACTCAGTCTATCTAGATGAAGGGGCCGCAAGTGCATCCTCCACCTGGAGGTGATCCTGGGGCTTCCAGGTTCCTGAGGGAAGGTTGCTGGGGTTGGGGGTGGGGGCAGCAGCTGAGCTCAGCTTGGGATTGTGGAAGGTCAACCCCTTTATAGAAAGTGGGAGGGAGAGGAAAAAGAGGGGAAGGGGGTGGACAAAGAGGGGAAGGGGGAGGTCAAGGGAGGGCTGAAATAGGCTCCACAAAAGGGAAGAAAGAGCATCCTCTGCAAGTCTTTGAATGGGATTTGGATTCCTCACATGTCCCAGAGCAGAGAAGAAAGGGGAGATCTGGAGAAAGAGCTGGACTCAGCCTCCTTTCTACAGGCAGGAGGAGATAAAGATCAGGCTGGGTGTGGAATGACGGGAATGGGGGACATTCATGGAGGCATCATGTCTGCCCCTGTTGTTTGTATATGGGTACACTGGTCTATGTAGTATAAACCTTCCAGAGGCTGTTAAAGAGGGAGCCACACCCTCCTTTCTGCCTCAGTCTCCTCTACCAAGTGACCTAATAAATTTCTTTCTAAAACTATTTCAGATTTGGGGCTTTGCTCTCTCCAACACAAACTACCTGGCACGAGTGTATTGGCATAGGAGAGAGACACCTGGAATTGGAGGCACAAGACCTACCCTGAATTTCTGCCTCACCCACTGTATGCCCATAGGCCAAGTCACTTAAATTCTCTAAAGCTCAATTTTCATGTCTGTCAAATGGGGTGATAGTAATATATGTGCCAAGAAAATTGCAGAATGTTTGTAAAGTTCAAATGAGATATTTTACCAAATGCTTTTCAAACCAGAAAGCAAAAGAAAAGTGTTTATCTTTATTATTATCATTATTCATCTCCCTTAGTTATTTTGATGGAGTTTACATATCATGCTATTGATTATTTTCTGTATAATATTCTTCAGATTATTGCACAGAATTACTGTCTCTGATAACTCAGTGAAAGTGTTAGGATATTAATTCATCTGCTTCAGGCTCCATGACTACACCTTTAGGTCAATTCTCTTTCTTCACTTGTTCTTCACACTGTTCCCACAGTGTTTTTAGGTCTTCTCCTAAGTCTCTACATGTTGCAAGCTTTTCATCCAGGTAACTTAGAGATTAAGAGCACTTAGTATGCTATGAAAAATATTGTTCTTCTCACTACTTAACAAAAACTTCTGGGAAAAGCAGAAAATAATAAGGCAGAAACTGAGCATAGACCAACATCTTACACCACATACCAAAATAAAGTCCAAATGAGTACCTTATTTAGATATAAAGCCTGATACTATAAGCAAATTAGGAGAACAAGGAATAGCTTTCCTGTCAGATTTATGGAGAATGGAGAAACACATGACCAAACAGTAGTTAGAAATGGTTAATTTTTATTACAATAAATTGAAAAGTTTTTGCACAAAGTCAATGCATCTAAGATTGGGAGGGAAGGACAAAACTGGAAATTTTTGCAACATCTGGAAAAGGGAATCTGGACTGCTCAGTAATAAGGAAACAGAGGAAACATTAGGTAGTTAGTTAATCAATATCAAAGGTCTCATGGTGGGAGCCCTGTGACTGTATCTATCAAAATCACACGCATCCCCTTGCAAGAACCCTGGCCCTTGTATGCTTTAGATCATACATCTTTAAGAGCTCTCACCCAATTCAATACATAATTTCATTTCATTCAACAAATGAACAAACTATCACCCTCAGTTATGATCACACCAGAACTGAAGGTTTTATCACTTTTTTCATGATTCGTATCTCAAGCTTGTGTGTACACAATGCAGTTTTCTGCAGTGACAGTAATAGTGATCTGCCTAGTGTGAAATAAGACTGAATGGGAATATGAGGAAATGGTAGAATTTCATTTGTAAAGTGGGGATGCTGGCACAATAGTGTGATGATGTAATAGAAGGGATTTAGCATCATGTACAGAGGAATGAATCCACCTGTTGTTCCCTTCCAGTCAGCTCAGTAGAGGAGTTCCACCAGACACACCTGTACCTGTAGAGAGGCCCAGACTGGCTTCTTGAGAAGGACACAGAGGGCTCCATAGGAGGGGGATGTTTTCATTAAGCTGGATAAGAGGAATTGAGAGGATAATTGGGATAAGAAGAATTTGAGAAGCCCGAACCAGATCAGCACTTTGGAAGGGACAGCTCCATGCAGCTGAGCTCTTGTGACTGAGCATAAATTTGCTGGGAGGGGAACAGCATCTATTGAGCACCTGAAAGGAATAGGAAGATTTCCTCCACATCTCCAGCTCTGTGCACAAACTGCTAGGGAAAGCAGTTGCTCCAAGGGAGGGAAAATAGAGGTGGATTGAGGAAGTTCCTCAACGTTGGGAGATCGATAATTTCCTTGAAGGGATGGCCTGGGTGCTGTGCACAGAGTAGCATAGGAGAGTCAAGGATTTCAATAACATACAATCCTGCTGCCTTTTTACAAGACAGTATAGAGCAATGAAGGCAGGTGGATGTGGCAGAGCAGGGACCTTGAAAATCAGAGCAATATATCTGAAACTATGATTGAGAGCAGAGGGTGGCTTGAGAAGGATGTTGGAGAAAAAGAGAGATTCTGTTAGGTAGGAAATCTTTGGCTTAAATATTATTAGGTGTCCCCATACCCTTGTGGTACAGGGAATTCCCCCAGATACCATATGCTAAGTTGTGCACCCAATTATCCTATTTTCCCTGACAAGCCCAAACGTGAGCAAAGTGAGACAGCCATGTCTGTGATATTATTTGATGAAAACTGAAAGGCCCAGGTGCCCCTAAATATCAAGTCAGTAAGCATGAGGCATTTATTAAGCACCTACTATTTATCTGACACTCAGATAGGCTTTAGGGATACCAAAAAACAACCAATCTCTTCCTTTGCGTAACATAAACTCTATCATGGAAGACAGCATAGACATATATTTATACATACATACATATGGTTATATATAGATATAAATGTATACACACCCACATAAACATATATATATACTGTTGTCTTGAAAACGTGGTCCAAGAAAAGGCAACAGGCTCAATGCATGCATTTTATGATTTAATTAATTAATTGATCAATTCCCTATTAAAGAAAACTGTAACATAATGCATTATGGAGCCAGAAATGTTCTGGCTAGCAATACAAGAACTGGGCAGCCTTAAAAATGTTTTAGGACAAAGAAGTGTTCTGTGTCCTTCAGATTTATGATCCCCATAAGTGATTAACTAGACCATTAGAAAAGAATTTCTTAATAGCATAGGTTGTAAATACAATAAGATAACAGAGTTTGACAAAGTTTCACATAGAAATTATGACCCAAATGTCTGTATTTTCTTTACCATTAACATGCCATAACTTAGTATATGTCTACAAATATTAAGATATAGAGAATGTCCCATTATTCAAGATAATGTCTTAGGTTAAAGGTCTCTTAAGGAATGTTAAGTCAGTCCTGGCTGGCTTTTGTTGACATAGGAAGAGGCCTTCTCTGAGTTTGCTTCAGAGAGAACAGAGATTATTCCAAAATTTTATATTAAACATTACATATATTGTATATGTTTGTGACAGTATGTGTCTCTGATTCTATGTCTGTGTGGGTAGAAAATATATTAATTTCATATATACAAATTATCTAGAAAATACAAACAAAGTCATTTCTGGGGAAAGACACTATCAGCTAGAGACAGGAAAGTCCTCTTGTAGAACATGGATGGCCTTTTACCTCCTTATTCTTAAAAGCTAGGCGTCTCTGACAGGTATCACTGGGGGAAGTCTAGCTAAGTCAGTGAAGCACTTGGAGGGAAAGATTACAGGTAGGTCATCAGCCTCCTCTTGCTGCTGTCTCTGTAACTAAGGCATTGCTACATTAGCCTAAGGTCTGCCAGTGCTACACACATATCTTCAGATGTGTCCAGGGAAAGCTCAGCTCAGCTCTACAATTCAGTCTTTTTCAGCACGAGTAAACTGCTTTTCAAAACCCTGTGTTGTCCTCAGACTTCCTTGTTAGCTACGGTTCACGGAATTTGCCCATCTCGTCCAATCTATATGTGACAGCAATCCCCACAGTAACATACCAGGCAAATGATCATCCAGGTTTTCTTTGGTTCCCCTCTAAAGAGGGGGAACCCATCCCTCCTTCAACGCAGCCCACTGCACATTGGGAGAATTTCCATTTTTAGGAAGATATTTCTGAGGTCATGCCTAAATTGTTCTCTTTATAACTTCCAGCTATTGCTCAAGCTTCTGCCCTCTAATCATTCATTCAGATGACAGACCTTTGTGTTTGCTTTCTTGTTTCTATGTCCCTGTTTTCTCTGAAACTCTTCATTTAAGCATTTTTTAGATTAAAATTACATTAAATTCATATAACATCATTTGTTTAGGGATTTTGTCAACTGAAGGGTATCCCTTTAGTCTCCACTTCACTACTACCACTACAAAAATTGTGAGAATATTCTTGTACACATGTGTACCCCTCTTTTAAAAATCTTATTGGGGTATGGGTATAGGTCCAGGTATAGTTGGGTCAAAAGGCATGCTCCGTGCTTTTGGAACATGATTTGAAATTAATTTTCAGAATGGCTGGAGCAATTCACAGTGGCAACAACAGTTTATTAATGAGCCCGTTTTGCCCCAGTCCCTCCAACAGTTGTCATTTTCCCTTTTTTGTTGTCATTTTTACCAATCAATTCATGAAGAACAATTAGTCACTCGCTTAATTATCTATCTTCTTATCTATAGCTATATGATATATGATATATATATATATATATGATCTATGGATATATGCCCTATTCCTCAGGGCTGTAAAATAGAACTTCAGAGTTGCTTTAATTTTCATTTTCCTAAAATATTAGTAATTTGGGAATTGTTCCAACTGGTAGATAGTTCTTCCTCTGAAAGCACTTGAACATTTATCACTTAGGAAATTTCTCTCATGATTACAAATTAGAATCCCTTCTCCATAATAGAGAAACTTGCTGCAAAGATTTTTTTCCCCTTTTTACCTGCTTTTTAAAAGTTCAGCTGCATTAATTTTCTTCTTACAAAATCATTTGAATTTTATGTACTTTAAATGATCCAGTTTTACATCATAGGATCCTCTCTGTCTCTTCTTTATTCTTGAATTTTTCCTTTATCAATAGATGAGAAAGGTCTGAATTCGAGAATTTGTTTGTAATGTCTCCCTTTTGTCCAATTCATGTACTCATTTAAAACTTCTCTTGGTTTATTTAGTCAGATGCTGCCTTACACCTAATTTCTGCCATACTGCTTTTTTGGGTTTTCAAAACCTTTTGTCAGAGAGAACAGGCCAGCAGTGCGGGATGGCAGCATCTGTGGCAGTAGCCAAGAAGAAGCCCAGGGACACACTGACAAGCATTGGGCCTGGGAGTGGGGAGGGCTGGGAGCCTCGGCCTCTGAGTGGTGGTGGAGGGACATCAGGTCCTGGGGCCTCAGCCTCCTCCTTTTCTTCCAGGGCAGCAGCTTCAGGCTGGGCAGACCTAGCGAGGTAGTGAGCTGCTGGAGCACAGCAGTATGTGCTGGGAGCACTTGGGGCCCAAGTGGGAGCCACTCCTGCAGCTCAGTCCACAAGCACATGCCCCAATTCTGTTCTGCAACACCCTCACCTGAAGGGATTGCCAGCTCAGTGCCCACAAGGACCACCAATACCAATTCCTGAAGCATGCTGTGAGAAACCAGAGAAAGCTCCTGGCCTCTGTGGTCTAGTGCTTGGTGGATAAGCATGCTACCTTACAGAAGAACACCCTCCTGGGTGCACACTTTGATCCTCAGAAATGGGTGCAGGTGGATGTAAAAATAACTATCCTGCAAATCATGAAAGAGCTGAACAAGTGTAGTAGAGTGCTGGTCAACCACGCCTAGAAGGTGTTGGTGGGCAAGATCCAGAGGCTGCACTTTGCCTCCTGGGTCCTGGAGAGTGATAAAAACATGGTTCTGTTGCTGTCAAAGAAGTTGGTTTACTTCCAGTTTCACCATGCCCTCTAGATGGCTGTGGACCCTGTGGAACCCCAGGAGGACACGAATTTCCAGTAGGATCTCAACACCTGGATCAAAAGTGCCAAGGCTTTTGGCAAAATTGTTTCATAAAGCAATGATCCATGGACCCTCCCCAACTCCTGGCAAGCCTTGAGGAGGGAATCAGACCATGGACCTGCAGGAGGGCTATGGGAGCTATGGCCCAGATGACCCCTACAGAGCTGAGGCCAATGTGTCTGGGATGAAAAGGTCTAGGTCAAGTGAGGGAGATGTGAATGGCCTCATGAAGAAGGTGCCCAGGATGATCTTGGAGCGCCTTGATCTGGACCTGACAGTGGACAGCCAGCCCCCCGCCACACACACACCAAGGTCTTCCCCAGGGACAATCAAGGAGGACTACAACCTCATTGTCATCAAGAAAGTGGGTCAGCCAAGGTCCTCCTATGCCACCTATGGCCATGGTGGAGTAGGAGACAGAGGCTGCCATTGGAGTCCCACAAGATCGGGGCAAAATAAGTAAGTCCATTACCAGCACAGTTATTCAACATTGTACTAGAAATAGTAGTTATAGAAAGAAGTCAAGAAAAAAAAACTGGATGAATAAAATTAGGCTACAAGAAGATAAAACTATCCCTCTGCAGGTGAGATACAGTGTATTTAGATCACTCTAGAGAATCAAAATAAAAATCTAGTGGAAACAATGAAAAACTTTAGCAAAGTTGCAGGATACGAAATAAATCCATGTAAATTATCAGCACTTCTATAATACTACCAACAAGCTACAGCTACCTGCAGGAAGAGATAGAAAGAGAAATTCCATTAAAATAACTACAAACAATATAACATAGTTGGGAATCTCCCAGCCAAGACCAACCCATGGATTACATGAAAGCAATGACAAAATACTCTTCACACAAAGACAGATGTACACAAAAGGAGAAATACGAAGTACTTTATTGGCCAAGCCAATAAAAATGACAATTCTTCCTAAGTTAATTGACTTATTTAGTGCAACAACAAACTATCCAAGATTTATTTTACAGAACTAGAAAAATATTAATCAAATTCATCTGGGAAGAACATAAGGTAAAGAATTTCAAGGGAATTAATGAAAAAAATGTGATGGAATGCAGTGAAGCAGTACTAGATTTGATAGCATAATAGAAAGTGGTGATCATGAAAAGTATCTGGTACTAGCTAAAACATAGAGATATGGATCAGTGAAATGAGTTTAGGCACACAATACACAGTAGGAGATGACCACAGCAAACTAGTATTTGGTAAACCAAAATAGCTAAGCTTTGCCAGTAAGAACTCACCATTTGACAAAAATTGCTAGGAACACTGGAAAGCAGTTTGGCAGAACTCAGCATAGAACATCAACATGTCCTAAAACATACCAACAAGAGGTCAAAAGGGTTACATGATTTTGTTATAGACAGTGCTATCACTAGAAAATCACGGAAGCAAGGAAAAATGTACATGTAAGAGCTATGGATAAAAGAACACTTTATGCTCAAACAAGAGATAGAGAGGATCATGGGAAATAAGATAGATAATTTTGATTATGTGAAATTTAAAAAAAATCTTTTGCCCAAAAGGACCCTAATACAGGAAAAATTAGGGAGAAAAGAGTAGATGGGGAAAATTGAAAGCAAGTTTCTCTGATAAAAATGCAATTTTTCAAGTATAAAAGAAACTGAGCCAAATTTACTTTTTAAAAAGCATCATTCCCCTGTTGATCAACAGTCAATGAGTATGAACAGGCAGTTTTCAGAAGAAGAAATTAAAGCTATCAATAATGGCATGAAAAAAATGTTCTAAGTCACTACACATTTGTGAAATGCCAATTAAACCAACTCTGAAGTACCACCTCAAACCTATCTAACTGTCTAACATGACAGAAAAGGAAAATGACAAATTCTGGAAGGGATGTGAAAAAATGGGAAACTACTGCACTTTAGGTAGAGTTGTGAACTAGTTCAACCACTTTGGAGAATCATTTGTAACTATGCACAAAAGGCTATAAAAACCCTGTGTACACTTTCACCCAGTAATAACAGGATTAGATCTGTATACGTTCGGAGGGAAGTGGAAAAATTGGTACACTAACAAACTGTTGTTGGCATTGTAAACAGATGTACAAAAATATTTATAACAGCTCTCTTTGTGGTGGCCAAGAACTGGAAAGGGAGGAGATGCCCATCAATTGGGGAATTGCTGAACAATTTGTGGTATATGAATGTAATGGAATACTATTGTGCTATATGAAATAACAAACAGGAAGTATTTATATGAACTGATGCTGAGTGAAAGGAACAGAACCAGAAGATCATTGTTCACAGGAACAACTACAGTGTGGGAGGAATATTTCTGGTAGACTAGCCCTTCACAGCAATGCAAGGATCTAAAACATTCCCAAAGGACTCGAGGCAAAATCTCATGGACATCCAGAGAGAGAACTATGGAATTGGAACGCAAAATGAAGCACAGTATTTTCTCTCATGTTGTGTTTTGTTTTGTTTGGATTTTTCTTATAGTTAATCCCATTCATTTTAATTCTTCTATGCAACATGATTAATGTGAAAATGTAAACAATAAGAATGTATGTGTAGAACCCATGTAGGATTGCATGCTGTCTTGTGGAGAGAGGTACAAGGGAGGATGAGAAAATCTGAGACATGAGAGAGATTGTAGAAAACTGAAAACAAATAAATTAATAAAAAATATATAAATCTCAAAAAAGGAGAACTGTTTTTGCAACATCTCATAAGTTTTGGTAGGTTGTCTCATTATTGTCATTCTCTTGAATGAAGTTATTGATTGTTTCTATGAATTGTTATTTAACCCACTCATTCTTTAGGGTTAGATTATTTAGTTTCCAATTAACTTCTGGTCTATCATTCCACGTACTTTTATTATATATAATTTTTCTTGAATTAGGATCTGAGAAGGATGCATTAACTATCTCTGCCTTTCTGCACTGGATTATGAGGGTTTTATACCTTAGTACGTGAACAATTTTGGTATATGTGCCATGTACCACTGAGAAAAATGTATATTCCTTTCTATCCTCTTTCAATTTTCTCCAGAGATCTATCATATCTACCTTATCCAGAATTCTATTCATCTCTGTAACTTCTTTCTTCTCTATTTTGAGGTTAGATTTACCATGTTCAGAGATGGAGAGGTTGAGGTGCTCTAGTAGTATAGTTTTGCAGATATAGTTAATGTAAGTCCATTAACTTCTCTAAGAATTTGGATGCTATACCACTTGGTGCATATATGCTTAGTAATGATATTGCTTCATCGTCTGTAGTGCCTTTTGGCAGTATATAATTTCCTTCTTTATCTCTTTTGATTACATCTATTTCTGCTTCTGCTTTGTCTGAGATCAGAATTGTTACCTCTGCTTTTTTACATCAGATGAAGAATAATATATTTTGCGCTAAGCTTTTACCTTGACTATGTGTGTATCTCCCTGTTTCAAATGTGTTTGTTGCAAACAACATATTGTTGGATTATGGTTTTAAACCATTCTGCCATCTGCCTCCGTTTTATGGAATAGCTCATTCCATTTACATTCACAGTTATGATTACTATCTGTATCTTTCCCTCCATCTTCTCCCCACCATTTACGCTTTTATTTTTTCCTTCCCATCCAGAATAGTTTTAATTTTTGACCATCACCTCCCTCAATCTTCCCTCCCTTCTTTCAGCCCCTGTCCATTGATTTCCTCTACTCTCTTACTATTTCTTCCCTCTCTTTTAACCTCCCCTCCCCTTTCTTTCTCCTTTCACCTCCTACTGCCTGCAGGGCAAGTTAAATTTCCAAACTTAACTGAGTTTGTTGTTCCCTCCTTGAACAAAATCAGATAAGAGTCTCAAACAATGCTCATCTCCCTCATCTCTTTCCCTCTACTATATTATGTTTTTGTGCCTCTTCCTGTGATGTAATTTACCTTTTTCCACCTCCTTCTTTTCACATGTCCCATTACAATCCATACGTATCCATAAATCACATTTTTATCATCACATCAGTTAATTGATAACTATTTCCTCTATGTATGTATATCCCTTTTTAAATATCATAATAAATATGAAAGTATTAAGATTTGCAAGCATGATCTTCCTTTATAGGGGTGTAAACAGTTTGCCCATACTGAATAACAAGTTTTCATTTTTTCCCCTCCTTACCTTCTAATACCTCTCTTGACACTTGTATTTGAAGATTGAATTTTTATTGAGCTATGGCCATTTCATCATCTGCAAATCTCTTGTTTCATTGAATGTCCATCTCCTGGCATGACATATTATGCTCAATTTTGCTGGGTGATTGATTCTCTTTCCTTATAGAACATTATATAACAATCCATCTTATCCTTTAATGTGGAAACTGCACTGTCCCATGTGATTCTGACTGTTTTTCCTTGATGTTTGAACTGTTTCTTTCTGACTGCTTGCAGTACTTTCTCCTTAACTTGATGGTTGTGGAATTTGGCAACAGTATTCTTTAGAGTTTTCATTTGGGGATGACTTTCATGAGGTGATCGGTGAATTCTTTCAATGACTGTTTTGCCCTCTGGATCTAGGACCTCAGGGCAATTTTCCTTGATTTCTTAGAAGATATGTCCAGGCTCTTTCTTTCATCATGGCTTTCTGGTGGACTAATAATTCTTAGATTTTCTCTTCTGGATGAATTTTCAAGGTCAATTGTTTTTCCAGTGTGATATTTTACATTTTGGAGCCACAGACCCACTCTAACTGAAAGGGAAATCAAGCCCTAAGAAGCTGAGGTTCCTAGTATAATATCACCCATAAGTTGGTATGGTCTCCTCAGGTGCCATACTTTTATCAGACATCTTGTCAAAAGGAAAACTGAGACCTAGAAAGCTGAAGTCCATGGCGTGATATCCCCCAAAGGGGCACAGTGACAAAGCCTCTCAGTTCATAGAGTCCAACCCCCTGCTGTTCCTGAAAGGGAAACTGTGGCCTTGAAAGGTGAGGTGACAGAAGTGTGATTACCCATTACCTGGCTGGGCCCCATGATATCATATAGTTCACCATGATGCTGTCATAGAAAGGGAAACTGAGGCCTAGAAAATGGAAATAACTCCTCAGCTTTCTAGACCTCAGTTTCACTTTCTTAGTGTTCAGTTGCTTTTCAGTCTGTTGGCTCCTTGTGACCCCATTTTGGATTTTCTTGACAGGCATACTAGAGCATTTTGCCATTTCCTTCTCCAGCACTTTTCACAGATGATGAAACTGAGGCTGGATTTGAATTGCGATCATCCTGACTCAAGGGCCTATACTCTCTCCACTGTGCAACCTAGCTGCCCCTTTACCTTTATTACTTTCTTATTTCACCTAATCTTTATTTCTCAATCAAATCCTTGGTTTCCACTCCATTGTCTGTTTCCTGTACAAATTTTCTTATACTGTAATAATTAATTTCCAATTTTTGCTATATTGAATGGCATAGTGTATACCATTTTCTTTAAGGCAACTGTTTCTAATTTACCTAAACAATTAAGTTCTCTTAAATCATTCACATAAAAAAATATGGTGGTAAGGTACAGCATACTTTGTAAGCTATAAGTAACTAAGTAAACCTGCGATAGTATTACTAATAATTGGTTTTGTGTAAAAAAAAAGAATACAACCCAAACCTGTGTTAAAGTGTAAAGACAATATGGAAATTGCAGCATTTGAAAATTTACTCCCACCTCCACCAGCAGTATCATATACTATGTTTATTTTGTTTTATTTCTTTTCTCTTTTAACTCAATTATTTTATTTATTTTCAGTGTTCTACAATCACTTCCATATATCTTAGATTTTTCCTCTCCTTTTCTTTCCCCCTCCTTCCCTTTTCCCTTCCAGAGATGGCATACAGTTTTATATAGGTTCTACACATATATTCCTATTAAATACATTTTCACCTTAGTCATGTTGCATAGAAGAAATAAAA
Source organism: Bettongia penicillata ogilbyi (assembly GCA_023548195.1). NCBI lineage: Eukaryota > Metazoa > Chordata > Mammalia > Diprotodontia > Potoroidae > Bettongia > Bettongia penicillata. Next base: position 841,404 of record JAJHZJ010000184.1, read on the forward strand.
TGAATGGGATAAATCACAAAACAAAACAAAACAAAACATAGTACAAAAGAAAATGAACTGCTTCATTTTGCAATCAAATTTCATAGTTCTTTCTCTGGATGTGGAAGGAATTTTGCCTCAAGACTCCATTGGGAATTTTTTTAAGTCCTTGCATTGCAATAAATACTAAGTCTACCAGAAAAATTCCCTGTACAATGCGGTTGTTGCTGTGTACAAAGTTCTCCTGGTTCTGCTCCTTTCACTCAGCATCAGATCATATAAGTCTTTCCAGGCATCTCTGAAGTCTTCCTGTTCATCATTTCTCATAGCAAAATAGAATTCCATCACATTCATATACCACAATTTATTCAGACATTCCCCAATCGATGATCCCCTTGATTTCCAGTTTTTGGCCACCACAAAGAGTGCTGCTACAAATATTTTTGTACATGTGGGGCCCTTTCCCATTTTTATGATTTCTTTGGGATACAGTCCAAGAAGTGGTATTGCTGGGTCAAAGGGTATGCACATTTTTGTAGCCCATTGGGCGTAATTACAAATTCCTCTCTAGAATGGTTGGATCAGCTCACAGCTCCACCAATAACGAATTGGTGTTCCAACTCTCCCACATCTTCTCCAACATTTATCATCTTCCTGTTTTATCGTGTTAGCCAATCTGATAGGTGTGATGTGGTACCTCAGAGTTGTTTTGATTTGCAACTCTCTAATAAATAGTGATTTAAGGTAAGAGTAAGCTTCACTTTTTCCATCTCACCTCCCCCCTTCTCCCTTCCATTGAAAAAGCTTTTTCTTCCCAAGTTTATGAGACATAGTTTGCCTCATTCCATTTCTCCCTTTCTCCTCCCAGGAGGAACTGAGTTCAAATCTCACCTCAGACAGTTGACACTCACTGGCTGTGTGATCTTGGGCAAGTCACTTAATGCTAATTGCCTCATCCTGGGTCATCTCTAGTCATCCTGATGAATATCTGGTCACTGGATTCATATGGCTCTGGAGGAGAAGTGAGGCTGGTGACCTGCACAAACCTACCTCACTCAGAAAACCAAGTCCAGTGCAAGTCATGTCATTATTTCTCTGATGGCATGGTCTCCTTTGGCAACGAAGGATGAACATACACTCATCAGAACACTATTGTGCCAGCATCCCCACTTTAAGAATGAAGTTCTACCATTTCGTCACATTCCCATCTTAGCCATGTCACACTGGGTAGACCACTCTTACTGTCACTGCAGGAATTTGCAGTGTGTACACACTAGCTTGAGATATGAATCATGAGAAAAGTGACAAAGTTTTCAGTTCTGGGGTGATCCTAACTAGGAAGATAATAGTATGTTCTGTTGCAGAATGAAACGAAATGAGATACCAGAAGCAATGCCCTTCATACTGCTTTCATTATTGAATTGGGTGAAAGCTCTTAAAAAGGTATGATCTAAAGCATAGAAGGGCCAGGGTGCTTGCACTGGTATGTGTAGGATTGTGATAGACTCAGCACAGGGTTTCTACCATGGGGCCTTTGATACTGATTACCTTCCCACTGTTCCCCTAGACTTGTGCTGCCTTAGCGCTGAGCAGCCCAGATTCCCTTTTCTAGATGTTGTTCCCATTTCAGCAAGACTGGCATCTGTCGCCCCTCTGGGATCTTTACCAGGTGTGTGCATGGAGACAAACATGAGGCATGTTTGAATGGGTAAGCTCCGGAGAGTGGAATGTGATACGTCATTCTTGGCAATGTCTGTCATTGACAAGAAACCCCAGTCCTGCTACAAGGGTGCAATATAACAATGGAGATACTCCTGTATGTACTTACATGTTTACTCTGTGTGTACCCTGGCCATTGGGGAACCCCAGTGACAGCAGTCACTCAACTCCTAACTGAAAAATGTTTTTATCGATGTCTTTCAGGAAAACAATGAAACTCCTTCTTATGGAGATAATATCCCCAGAAGAAAGGTTATGGGGCAAAAATTCTTGTCATTCAACAGGTCCTTGTATTTTAGTGAGAATCCCTTCTCTCTGTTCCTAAAGGAAGTCTATCTGGGTGAAACAAGTCTCAGTTGCCTCCTGAGCATGCATAGAGAGCTTTTAGATGAGGAAACCTACCTTGGCTGGAGCTCCACACAGCACTTGTTTTATGTGGCCATGACCACAGTAGCTCCCATACCACCTCAGCTATAGCCATGCCTGTAACTCTCAGAGTCATCCCCCCTCCCTTTGAACCCTCTACCTGCCAAATCAGGGGTAGCCTTTCATGCTTCCCATGCTTCCTCCAGAAGATGACCTTCTTAAAGTAACCAGCCTCTTAGATAGGGCTGAGCATGGAAAGGCCCTGTCCCATTTCTACAAAAATGGACAAGAGATTTGTAAAGTATTCAAAAAATCTAACTAACAATAACACACAAAAATCAACTCTTCTCATTAAAGACATATTAAACAAGTTTAAAACAGACAGAAATATTTGTGGAACACAGAGATGTAACACTTCACTTAGCAAGAGTAAAAATAAGTCAGCAAAAATTAAATAGATGCTCATTCCTGGATGTGTCCTGTGTATCTGAAAGCAATCAATCTCTGAGGGAATTCTGTAAGATGGCAAAGATCCAAGAGTGGAGTCCAGATGTACTCCATAGTGACAATCCATAGGAATTCATCCAACAATATGTGTACAGAGAACCAAGGAGCACATGCTCATCATATGGGTTTGTTTATAGAAATGGAAGGCATTTCTGACGACAATCCCACATCAGATCATTGTCCAGATTTAGCAATCAGCACAAGCTATGGAAGGAAGTGGTAGAAACTGAGCAACTCTTCACTGCAGGTTTTAAAACATTAGTACCTAATCAATACTTGGGCAAGACATGAGCTGGTGACTGGAATTATCCATCAGAAGCTCAATATCTTTCTGGTAATAGACGTTCCTATTACAAATGATGACCTCAGGAGGGATGTCCTTAGGAATTCAAAAAAAATTGTACTGGAACTGGAACGTTGCCATGGCACAAAAATATCATTCCCATGTCACTCCATCTTCTAATCTTCTAATTCATAAAAATTCAAGAACAATGTTTTTAATACCATACCAAGTGTGCCTAATCTCTAAGCTGCTTGGATAAAAGCTTGCAACATATGGAGACCTAGGGGAAGACTGAAAACATTGTGGGAAGAGTGCGAGGAACGTGTGATTCACACATTCTTGTCACTTCCCAGAATTGTCCTAAAGATGTATTCATGGAGCCCGCAGCAGATGACTTGACATCCCAATACTCTGATTGAGTTACCTGAGACAGTAATGCTGTGCAATGTTCTGAAGGACATTACCCAGAAAAGAATCAATAGAATGATATATAAATTCCATCAAAAAGACCAAGGGAGATGAATAATGATGACAATAAGGATGAACACCTCTCCTGCACTTCATGGTTTGAAAAGCATTTTGCAAAACATGTTATTTGAACCTTGCAGACACCTTGCAATTTGCTTGACACAGGTACTATTATCGCCCCCATTTGAAAGATAGGAAAAGTAAACTTTAGAGAGTTTCAGTGGCTTGCCTATTTTCACACAACGAATAAGGTAGAACTTTAGGCTAGGTCTTCTGCCTGCAATTCCAGGTGTCTCTCCACTATGCCAGTTCGCTATTGACTGGGGAGCTGGTGCTGGAAAGAAAAAAGCCCCCAGTCTGAATAGTTTTAGGAATAAATTTATTAAGTCCCATGCACACTGAGACAGAGAAGAGGGCTTGGCTCCCTCTTCTCCAGGCTCTGGAAGGTTTATATGATAGCATTTAGACCAGGGTACCCACACATAAATGGTGGGGGCGCTGCCTACCTGGGTGCCCACCTGCCTGTTCCAGCCAGGCCCTTCCCACCAGGCCTGTTCCTTGTCTTCCGCAGCCTGGAGAAAAGAGGCTGAGCCCCGCCCCTTCCCCAGTCCCCCCTTTCCTCTTCTGCTCTGGCGCATGGGAGGAATCCAAGTGCCATTCAACAACTGCTGGTTTCCAGATGCTGCTGCAGCTCCTGTGCTCTTTCTTCCCTTTTGTTGAGCCAGGACAGCGCTCTCTCGGCCTACCCCTTCCCCTCTTTGTCCTCCAACTTCCCTTTTTTCCCCTCTTTCCCCTCTTTCTCCTTCCCCTCTTTGTCTACCCCTGTCTTTGTCCTCCCCATTCCCTTCCTTATCCTCCCCATTCCCTTCTTTGTCCTCCCTATTTTCGTCTTTTTCCTCCTTTTGCTCTCTGTCCCCCCTTCCCCTCTTTGTCCTTCCCTCCCAGTTTCTATTAAGTGGCTGATCCTCCACAACCCCAACCTGAGCTAAGCTGCTGCCCCCACTCCAGCCCCAACAACTTGCCCTCAAGAACCTGGGAAACTGGTCAGCTTGGGGACCCCTCCCCCAGCCAGTTTAGATCATGGGGGCTAAGAGAAAGGACTGTGGGGGACTCCCCACTGCTCTGGGGCTGATGTTAGAGATTCCCTCCTTCTTCCCTTCCCCCTCTGCCCTGGAAGGAGACTAGCCCCTCTTTGCAATGAAATAATAGTGCCCACCCCATCCCATCCTATATTTAGTGTAAGTCTTCTTCATCTGGAGGAGGATGTGAGTGGGTCAAAGCAGAGACTGGTCTGAGTGCACCTCACCCACTTTCCTTCCCCTTCCCCTCCACACCCCACCCTGCCCTCGGTTACCCCCATCTTCCAGACTGACTGAAACTGAGGGTCCTGCTAGGGCCTAAATGGATGTGTGAGGTAAGTAACCTCCTCCCTGCCGCTGCCTCAGCCTCTCCCTTTCTTCTCCTTCTCTTTCTCTTCAGCCCTGACCCCAAACGTTTCATGAAACAGAGCACACCCTCCATAATTGGCTTCCCTTAGTCACCTGGGAGGATTTGTGTAAGGGGGGGTGGAAGGACATGGGATTGTCAACATCTTTGTTTATGGGTGTGCTGTGTATGTAGATGCTATAATCTGTGTATCTGTGTGTGTGCGTGCGTGTGTGTGTGTGTGTGTGTGTGTGTGTGTGTGTGTGTGTTCAGGGGTGATCATTTTTGTGTCTTCTGCTGCCTGGGGCTTCAAACCTGCCCAGATATTGGTCTGGAGTTCTAGACCTTGGAGGGGGAGTCGCGGTTTAGGTTTAGGGAGAGGCCAGCACGGGGACTCATTTGAGGACACTCCCCCCTCTATCTCCTCCTCAAGTGGAGGTTTCCATCCTTTATTCCTCCTTTCCTTGGCTTGGCCTTGGGGCTTGGGAGAAAGAAGATAGTCTAGCAATTCTTCCCCTCACCTTCTCCATAGCATCTCCTTTGTCTGGTATGGTTTAATTAAAGGGTATTTTTTTTGTTTTGGTTTAAATCAGAACCTGAGGAAAGGGCACTTTCTAGGTATTTTGTTGTTGACCAGAAAGAGGGGATGGTCCCTGAACCTATGGATCTCTATGATTTGCAGATGCAAAGAAGAGAGTTGTTTTAGTGTACACATCTCTCATTGGGAGGAATTTGAGGCATTTTGTCAAAGGGTTTTAGTTAGCTTGGATTTCTTCCTTTGAAAAGTTTCTGTTCCTTTGACCCATTGGAGAATAGCCCTTAACCTTGGAAAGAGGGATCAGTTCCTTCTATATCTTGTATAATCAACAGTCCTTAGAGAACTTTACTACAAAGATCTTTCCCCTCATTTAACTGCATTCCATCTGTTTGAGCAAAAGCATTTCAATTTTAAAGAAGCAGTAGTATCCATTTTACTTTCTGTGATTCTCTCTGTTGCTTGTTCTGTCATAATGTTTTCCCGTAATAGATGCAAAAACTAATTTCCTCCTTACTCCTCTAAGTTGTTATGGATTCCCCTTGGATACCTAATTCTTGTATCTATTTGTACTTTAATTTGAAATATGCGGTGTGAAAAGTTGCTGTACTTTCAAATGTCTGAGAAACTGATTTTCCATTATCCTATCTATTTTTTTAATCAAAAAGTATATCTTGCCCTTCCCTCAGCCCAGCTTCTGTCTTTGGATTTATTAAACACTTGTTTACTTGCTTCTGTACATTACGTACCTACACTTTTCCATCTATCAGCCTCTCAATTTTTAACAATTTACAGTTGTTTTCTGGGCAACTAGGTATTCTGCAGGGCCTGAAGTCAGGAAGATTCATGTCCTTGAGTTCAAACCTGGCCTCAGACATCAGCTGCACAACCCTGGGAAAGTCAAGACCCTGTTTTCATCAGCTTCTCATCTGCCAAATGAGCTAGAGAAGGAAATGCCAAACCACTCCAGTGTCTGGTCAGGAAAACTCAGGATTAAATGCCAGCTGTAATTGTTTTCACTATCACTGATGTGTAGCAGAGTTTGAGATCTGCTATCTATAATCACCAACCTCAAACCCCTTTCTTTTCTCTTCCATCCCTCCATTATTTGCCTTGAGATACTTGACCTTCTTAAAAATTTTTATTTGTGTTTTCTGTTTCTTCTCTTAACACAGTATCCTATGTATCTCTCCCTCTCCTCATCCTCCAGAGCTATGCCATGTAACACATTGCATTTTTCTTCTAGGGAGGAAAAGAAAAGTAAGCACAACTGATCAATGCGTCCTGGAAAAGGTGTGCAATGTGTAACACCTATGGATCTCTCAGCTCCTGGACAGAGTAGGGTGAGGGTGATGTTGTATTCTCATATGTCCTTTTCAGTCCCATTTGATCTTTAACGTTTTGTGATGGGTACTTTTAATTTTTTGTATGTAATTCTCTCTGTTTAAATTGTTGTACTTACTGTGTGTATGTATACAGTTTTATTGGCTCTGCTGAATTCACTTTGCATCAGTTCACAAAGCATTTTCCATACCTCTCTGTACTCTTTATCACCTCTTGCAGCATGGCATTCCATGACATTCATTTTCCATGCCTTGTTTAGCCATTCCCCAGTTGATAAGCCTCTACACTGTTTCCCATTCACTGCTGTCACAAAAAGTGGTGTTATAAATGTTTTGAAGTATATGGGGACTTTTTACTTGTTGTTGCCTTCCTTGGGGTTTAGTGGAGTCCTTGTTTAGAGGCTTTGGACAGTTTTATTATTTTCCTTGCACAATTCCAAATTACTTTCTGAAATAGATGTATCATTTCACAGCTCTACCAAGAGTGTATTAGTGTATGTTTATTTTCACATCCTTATTTAGGTATCAAAATGTTCTTTGTGCCATAAAAGTAATTTGATAAGATTTTTCCTTACCTGTTGTTTCAAATAATTTATACTGTATGGGGATGAAATGTTTTTTTTTAAATGTTGAGTAGAATTCTCTTTGAAATCCATGTGGTCCTGGGGATTTGTTTCTAGGGAAATCATTTGTGCCATCTTCAATGTCTTCTTTTAAGGTAGGGTTATTTTTGCATTCTATTTCCTCCTTTGTTAAGATGGGCACTTTGTATTTTTTGTAAGCATTTATTCATTTCATGTATATTGCCAGTTTTCTTGGGATATGATTGAGTCAAATAATTCCTAAGCATTGCTTTAATTTCATCTTCATTGATTATGCATTTTCCTTCTGTTTTTGAGACTGATAATTTGGTTTTCTTCTTTCTTTTTGTTAATCAACTTAACTAATGATTTATCTATATGAGGAAGATTTTCATAAAACCCGTATCAACCTTTAGTTATTATTTTGAATTTTTAAAAATTTTCATAATCTCATCTTTGATTTATTGATTTCCATTTTGGTGTTTAATGGGAGACCTTTCATTTGTTCTTTTTCTACTTTTTAAAATTTCATGCTCATTTCCTTCATTTCTTCTTTCACTGTTTTACTGAAGATAAGAAGAAATTTCTCCTAAATGTTGCTTTGACTGGATCCCACAAATTTTGATATGTTGACTCACTGTTGTAGTTCTCTTTAATGAAATTTTTGTTTAATTAGATGATTTGTTCTTCAATCCACTCATTTTTTATGACTAGATTATTTAGTTTCCAAATAATTTTTAATCTATGTTTCCACAGCTTGGTAATTTATATTGTGTTTTGTTCTGTAAAAGCTGCATTTACTATTTCTGTGTTTGTCCATTTGTTTATGAGATTTTGATGTGCTGATGTGTTCATTTTTTTGAAGATGCCATGCAGAGCTGAGAAAAAGTTATATTCCTTTGTATTCTATTCAGATTTCTCCAGGGTTCTATCATGTCCAAATTTTCTAATATTCTTTTCCTCTTCTTAACTTCTTTTTTATTTATTTTATGCATAGATTTGCCTAATTCTGAGGGGAGAAAGTTGGGGTAACCAATGAGTATAGTTTAACTATTTCCTTCCATAATTTATTTAACTTTTTCTTTTCAGAAGTTGGATGCTCTGCCAACTATTTGGTTGGAATTGGTATTATCTATGGTACCTATTAGCAAGATGTACTTTCTCTGCCCATCTCTTCAAATTAGGTCCTCTTTAGCTTTTACTTTGTCCGAGATCCTAAGTTCTACCATTGCTTTTTATGCTTCAGTTAAAGCCTAGGTTTGTTTAGTGGGAGGCTGCTGGGAGCAGGGCGAGAGCAGATTGTCTGAAGCGTTAGGCATTTTCACACTTTTCACAATACTGTTCTCAGTCCTAGTTCGGGGGGTTGAAGGGTTTTTGTGGTTCCAAAATGATGTGATTTGGGGATAGGTTAGCTCATTTCTTTCCTGGTCTGTGCTCTGGTCCTTATACAGAAAGAACCACTGATACCTAGGGACTGCAACTGATATTGCTCCAGAGGGTTCCTGCTCCTTTTGATCAGAAGTGACCTTACTCCTCAGTACCCCTGTGAAATAGGCATTGCTAGTGATAATGTTCCTCAGGGCCCCTGAACCCTCTTGCCAGAATGTACTCCTTTCTGCCCTTGAACTGTGACCCAGACATCTGTAAAGACAATGGAGCACTCAAACAGCTTCCAGTGTTGTATCTCATGCTGCCACAGGGGTCCCTGTAACGTCTTTCTAGCCAATTACTAGACCCCCTTATTATCTTTGACTTGAGAGCCCCAAAGCTTCTGCTGCTTCTGACTATTAAAATTAATAATATAAATATGACAGTATAATATAATAAGAATAAGATACAAAAATAAAAATATTAGAAAATGACTCAGTTACAAAATTTCCAACTAAATAAATAATGATTTCACAGTAATGATTGACAGGCTTCCTTTAAGTCAGGTCAACTAATTCCTCAGTAATTAGTGACAAAGGGGTGATTTCAGAGTTTCTTTTTATGACAGAAGAGGAATAGGAAATTACAGTAATCTTATGGAACTTGTTTGGAATATAATTCAATTAGACAATGCAGGTCATCTGAGTGCCTTGCTTCTCCCAGGCTTTCTTAACGCATATTTATACTGCTGGCAGCATTTAACTGGCAAAGTGGGATCACCCCAGTAGTACTTAATCCACAGATGAAGCATTTTATCATCAGAAAGATTCCTTTCAAGGGCCCTGTCACCTGAACTAAGAGTGGGAAAGAGGAACTTGTGATTTGGAGTTAGCAGTCACCCTCCTCCCCCCCATCCCCCAATCCGGTACTTGCCAGAAAGGGTAAGGGAACCTCAAAAGATTATACCACTTGGCTCATCCTTTATGTCTAGCTGCAGAACAATAAGGCAGTTTATTGAGGAGGTCTAAAGAACTTAACCTTTTGTCCACTCTACTTTCTCTAGCTGACAGAAAGGGAAACAGCCTTTAAAAAGAGTCTTCTAATATGTTGATTATTTTGTCCCTTCAATGATATATGTCTTACTCAAAATTATCTAAATTACTCTAAATTATGTCTAAATTATCAGCTACTAAATAAGAAAGTCTTGTCAAGCTGTCTATTCATTAAATCTGTAGGTGACCTAGACTTAAAAAAATATCTTTGTTAGTTTCTCTTGGCTGTTAGGGCTAGCTTTTCCTGAAGAAGGGAGCTTAATCCTACAATTCAACTAAAATTAAATCAAAGTCATCAATACTAACTGGTTTAAATAGTATTCCTTTTCAGATAACCTCTTAGGCCAACCACTGGTATTTCATGCACATGAGCTCTGGGCCAGCCTCCATCCCTCTGTTACAGATCTCTCCTTTCAGTCTCTCGAGTTGTCTTGGCATTGGAAGAATGTCTCAACCTGACGTTTTGTTGGCTATATCACTCAAGAATTTGATGTGAGGTATTGATTTAAAGTTATTTGATGGGGAATGTTGAGAGAGCTTGCCTTGGTGCTTCCTCCACTCAACTTTCTAGCTAATAGCTTCTTGAATTGCATTAATGATCATTTGATCTTTTGTGAAGGACAGGAACCATTAAAGAGAAGAGGGCATTATCGCCTGACTGAGCATTTTCACTGGCTGAGCCCCATACCTGATAGACTTTCACTTTTCATCTCCACCTCCTGGCTTCCCTGGCATCCTTCAGATCCCATATAAAATCCCACCTCTTACAGAAAGTGTTTTTTGTCCCCTCTAATTCTGGCCCCTTCTCACTGTTTATTCCTTCCACTTTATTATTCCCAGAGTTTATCTGTCCATAGCTGTTTGCATGTTATCTTCCCCATTAGATTGAGTTTCTCCAGAAGAGAGACTGTCTTTTTCCTTTCTTTCTCTCCTCAGGACTTAGCAATATGCCTGGCACATAGAAAGTGCTTAATGTATCATCATTGACTGACTATTCAAATCACCATCTCACAAAACTCCATCTGAGAGGGGAAGACCCTCAGGGTTTCTGCTCAGAACAGAAACAATTGCTATTGACACTCACTGAGCCATCAGTGTGGCATAGCCAAGATTGTATTTTTCCCCACTCAGTGAGAGCTGGAGTGATTTGACTTCAAGCCATAGTTTGGTTTGACTTTATCAACGCCTGGTTTCCTAGAGCTCTATTTCAAGAAATTATAAATGAAACTAGATGGGACAGAAGAGTTCTTTGCCCCAGATAGTTTCTAGTGATTGAATAAATAAGTAGGGAAGAGAGCAAATGATCTAGCTACCAAACTCGAAGACATCTTGTAAGGTTTATGGAACCAAAAATTAGATTACTTTGGGCAGAGCATCATGGTATGCAATTTAAGGTCTTGGTGAAAATCTAATTTCTGCAATGCTCTTTTCCTTTTTTTCCCCCACAAGTTTTTATAAATAGTGAGTTCTTGTCAAAAAACTTGGATTTATCAAATAATACATTGTTTTGGTCATTTACTACTGTGTTTTTTGTACCTATTCCATTACATTAATACATTATACTATTTCTGAGCCAGTATCAGATAGTGTTGATGTTTACTGCTTTGAATACAGTCTGAGATCTGATATGGCTAGGCCACTTTCCTTCCCATTTCTTTTAATTACTTCCCTTGATATTCTTGACTTCTTGTTCTTCCAGATGAATTTTGTTATGATTTTTTCTAGCTCAATAAAATAATTTTTGAGTGGTTTGATTGGTATGCCACTGAATTAGGAAGGTAGAATTGTCATTTTTCTTATATTGGTTCAGCCTACCCATGAGTAACAGATGATTTCCCAGTTGTTTAGACATGACTTTATTTGTGAGAAAAGTGTTTTGTAATTCTGTTCATATAGGTGCTAGGTTGATCTTGGCAGAAGAATCCCAATTAGTTTATATTGTCTCACGTTATTTTAAATGGAATTTTTCCTTCTATCTCTTGCTGCTGAACTTTGTTGGTAATATACAGAAAAGCGGATGATTTGTGTTGGTTTAGTTTGTATCCTGAAACTGTGGAAAAGTTGTTAATGATTTCAACTAGTTTTCTATTTGATTCTCTAGGATTGCTCAAGCATACCATCACATCTTCTGCAAAGAGTCACAGTTTTGTCTCCTTCTTGCCTGTTCTAATTCCATCAATTTCTTTTTCTTTTCTTTTTGCTAGAGCCAATATTTCCAGTACAATACTGAATAGCAGTGTTGATAATGGGCATCCTTGTTTCACCCCTGATCTTACTGGGGAAACTTCTAGTTTATCCTCATGACAGATAATGCTTGCTTATAGTTTTAGAGAGATATTACTTACCATTTTAATGAAAGGTCCATTTAATCCTGTGGTCTCTAGTGTTTTTTGCAGGCGTGGATGCTGCATTTTGTCAAAAACTTTTTCTGCCACTCTTGAGACAATCATATGATTTCTGTTGTTTTTTTAATTAACGTGGTCACATAAGCAGATGGTTTACCTAATAGTGAACCAGCCCTACATTTCGTGTATAAATCCCAACTGATCTTAATTCATGATCCTATTGATATATTGCTGCAATCTCCTTGCAGGTACTCTATTTAAAATTCCTGCATCAATATTCATTTGAGAAATTGGCTTATAGTTTTCTTTCTCTGTCTTAGCTCTTTCTGGTTTAGGTATCAACATGATATTTGTGTCATAAAAGCAATGTGAATGGACTCTTCCTTTGTCTATTTTGCGAAATAAATTAAAGAGTATTGGAATTAATTATTCTTTAAATATAGGGTAGCATTCACTTGTGAATTCATCTCACCCTGGGAAAGTTTTCTTAGGGAGTTCATTGATGGCTTGTTCAATTTCTTTTTATAAATTGGGGTTACATATTCCATTTCCTTTTTTCTTACTCTGGACAATTTATATTTTTGTAAGTATTCATCTCTTTCACTTCAATTGTCAGACTGATTGACATACATCTGGCAAAGTAACACTTAATCACTGCTTTTATTTCCTCTTCATTGGTGGTGAATTCACCTTTTTCACCTTTGGCATTGTTTATTTGGTATTTGTCTTTCCTTTTTAAAACCAAATGAACCAATGATCTACTTTTCATTATCTTTTCTCCTATTCATCCATCCCTTCATTTGATTTCTTAGTTTAGTGGTTTTTCTAACTTTCCATCGTTTAAATCTCCTTTGATTTTTAATATTTTCAAATCCTAGTTTAGTTAGGGATTTACAATTCATTCATTTTCCACCATTTTTAGTTGCATGCCCAACTGATTGATCAGCTCTTTCCCTATGTCACTGAGGTAAGCCTTTAGAGATATAAAATTTAGATATATCCCACAAATCATGGCCATTATCTCATTGCTGTCCAGAGTGCTTTCATATCTATCTTTTCTAAAATTCTAATCACCTCCATAAGTTCTGTCCCCTTTGTCTTGTGGTTAGATTGAACTAGTTCTGAGAGCAGAAAGTTGAGGACCCCCTCTGGTAGTTTTACTGTCAATTTTCTCCTGTGCTACTTAGTAACTCTTTTCATTAAACCTATTTTCCCTTTTTCTTTGTATCAGATATAGATTTCCATCCCTGGTTTGTTTATTCTTACTTCAGACAAAGCAAACTCCATTTGCTTTGGCTTTTAACCTTTCCTCTGTGTCTATGCTTCAAATGTTTCTTCTAAACAACATACTATAGGATTCTGAGTTGTAATCCACTCTACTATCTGTCCCCCTTTTATGGGAGATTTCATCCCATTAATCACTAACTGTGTATTAACACAGTTTATAGTTTTCTTTCTCTCTCCTTTCACCCTGTCCTTCCTCAGTAGTGCATTGATTCTGACCACCCCATCCTTCAATGTGCCCTCCCTTCCATCAGTGCCCCCACGTATTCCTGTCCCTCTCTACATCCAACTGAATGTGCATGTCATTTCCTGTTTGAGTCAAATCTATTGACATAAGGGTTCAAGCCATGCCCACACCCTCCCTTCTTTCCTTGCACTGCAATAGGTCTTTTGCACCTTTAAATGTGACATTATTTATTCCATTCTCCCTCTCCCTTCCCTCTTCTCCCTGTACAGCCCAAGTTCTCACTCCTTAATTTTTTATATCATACAATCAAAGTCAATTTATACACATGCTCTCAGTCTGTACATACTCTTTCTCGCAGCCCTATTAGAGATACAGTTCTTAAGAGTTACAAGTGTCTGTTGGGCATGAGGATAGCCACGCTGGCAGAGTTAAAAGCAGGGACTCACTTGAACTTTTCCCCCCAACCCTCCAAATACCTGTTAAAAATGAGTGTAAAACAACTTCTAGAGTAGAAAAACATACAAAAAAAACCCAGAGTGAAACAAACTTCCAGCCTTTTAACCTCTCTCCACAATTTTGGTGCCAGCCTGGGCTAATTAAATTCAATGTGGAGAGCATTTCCCCGAGGGTCTCCTGTTTCCATTTCAGGGGGAACAAACTTGTTAGGACATGCACCATCCAAGGGATGGAATTCCTTATGCTATACCCCAATGGGAAGGTGTGTGATTCCAAAGAAAGATGCAGGCCATGACAATAAAGATTACATATGTCGAATTTACTGGGCTTCCTGGAAGTAACTGTGTTGTGTAAGGCAATTTACTCATGAGACCAGCCCTGTGGCAGCAACAGGACAGAGTTTTTATCCTACACTGCCCATGGGTCAGGCCAGGTATTGTGCAGGGGGAGAACAAAAAAGGCCACAAGCCAGGGATCACTGGGGATTATTTTTATTTATACCAAGTTTTCCCCTGGGACAGTTGAAACTTCTCTTGCTGCTTACATTAAAAGTAGTTTACATTCTCTTTGGGGTGATAGCTCCCACTCCCAGACCGTTGCACCCACTGTACATAAAGCTACTTGGGGAGTACCCAACTCAGGTAGGACAACTAGAGCTTTTCCTCAGGGTGACTGGTGAATTTAGAAGGGACTGAGCACTTCTGGAACTTTCCTGCAGTGAGAATGAACTTTTTTCTTAAAAAGCAGCCTCCTAGACAGTTATTTGGCAATAGTCTTCTAGGATCTCTGAATCTTTCCATCTCAAAGGTTCACTGCTTAGAGCACTGGGCCTGGTGTTAGGAATATGTGGATTCAAATCCCAGCTCAAGCACTTACATGCTATGGGGCCCGGGCAAGGACAAGCCCCAGTGTTCCACATCAAGCATTCTTTCATCTTTCTGCCTCCTCAGTAAGTTTACCAACCTATATGAAAGTGTCTGGGATCTTACAGAGTGGTCTGGGGCACTGAGAGGTTAGGTGACTTGACTGTAGTCATGCTGCTAGCATGGATGTGAGGCAGAACTTGAACTCTGAGTCCTTCTGATTTTGAAGAAGAATTCCTTGGGCATCAGAGAATTCCTCTCTTCCATCCAGACACAGTTCAAGCATCATCTATTCCATGAAGCCTTTGTTGATCCCAACTGTTAGTGACCTGGCTCTCAGACTACCTTGTACTTTGTCTTTATTTGTCTTTAATATTTATATACTTTTAGGTGTTTTCTGTCTCATTAGAACCTAAGCTTCTAGTTGCTAGGGACAGTGCATCTCGAGAACCTAGCTCTGTTTCTGTTTTGCAGGAAGTACTTAAAAACTGCTTGATGATTGTTTACTTAGGCCATCCATATTTCTCTGTGTCCAGCATATGGGAGAAGCTAAATCTACATCTAAGGAATGAGCAAGTTCTGGAGTTGTTGGTCTAAGTTAGAGTAAATATTAATGATAACAACTTCATATTTTATACATTTCATTTATACTTTTCCTTTCTTCTCACTATTATTTTAATGATCATATTAACTTCAAATATTCCTTTATAGTTTAATTTGATACATGCTGTGAGGTGCTAATGTATCAAATTCCTGCCAAATAACTTTAACCTTATGCCATCTGTTTTTCTTGTTCTTATTTCACCTATAGAGTCCTTGCTTTATTTAAGTTGACTTTTGGACAAGGGAAGGAGGTAGTGAAGGGAGGGTGCAAGGAGATGGTTAAGGACACGCGGCAGCAAGAGATCAAGAAGTCAGAGCAAGAGAAGGATCAGATGATGATCGGGCCATTCACATGATTGCCTGGCTAGAATCGAAAAGAAGAACAAGTCAGGGAGAGACACATAGAGACCGGACACGGTCACAAACAGGAAAGGGAAGGCAGTTATACATGAACCGAAGAAAGACACATAGTGCACAAGCATGAATGGACACAAGACAGATGGGTGGATTCCAGACACAGATAAATGGGCAGAACATCCTGAAGTCTCTTCTTTCAGCGCTGCAAGTCTCAGGAGAAACTCTGATCGTGAGGCTGCAGAGAATCACTCTACACATCCAAGATTCCTTTCTTTCCTCTTCCCACCTCCCCATGAATAACTTTTAGATACCTGATTTCTATTAAAAGCTTTTTATTTGTGTTTTCTGTATCTCATATCATGTTATCCCATGTATCTCTACCTCTCCCTCTCCTCCTCCCTGAGAGCCTTGCCATGTGACAAATGATATTTTATTTTTTTAGGAGGGAAAAGTAGTCAACATAACTATAGTACACAGAGGAAAAGACAATTGAGGCAGAAGACACACTCTCTGACAGTATTCCACTTACTACAGGCTTACTCTCTGTGGAAACACATCTACCCTCCTAGTACTCAGAGGAAAAGACACTTGTGTCAGGAGACACTCTCTGAGAACATTCCAGTTACTACAGGCTTACTCTCTGGGGAAACACATCTAGCCTCCAAACATTCAGTGCACGAGATACTTATGGGTGGAGACACAAACTCTGAGAACCTTCTACTTACTACAGGCTTGCTCTCTGGGGAAGCACATCTACTCTCTGAACATTCAGAGAAAAAGATACTTGTGGCAGGAGATAGACTCTCTGGGAATATTTCAATTACTACAGGCTAACTCTCTGGGGAAGCATATGGAGAAAAAAATGAATAATGAAATAGAGGT
The DNA here is from genome assembly GCA_023548195.1 of Bettongia penicillata ogilbyi. Lineage (NCBI taxonomy): Eukaryota > Metazoa > Chordata > Mammalia > Diprotodontia > Potoroidae > Bettongia > Bettongia penicillata. Next base: position 858,007 of record JAJHZJ010000184.1, read on the forward strand.
CTCTAAAGCATTCCTGATGAAAAGACCAGAGCTGAAAAGAAAATATGACTTTGAAATATAAGACTCAAAAGAAGCATTGAAAAGTAAATATGAAAGAGACTCCATAAGCGACTCAATAAGGTTGAACTCTCTCTCTAAGAGAAGATGAAATTCATATCTCCCAAGAATTTTATCATTATTCAAGTAGGTAGAAGGATTCTCTCTAGAAAGAGGGTTTGAGAATGAGCCAAATAAGGTGGAGATGATGTAAAAAAAAATAGATAGGGGAGAAATAAGGATGCTCTGGGAAAAGGTAGAACAGAGAGAAAGAATGGGGGAAATGATCGCATATTAAATAGGCGTTCATGGAAGAGCTTTTGCATTGGATTGAAAAATGCAGGGTGGGGATGGGGCTGGGAATGTCAGGTAGCCAGTTCTTGGAACTCAGTCAGTTAAATTCATTCAAAAAGGGAAAATAAATATTGACACAATTGATCCTAAAATTCCGTCTTGCCCTAGAGGTAAGTAAGAGAAGGGGATAAGAGAAAACAAAAGTAGTGATAAAAAGTTGGGCAGATAAAAGAAGGCACTGTCCTTATGAAAAGCAAACATTAGAGGAATGACAGGAGAGAGAGAGAGAGAGAGAGAGAGAGAGAGAGAGAGAGAGAGAGAGAGAGAGAGAGAGAGAGAGAGAGAGAGAGAGAGAGAGGAGAAACAGAAGAAAATAAATTAATAAAATAAAAAATTTCTGCTCCAGCTGCTGGGCTTGGACCTCTGTCACCTCCTACCTGCCACCTCCCAAAAAGCCTTTAAAAAGTCCTCCATGTCAAAGCAGAAGAAGGGACCTATAGAGAGAAATCCACCAGCACTCCTGGATCAGGGCTTGGCTTGAGACCTCCAGCACTGAGAGACCTTGGTTTCAGTCTGCCGACCCGCCAGAGTGTTTGGTTGATGATTTTTGTATTTTGTCCATCTGCCTTGGGGAACCATGTGTCCAGGTGTCTCCTAAATATTCCATGTCCAGCCTCCATCTGTCTGCCTGCAAGTGTGTTCTTCCTGTCAGCTCCAACCAGGCCCTGGAATGGTTGGCCCCGTTAGCCATGTGTTCTTCCTTCTCTCTTACTTTTCCATGCCCAGCCACTCCTTGTCCATGTCCTTGAACAATGTGTCAAACCCTCCCCGTCTTCGTGGTTTTACTTTGTCACAGGGTATACATGCTTTTATACTCTTTTGCACATAGTCACAAATGGTTCTCCATAATGGTTGAAGTAGTTCACAATTCTACCAAGAGTGCATTAGTTTCCCTATTTTTCCACATCCCCTCCAGCACTTGTCATTTTCCTTTTCTGTCATGTCAGTTTTATAGGTTTGAGGTGGTCCTTCAGAGTTAGTTTCATTTGCATTTCTCAATTTGTGGTGACCTAGAGCATTTTTTCATGTCATAATTTATAGCTTTTATTTCTTCTTCTGAAAACTGCCTGTTCATATTCATTGACTATTGATCAATTGTGGAATGCCTCTTTTTTAAAAGTAAATTCGGCTCAGCTCCTTTTATGTTTGAAAAATATCATCTTTATCAGAGAAACTTGCTTTCAATTTTCCCCCATCTACCTATTTTCTTACTAATTTTGCCTGTATTGGAGTTGTTGTGCAAAAACTTTTTAAATTTCACGTAATCAAAATTATCTAATTTACTTCCCAAGATTCTCACTGTCTCTTGTTTGGGTATAAAGTGTTCTTTTATCCATAGCTCTTACAGATACATTTTCCCTCGCACCGTCTATATAAAAATCATGTACCTGTTTTGACCTCATATTGGCATATGTTAGGACATGTTGATCATCTATACTAGGTTCTGCCAAACTGCTTTCCAGCATTCCCAGCAATTTTTGTCAAATATTGATCTCTTCCTGGCAAAGCTTGGATATTTTGGTTTACCAAATACTAGACTAACGTGGTCATTTCCTACCGTGTATTGTGTACATAATCTATTCCACTGATTCATACCTCTGTGTCTTAGCTAGTACCAGATGGATTTCATGATCACTACTTTGTATTATGCTTTCAAATCTAGTACCGCCTCACTGCATTTGTTCACATTTTCTTCATTAACTCCCTTCTAATTATTTACCTTATGTTCTTTCCAGATGAATTTGATTACTATTTTTTCGAGTTCTATAAAATGAGTGTTGGATAGATTTTTTGTAGCACTAAGTCAATTCACTTAGGAAGAATTGTCATTTTTACTGGCTTAGCCTATCTATGACAACTTTATATTTCTCCTCTTGTTTACATCTGTCTTTGTGTGAAGAGTATTTTGTCATTGTTTTCATGTAATCCATGGGTTGATCTTGTCTAGGAGACTCCCAACTATTTTATATTGTCTGTAGTTATTTTAAATGGAATTTTTATTTCTATCTCTTCCTGTAGGTAGTTGTAGCTTGCTGGTAGTATTACAGAAGTGTGGATGATTTACATGGGTTTATTTTGTATCCTGCAACTTTACTAAAGTTTTTCATTGTTTCACTAGTTTTTTAATTTTTTTTTTTATTCTCGAGAGTGGTCTAAATATACCATATATCATCTGCAAAGAGAAATGCGTCTCCTCATTGCCTAATTTTATACTTCCATTTTCTTTTTCTTGACTTCTTTCTACAGACTTCTTGGTTGAAAGAGAAACATTTCTGGCTAGCGATTGTGGCAGAAAGTTCACAACCAGATGTGGAGGGTGAACCCAGGACTCCCATTAAGACGATCTGGAGTACAGTGACATTAGAAACTGGGGATAGGGTCTCTTGTCCTCTGAACTTTGTGTAGGGGGCGGGGGCTTGAGTGTAGGTGGATCTTGGTATCCTATCCCATTATGCTGCTGTTTACGACCCAAAATCTAAACTCAAGGCCTCTAGAAATGAAAAATGCTAGAGGTGGAAGAGACCTGAGGAAATGGGACATCATAGTTGAAAGATTTTTTCGAATACTGAATGTCAACGAATCTGTTGATCACAGAATGTCAGACTAAGAGAAACTTCAAGGTGGATCTCCAGCGATTATCCTTCCCACTTAAATTAACTAGGTTTTCTAGAAAGAACACTTTTTGATAGAATAAAAAAATCATAACCAAATTGTGAAGACAAACCTTTTACCTTTTGAATTCAAGGAAAGCAGATCTGATGAAATGATTTTCTTTTTTCCCCCTTTACTGCGGTTTTCCCCTTTTGTCCTGATTCTTCTTTCACAATATGACTAATGTAGAAATGTGTTTAATATGATTGTCCATGAATAGTCTGTATCAGATTGCATATTGCCTTGGGAAGTTGGGAGGAGAGAGAGGGGAAAAATTTAGAACTCAAACCTTATAAAAGTGAATGTTGAAAATTAAAATTAGCTAACTAAATGTTTTAAAGAGAGAAATGTGTTTGAGGTGGAAGACTCAATTAGATGCTAACTCACAATTGACAGGTTTGAGGACCTCTGAATTAATCTGACTTTAGAGATTCCTGGGAATTAAAAACCAGAAGTTATTTGTCCTGTACAAATTGCCCCTGGCAGGAGTGAGCTACCTCTGATTTCTACATCTTGGCTCTCCTATCCTTCTGGGACTCTGGTACAATGCAGTAGGAGGAGGATGGAAGTGAGGGTAGATGAGATGCTTTCTACTGACTGCTGTTTTTACTGAACATGGAGGAACATAGCAGGGAGGGACAGGAGAGACAGAATTCTGAAGTCACCAGCTGTAATCAAAGCTGTCAAAGGTCACTTTTGCCCTTTTCCTTCTAGTCAGGATTATCCCCTCCCACCTCCCTGCACAGTCCTGTATATGTTAAGGATCTAGGTATAATCAAAGAGTATTTGGTGATCAAAATGATCACGACCATTTTGTGGTCTGGAATGAGTAATGCTGGTCTTCATCAAGATTTAATGATAAGTTATGAGCCTTTCAAGAGAAAGACGTCATATTCTGGCTTCATTGAGGAATGAAACACAAAGTGAACCAAAAAAATGTCGGAAAAGTAGATGCAAACCTAATTTGGAAGACCCACATATATAAATGCTATACTAATAATAAATCACTAGGTATTTCCAAATTTATAAAACATAGGAAGCAGCTAAACTGCACTGTGGCATAGGACTTTGAAGCAGAAAAAGTTAAACTGGGGTCTTGTTTCAGGCACTACTTAGCTGTTTGAACATGGGGACATCAGCTGAATTCTCTGTGCCTCAGTTTAGTCATCTACAAAATGGGGGCAATAAAATCCTCTAAATAAGAACACTTTTGTTAGGACCAAATGAGGTAACATATCAAAAGAGCTTAACATATCCTAAAATGCTATGCAAATATAAATTAAAAACATTTTCATAATTACTACCACTTCACCACTACCGTCATTACCAACAATACCACTGCTGCTATCACTACTACCGCAACTACTACCACCACTACCACCACCATCACCACCACCACCACTGCTACTACTACTACTACTGCCAGTACTACTACTACTACTACTACTACTACTACTACTACTACTACTACTACTACTGTTACTACTACTAGGATTAGAATAGCAAGTGACAGTGGAAATTAAGTAAATCACACTGACTCCATCTTGGAACTAATTGCACAGGTAGCTCAGTTCCCTTGGGTCTAGACAATTTATGTCTTCTGAGAAAAGTTTATTCAATTATAAGAATTGTCAGAAAACTGTACTGCAGTATTTGAACTAGGCTCTATCTGTCTGGGAAGCTGGAATACCTTTATCTGGCACTTACAGACCCTTAACCATGAACCATACACTACTGCAAGGAATTTTCTCACAATTACAAATCTTAAGTAACCCATACCTCTTATTTGAAAACTGGTCCCAAATCAATCAACAACAAGTTATTTCCCCATTCCTTTGATTTAATATAGACACCTGGCAGGATTGGGGCAGGGGGCGGGGTGGAGTGGAACACCACTTGTTTTTCTGATTCCAGGAAATTATACCTGTTTACTCTCCCACTCCAAACTTTCCAAACTTGGAAAGTCCATAATCTTTCCTCCAGTTAGAAATTAGGTTACCTAATTTTGTGTCCCGGTGAACTGTTTTCTATTAATTAACTGGTCTTATTTGACTAATTGTTTTTAATTAATAAAAATCTGTCTTCCCCTGTATTCAGGGTCCAGTGCCAAAGATGAAGAAGGCTGGTACTCATTTGCTAAGAAATTATAATGCAGTAATTAATAAGTCGTTATTCTTAGTAGCTTGAACCTTTGTTTCCTCAGTCACTTAATCTTTCACTCACCATACTACTGCTGCTGCTGCCTTTACTACTACGACTTCTCCTCCTCCTCCTCCTCCTCCTCCTCCTACTACTACTACTACTACTATGACGATGACAACGATGGCGGCAGCAGAGAATATGACTACTACTACAAGTGCTATACTACTGCTGCTACTGCTCCTACTACTCTGCTGCTCCTATTACTATTGTTGCTGTTAATATTATCAATATTATTACTTACATGGGTCTAAGCTTAATTGAAATAAACCCTTATTCAAATTCAAAGTTATCCTGGAGAAGACCACCTTCCCATGAGATGCTCCTTCTGCCTAGAACTGGGTTTACTTCTCATATCATGTTTAGGATGGTATCACTAACTTTGCTCAACAAAAGAATGTTATGTGCTATGAACCATTCCTTCACTTCCTTATACAGGGAAGGAAAGAGGGTTAAGAAGAAAGAAATGGCAGCTTGCTAGTTTGAAATTAATGCCTCAAACGCAACATGTTCACAAGAGAAATCATTATCTTTCCCCTAAAGCTCATCCCTTTCCTAAACTTCCCTATCACTGTCCAGGACAGCAACACACTTCTATCCACCCAGAGCTGTACTTTCAAAGACGTCTTCCGATAAAGGAGATTACACCTTCATCTTGCCTGGAACCAAGCCTCCACTTCACCTTCCAGTCACCAGCTCCAAACCCTTCTCTTCTCTTAGTATTTCAAGTGCTCCTGAGTTGTGTCTTCCTCACTAGAATAAAAATTCACTTAGGGGAGGGAATGTTTTCTCTTTCTTGTATTTTTAAACTCAACATTTTGCTTACAGTACTTAAGCACCTAATAAATTTCATAACTGTGCATTTTTACCTGTTTACCTGAATTGATTACGAAATTATGAAATTGGATCAAAACTCATTCTTTGGTTATTTGCTCGGAAAATCACTTGGCATTGGGAAACAGGGTGGCATTCACACTTTAATAATGCACAGAAACAGAGGCAAAAGTGGTGCAGAGGAAACCAGAAGAAGGGGAGAGGGAATGGGATAGTGAAGAAAGCAGGTAGCCTGTGGAAGAGGATAGGGAGGAAGAGAGGCAAAGAATATCAGCCATGAATCTGGAGTATAGAGCACTGGGCATCATGGACCTGATGGAGATGGAAGAGAGTTGAGAGGGAAGGTGGAGAAGTTTGAGTCTCATCTTTATAAGTCTTTTTAGGGAAACAAACCAACTCCTTTCTGTGTCACCTTGACCTTAGGGCATCATCTCCAAATCACCTCAAAGTTATCAGTAAAACTTTAAAGTCATCCTTCCAAAATTATCAGCACTTTCTTGATGTCCTGATGATCTGAAACTACTGCAGGTCTGAAGCTGAGTTCTAAATTTTGTCAGGAATTTACATATCATGGGGCCAGAAGCCTTGACAAGGAACACTACAATGGTTTCCCATGATTCATTGCATCTTACCAGTATGTCAAATTTAGTTCATACATGAAACAGTTTGTAAATTATGTTCTTTTGATCTTTGGGATGGTTTGCATGTGATTTCTGGAATATTCTTTGCTATCTAATTTCCTGCTAAAACTTATATACTGAGTAGAAAAGGGATGGTAGTCGGGGGACCAGAAAAAGATACAATTTTAACACACATCTATCTATGTACCTACCACTGGAGATTTTTTTTTTGGCCATTGAGGAAAGTTGCAATTATTCTAAAAGCAATACTACAATATTTTGAGAGAGCAAGACAAGAAATTTGTCTCTCTGTATATTCTATATATCATCTATCTTTCCCTGGACATTTTCTCAGGTTGTGCATCATGCCTGGGATTCTCTTCCTCATTCCCACCTACAGGATTCCCTGGAGTGCTGTCTAAAATTCTCCTTTATACAGCAAGCATCTTCTCATACCTGCTTAATTCTTGGGCCTTCCTACTGTTGATAATCTTTAATTTGTTCTTTATGTATCTTCTCTTTATATATTGGCTTCCATGCTACCTCCCTCACTAGATTGCAAACTACTGGAGGGCAGGGCTATACATTTTTCAGTCTCCCACTGCATCCTGGGCCATCTCCAGTCATCTCGATGAATATCTTGTCATTGGATCCAGATGGATCAGGAGGAGAAAGTGAGGCTGGTGACCTTGCACAGCCCTCCCTTACTCAAAACAAAGTCAAGTGCAACTCATATCATCATTTCTCTAATGTCATGGTTTTCTTCAAAAATGAAGGAAGAATACAATATATTTTAGAAATGAAGGCTTTATCAGATACACTAGTTGCAAAAAATTATTTCCTAGTTTTCTACTTTCTTCCTAATCTTGGTTGCATTGGTTTTGTTTGTGCAAAAACTTTGCAATTTAATCTAGTCAAAATTAATGATTTTGCACTTCATAATGTTCCCTATCTCTTGTTTGGTCAAAAATGTCTCCATTCTCCACAAATCTGGCAAATACCCTATTCCCTGTTTCCCTAATGTGTTTGTATTATCAGCTTTTATACACAGATCATGTAACCATTTGGAATCTTTTTCCTGTGTATGGTGTCAGGCATTGGTCTATGCCCAGTTTTCACCACACTGTTATCCAGTTTTCCTAGCAGTGTTTTTTAAAACAATGAGTCCTTATCCCAGAAGCTGGGGGTCCCTGGTTTTATCAAACAGTAGATTGTTATATTCACTGACTACTATTTCTTGAGTACCTAACCCATTCCATTGCTCTAGCCTTCTATTTCTTAGCCAGTACCAACCGGTTTTGATGATTGCTGCTTTATAATATAATTTGTGATCTGGTTGGGCTAGGTCACCTTCCCAACCATTTTTTTCATTAGTTCCCTTGATATTCTGGACCTTTAGTTCTTCCAGGTAAATTTTGAAATTATTTTTTCTAGCTCTAAAAAATAGTTTTCTGGTATTTTGATTGGCATAGCACTGAAAAAGTTAAGTAATTTAAGTGGAATTGTCATTTTTATTATATTAGATCAGCCTACCCACGAGGAACTAATGTTTTTCAACTTACTTAGATCTGACTTTACTTTGTACAAAAATTGTTTGTAATTGTGTCCGTATAGTCCCTGGGTTTGTTTCAGCAGGTAGATGCCCAGATATTTTACAGTGTCTACTGTAGCTTTAAATGGACTTTCTCTTTCTATCTCTTGCTGTTGGGCTTTGTTAGTAACATATAGAAATGAAGATGATTCATGTGGGCTTATTTTGTAACCTGCAGCTTTGCCAAAGTTGTTCATTATTTCAAGTATTTTTATGTGATTCTCTAGGATTCTCTAAGTATATCATCATATCATCTGAAAAGAGTGATAACTTAATTTCTTCTTTGCCTATTCTAATTCCTTCAATTTCTTTTTCTTCTCATTGCTAAAGCTAACATTTCTAGTACCATATTCATAACAATGGGGTAAAGGACATCCATTATCACCAATCCTAGAGAATCAAGTGAAAAACTGCTTGAAATAATGAACAACTTGGACAAAGTTGCAGGTTACAAAACTGAGCATAGATCAATGTACGCAAGAAGAAAGTCAAAATGGATACACGATCTAGTTATAAAGATGGATAATATAAACAAATTAGAGGAGCAAGGAATACTACATTTGTCAGATTTATGAAGAATGGAGAAATTTCTGACCAGGAATGCAGGGCTGGTTCAATATTAGGAAAACTATTAGCATTATTATCATAACAAAACTAATAGAAAACACTTGATTGTCTCAATATACGCAGAAAAAGCTTTTGACAAAATACAACACTAACTCCTATTGAAAACACTGGAGAGCATAGAAATAAATGGAACTTTCCATAAAATAATAAGCAGTATCTACCTAAAACCTTCAACAAGCATTTTATGCAATAGGAATAAACTAGATGTATTTCCAGTAAGATCAGGGGTGAAAAAAGTATGCGCATCATCACCATGATTATTCAATGTGGTACTAGAAATGTTAGCTGCATCAATAAGAGAAGAAAAAGAAATTAAAAGAATTAGAACAGGCAAAGAAGAAACTAAGTTTGACAAAAATTGCTGGGAAAACTGCATAGCAGTGTGGCAGAAACTGGGCATAGACATAGATTGGGCATAGCCTGACACTGCACACAGGAATAAAGTCCAAATAGGTACATGATCTAGATGTAAAGATTGATATTATAAACAAATTAGTGGAGCAAGGAATAGTGTATTTATCAGATTTAGGGAGAATGGAAAAATTTTTGAACTAAACAAGGGTGCAAAACATGAAGTGAAAAATGGATAATTTTGATTACATTAAATTGAAAAGTTTTTCCACAAACAAACCCATTGCAACTAAGATTAGGGGAGAAGCAGAAAACTGGGATTTTTTGAAACTAGTATCTGTGATAAAGGCCTCATTTCTACAACATATGAAGAACTGAGTCAAATGTTCAAGAATACAAGTCATTCTCCAATTGATAAATGGTCAAAGGATATGAACAGGCAGTTTTCAGATGACCAAATTACAGCTATCTATAGTCCTATGAAAAAACACTCTAAATCACTATTGATTAGAGACATGCAAATTAAAACCACTCTGAGGTACCACATCACACCTATCAGATTGGTTAACATGACAAAACAGGAAGATGATAAATGGTGGAGAAGATGTGACAGAATTGGAACACTAATTCATTGTTGGTGGAGTCGTGAGCTGATCCAGTCATTCTGGAGATCAATTTGGAACTATGCCCAAAGGGCTACAAAATGTGTATACCCTTTGACCCAGCAGTATCACTTCCAGGACTCTATCCCCAAGAGATCACAAAAATGGGAAAGGATCCCAAATACACAAAGATGTTTATAGCAGTTCTTTTTGTGGTGGCCAAAAACTGGAAATCAAAGGGATGCCCATCAACTGGGGAATGTGGAATACTATTGTTCCGTGAGAAATGATGGAAGACTTCAGAGAGGCCTGAAAAGACTCATGAACTGATGCTGAATGAAGGAAGCATCACCAGGAGACCTTTGTACACAGCAACAGTGTAAGAGTTGGAGATATAAATAGAAAAAGAGAGGTAGTCTTTTCCCTTATAGAGCTTAAATTCTGATGAATCAGTGACTGATGAAACAGTGTCTGATGAATTTTTCTGGTAGACTTAGTCCTTCATAGCAATTCAAGGACCTAAAAAGTCTCCAGTGGACTTTTGAAGCAAAATGCCTTCCACATCCTGAGAAAGAACTACAGATTTGGATCACAGAATGGAGCAGACCATTTTCTTTTCCATTATGTTTTGTCTTGTTTTGTTTTGTTTTGTGGTTTCTACCATTCATTTTAATCCTTCTATTCAACATGACTATTATATGAAATTGTATTTAACAGGAATTATATTTAATTTATATTTAATAGGAATGTATTGTAGAACCTATATAAGATTGCAAGCCATCTTGGAGAGGGGAGAAAGGTTGGAGGGAGGGGAGAAAGGGCAGAGGGAGGGGAAAAATCTAAGATATATGAAAGTGATTATATAACACTGAAAACAAATAAAATAATTATTTAAAAATGTAAATGCTAGTTCTGACTACTACTTGTACTACTACAACTACTTTGTGGTTTTCAGTCATTTAGGGTTTTCTTGGCAAAGATACTGGAATGGCTTGCCATTTCCTTGTCTAGCTCATATTCCAGATGAGGAAATTGAGGCAGAGATTAAGTAACTTGCCCAGGGTCCCACAGCTAGTAAGTGTCTGAGACTGGGATTTGTACTCAAGGAGATGAATCTTCCTGATTCCAGACCTGACACTCCATCCACTGTACCATCTGCTTGACCTACTACCAATACTACCACTACTACTACTACCACCACTACTGTCTTGATGACTCACGGCAATTTGTATGACCTGGTGGCAGTGAAGTCTGTAGGTATGTGAGTAACGTGTGTGTGTGTGTGTGTGTGCATGTGTGTAGCAGCTACAGGAGAGAGGGGCAGGAGTTGGAAAGGCAAATATAAAAGACTGAGAATTCCCCCAGCTTGCAAAAAACCACAATGTGAATGTGTTAACCCTGGGATTAGAGCCCCCAACCCTGAGGCAGGAAGAGGTGAGTGGAGACCAAAGTTAGTTCGGAGTAAGGACTAAGGACCTCTGCCTGAGAGGGACAAGTCAGACTGTTGGGCCAACCACACAGAACTGTAGGCCTGACAGAGCTGGTCAGGGCACACAGCCTTAGGAAAGAGAAACTGAAACACAACACATCCCCACCTCATTTGGGGCAGTTGTTCCTAGAGGAAGTGGGAGGATGGAAGTGAGCTTCTCACACTGGAGATCAGTGCATGCAGGAAGGGCCTTTCAGGATCTCTGTGTAGGGAGAAGACCAGGTAGGGGAGGTCTCAAACCCAGGGTTATGGCCAAGATCAATGTGGCTCTCTCTGCCTCAGGGTCTCTACCTGCAGGTCCAAGCCTAGGTGGCCACCTAGGTCCTTGATCCTATATATTGTCCCTGCAAAGGTCTGGTCCCATCCCCTTGCTACTGGGTCCACCAAAGTTGTAAAGTTTGAGGGAGTGCACATGTGACATGATTTGAGACCCCCTGCTGGAGCCTCTGCATGTCCTAAGTAGAAGGTTTAGAACAAGGTTGAGTGGCCCTTACAAGCACTCAGAGAGACCTCCCCACCTTCCCAAGAGGAAATCCCCAGATGGACTAGGCCCAATTCTTATGGGATCAGAGTGTATCAACACCAGGACAAAGGCAAAGCTCACTCTTGCTTGATTTCATATTTGAGTGCATCTCTGGATCTACTGGAATTCACAGAACAATAAACACACACATATTTCTTTTTTATTTTGCAACAAAATCAATGTATTTTCAACTTTTGTAAGAGCTCCCTGAAGGAGGAACTTTCCTAGACATCTGTCAATATAGGAATTTTTTGGTTTCTTTTCTTATCATCTAAATGTGTATTGGAATCATTTGGGGCATAGAGATAAACATGCAGAAGAAATCCCATGTACCAGATAATTCAACACCCCCTACACCCTCCCATTAATGTGGTGACATTTTTGGCACCAACAATCATCAGTCAAGGTGTTTGGTGACTGAACAGTCACACAGGTCCTAAGTGCTGAGATTTAAAAGCACAGAACCAACAAAATATGTATACCCTTTTTGGGTAGGATAACCAATATATTTTTTGACCCTTTTAAAAGTCCTTTGAAGAAGAAACTTTCCTGGACATCCCTCAGTTCAGATGAGCGTTTTTCTCTTGCCATCGACGGAATCCACATGGCAAACACGAGAACAGTTCAGTGATGGGCAGAGAGATACAAAGTTCTTAGAAGACAAGCGTGGTCAGGTTGCAAGAAGGAGCAGGTAAGGAGCCCGAGTCCCAGATAACCCAGTGAAAGTGACAACATCGTTGGCACTAACAGTCTTCCATCAAGGTCTTCTGTCCCAGAGCGTGGCTCTTCCCAGGAACATGGCTGGGAAGAGGAAGGACAGCGAGCCGCTGGAGGCTCTCCGCTTATGGGCATCAAAGTGACGCTCTAAAAGGCGCCAGACAAGCATCTAGCAGTTGTTACCCGGGTAGGGGGGTGAGGACTGAGGCGAGGCTGAGGAGGGGGAGGGCGTGTAGTGGCCTGAATATCCAGCGAGGTGGATGAAAAACTATCTGAATTCAAAAGTCAACTTCCTAGAGAAGCCATCCCTTCCCCCATCTCAGTTTCCCCAACTTCAAAATGGGGGGGGGGAGGAGGCATATGGGCAATCACTTTGAAACCACGCCCACGCTCGGGTTTGGGGACAATTTGGGAAAGACCCGGAATCTCGGGACTAAACCAAGGGCTCCCAGCCAGCGTGGGCAGATGTCACGGCACCTGACACTAACATTCCACCTGAGTTGTGATGCTGGGAGCATCAGGTGAAATAAAAGCAGCCAGCTTCCAGATTGGCTGTCGTCCAACATTTTGGATCAACTCAAGTCTTTTTGGTGTTGTTTTCTGCGTATTTCACATGGTCTTATGTCTGTTGTTGTCTTTAACAGTAGTATATTCTTTGGGTTCGTTTTGCTTTACTCTTAAACACTTTGAAGAGTTTTACCAGATTATGTTGAATTCTGATAACCGTTTTGTCCAGATCTATAATTTAATTGGTTTAGGGAACACCTTCTTCTGCATCATTGGTCAGCCAATATGAAAGGAAATGTGAAATTTCTCTGATGTCATGGTCTTCTTACAAAACAAAGGACGAACACAACCTGTGAGTAGACTGAGTTGCCTAAATAGGGACCCAGCTAGCTGGGTAACTCCTCTCTTCTCCTTTTCCCTTCTTTTTTGTCCCCCTAAAACCTTAGACACCGTGCACTCTGGAGCCCATGACTTGAACAAGGAAGGGTCTCTGCCCCACCTCCACTCAATGGCTATTTTGGACCCTCATGGTTTAGAGCGAATGTCAATAGTAAGATTTTCTCTTCAAAAAAACAACCCTGAGGGTCCTGCCCACCCCACGGTGATTTATTTATTTTTTTCTTTTCTATTAAAAGGGTCATCCTCCAGACTACCTTTTAAAGAGGTCTATTCTCTGAATGGGCATTATCTCACTCTAAGTGAGTACCTGAAAAGACCTTCGCCTAAAAGGTCGAGGTCTCCCATGGCATCCTGGACCGTCTCCAGTCATCCTGATGAATATCTGGTCACTGGATCCAGATGGCCCAGGAGGGGAAGTGAGGCTGGTGACCTTGCACAGCCCTCCCTCACTCAAAACAAAGTCAAGTGCAAGTCATATCATCATTTCTCTGATGTCATGGTCTTCTTCGGCAACGAAGGATGAGCACACAACACACACACACACACACCACCACCACCATGGCACGGCAGGAGTGTCTGAGAGTAGAATGGTGGGAGGGTGCAGGGAGACAGAGGGCTTGGCTTTCCCGTAAAATACTCATTTTCTGTCTTTCAGTCCGTTATATTCTCGGTCATTCATCCTTTCTGAAAAGGCACTTTTTAAAGAGACATTTTCCAGTGAGGGAGCCCAAGAGCTGAGTTAGAGACAGTCATTCACCAACGTAGTGATGGAGTAATACAGAGTAATACTTTTTTTCCCCACGAAAAGTAGGAAAGGTCTCTTTGATTCCATATTTAGGGTCCCACTCCGTGGCTTATACTATTGTGTGTATTTCGGTATTTGTCGAATTGTTTCTCCTAAAGTCATTCTTTCATTCATATAAGAATTTATTAATTTTCTCTCCCACAACTTCCTCATTTGAATGAAAAATAAAGCTCTCATAATGAATACACCTAACCCCAAAAAACAAATTCCCCAAAAAAATGTACATCCTCTTCTGCATGCTATCTATGACTGCTCCCGCCCTCCCCCCGCCATGCTTCCTCTTCTGGATTTCAGGTTTACCAGACTTTGGGTTTGTATTTAAAAAATTCTCCAGTCTTTTCCAATGCTGTTTTCCTCTCCCCCCCCCCCCAATTACCCATTTCCCTTCTAATTTTAACTGCATTAGATTTGCTTCTGCAAAACCTTTGAAATTTTATGTAATAAGTATTGTCCATTTAATCTTCTGTGTTCCTCTCTTGTTTAGTCATGGACGTTTCCTTTTTTCTATAGATCTGAAAGGTAATTTCTCTTGATTCTTGACCTTCTGCTCCTCTACATGAATTTGGTTTTCATCACTTTTATTCTTGTGAAATGATACTTTAGCAGTTTGGACTGGTATGGCACTAAGGAATTTAATTTGGGTTGCACTGCCATTTTTTTATTTTATTGATATGGCCAAATCAAGAAAATTTCTTATTTCTCCAATTACTTCCCTGTCTTTGCTTCTGTTAAGTGTTTTGTAATTAAACTCATATAGCTTCTGGATGAGTCTTCATTTGTTTCAAGAAGTTTTTTTTTCTTTTTAACAGAAGTGGTTATTTGATTTTTTTTCTTTTTTAATGTATAATTTATTTATTTTCAGTTTTACAGCATTCGCTTCCACAGGATTTTGAATTCAAAATTTTCTCCCCACCTCTCTCCCCGCCAGGACACTATGCACCTCATTCAGCCCTTTTCCCAATCTACCCTCCATTCTATCAGCTCCCCTCCTCCCATCCTCCTCCCCTCTCTTTTCCTTTGCAACTTCCATCCCAGTTGCATGCAAAAAATAATTTTTAGCATCCCTTTTAAAAGCCTTGAGTTCCCCATTCTCTCTCTTCCTCCCTCCCCACCCACCCTCATTGAGAAAGCAATTTGATGTAGGTCATACATATGTAGCCATGCAAAGCACTTCCATAAATCATGTTGTGAAAGATTAACCACATTTCCCTCTGTCCTGTCCTGTCCTCCATTTATTCCATTCTCTCTCTTGACCTGTTCCCTTGCAATAATGTTTTCTTCTGATTACCCCTTCCCCTAATTTGCCAGCCCTTTTATTATCCTCCCTCTCTTATCTATCCTTTTGCAAGGTAAGATAGATTTTCATAACCAATTAAATGTATATTATTCCCTCCTTAAATCAAATCCATTGAGAGACTAAGTCTTATTCCCTTTCATCTACCCCACTCCCCTCCCCTCCATGGTAAAAGCTTTTTTTTGCCTCTTTTATGTGAGATTGTTTGCTACATTTTACCTCTCCCTTTCTCTCTCTCCCAATATATTCTTCTCAACAGTTAATTTTGTTTTTTTACGTATTATCCCTTTATATTCAGTTATTGGAATTTTCAAAAACCTTTACAGTAATTATTATTATAATCATGTGATGCTTATTATGTATGCTGTTAACATGATTTATTATATGTATAATCTTCCTTATGTTGAAACAATTCTGCATTCCTGGTATTAGGAGAAAGTCTGATGACAGTCCCCAGCTAGTTGGGTTCAATTTGGGGATGAAATGAGACAGGAATAAGTCATTGAGATGTTAAGAAAAGGAGGTTTACTAAACAAAAACAAGAGGTCCTGGAGACATAGCCCTCATCTCTGTACGGAAATACGCCTGATTAACAGGCCAGGATATGGTGCCTTGAATGGTTTTCAGACATTGCTCACATCAGAGAGGTCTCAAGGTGGGACATTTTAAAAAATAACTTTTACTCATATTTTCTTTCTTACATCACCACAGTTATCCCATGTATCCCTCTGCTTCCCCCTCGCAGAGAGCCATCTCATGTGACATCCAGCATTTTTAGAGAGAAAAAAACAATAGTCAGCACAATTAATCAAACACTGAGAAAGTCCCAAAACATGTGCAACACCTAACAACAATGGATGCTTCCCCTCCCTCCACCAACGGGTAGACTGAGGCTCTCATCTTCATTCAAGTGCCAATTGACCTTTACAATTTTATTACAATTACTTTTAATTTTGTTTATTGTTCTTTTAATTTATATTGTTACAGTTATCACTAGCACAGTAAGATTAAAGAGGGGTAGGGTTTTATGCTTTTAAGTGATCAGGAAACTATCAAAGAACATAGGGGCCAATCACCTTTACCAGTTTTTAAAGGAAAACTAACCCCTTTTGAGAGGGAAGGAAGGGAAGAACCATAATAGGTATCGATCTGATCACAATGGGCATAAATGGTATAAATCCAACATGATCACCATGCATAATCTTTATAATATGCTGTTGGAGTCTATTTGTTAATATTTTATTTATATTTTTTGTCTATTTTCATTTGGGACATTGATAAATAATTTTTTTCCCTTGATTTGGCTTTCTCCGGTATTAATGAAATCACTAGGATATAGGACAGAAAAAGTGGAAGCGTGCCGTCTTTTTCTACTATTGCAGTTTATGTAATATTGGAATTACTAATTTTTGAATTTTTGGTAGAATTCTCTTGCAAATAAATCTGGTCCTGGAGTTTTGGGGTTTTTTTTCCCTTGGGAACTCATTTATGTCTTGTTAAATTTATTTTTCTCATACTGAATTGTTTAATTTAAGTAGTCAAATTCTCCTTTTGTTCATCTGGATATTTTATATTTTTCTAAGTTTTCATCCATTTCCTCTAATTCATTACCTTAGTATATAGTTGGACAAAATGGGTTTCTAGTTTTCCTTTTAATTACGGTGAATGTTTCTTTTCCATTTTTCATATGAGTAATTTTACATTCCTCTCTTTTAAAAAATCAAATGACCTAACTACATTTTTATTTTATAATTTTTCAATTTCAATTATTTTTATTTTTCAGGTAGCAAGTATTTTAATTTTTTTGTCTCTCCCAATACCTGCTCTTCCCCCCTGCCTATCTGAGTAAATTTTTAAAATGAAAAACATGTCCCTCAACACATAACCACATAACCACAAAAAAAAAAAATGTTACCCCATTAGCAATGTCTAAAAATGTGTGCCTCTTTTTAAACTTTAAGTTCATCACCTGGAGATTAGCAGTTGGTTTCATCTTAAATTCACAAGTGGTTTATCATTTTTAATCAGAAACTCTTTCTATGAATCCCAAAGGTACTTTCTTCTTTCTCTTCTAATTTGTTTATACTTTGACGTTTTATGTCGGAATCATGCACCCATTTAAAGCTCACCTTGGGGGATGGTGCGAATGTTGGTCCACGGCTAAGTTCTGTCGGTTTACTTTCTAATTTTTCCAGAAGTATTTGTCAACTAATGTGTCTTTCCTCCCATAACTGGGGATTTGGGGGTTTATCAAATGGTATAGTACTGCATTTGTTTCGTAAGTTCTGGACCTAAACTTTTCTGCTGATAGACTTCTTTTTTAAAACTAGTATCAAATTGTTTTAATGATTAATGATTTGTAATAAAGTTTGAGAACGAGAATAGACAAGCTTCCTCACTTCCTATTTTTCCATTATTATGATTGAGATTCTTGACTCCTTAGTACTTCCGAATTGATGGTTATATTATTTTTCTAGCTCTAAAATCTATTCTTTTGGGAATTTTGTTGATATAACCTTGAATGATTAAATTAGTATTGTCATTTTTATTGAATTAGCTCTACCTTGCCATTGATATTGGTCAATTGTGATCTATAAATTAAACTTCTGCTTTTACCCAGTTGCCAGTCCTTTCTTCTTGACTCACCCATGATCCCAGATTTTTACTCTTCCTTTCTTTTTATCCTCCCTTCATGTTCCTCTCTGCAACATATCAGTTTATTTTGCTTATGATTATTCTCTTACCCATCCTGCCCTTCCTCTTAAAATTACTCTCTGGCCTTCTCTTGTCCCTTACTATTTTCCTTTTGAGTTTATTGTATTTCCATACTGAGATTTATGTGTGTGAGTGTGTGTTTGTATTGTGTTGTGTTTGGGGAGTAAGGTGTCATTATGTTTAACACCCTTTATCCACTTCAGATGAAAGTGAAGTGAAGTTCTTGGTATACACATATCTCCTACCTTTTCCTGCATAATTAAATAATTTTCGTCTTATTACTCTTTTGTATACATGATGGTGACTTCCTTCTCCTTTCCTTCCCAGTATAGCCCCCGCCCCACCCAATCTCTCTTATTTTTACCTACTGGGACCATCAAAACAGAAGAAAACCACCCACAGGCCCTCTGTCTTATTTTCTTTTCTTTGTGACCATTAAAGATATTACTATTCTGAGGACACATTTGTTTCACATACCTTCATCAACATTTAAACAGTTCATTCTCACCTAATACTCTTTGAATTAAACAAATATGTGTACCTTTCTACGTTTCTCTTGACTCTAATATTTCCATTTCAAAATGTCCAACTGGGTGTCCAGACCGTTTCATCAGTCTTCAGATGGTCTGATATTTCTTAGATTATCTTTCCTTGGTTAGTTTCTGGGTCAATTTTGTTTTCTTTTTTTTTGAATTTTAAAATATTTTATTTGTTTTTAGTTTTCTACAATCACTTCCATATTTCTTACATTTCCCCCTTCCCCCCTTCCTCCCCACTCATTCCCTGAGACAGCATGCAGTCTTATATAGGTTGTACACATACATTTTTATTAAATACATTTTCACCTTAGTAATGTTGCATAGAACAATTACAATGAATGGGAGAAACCATAAAACAAAACAAAACACAAGAGAAAATGGTCTGCTGCATTCTGCAATGCAATTGCGTAGTTCTTTCTCTGGATGTGGAAGGCACTTTTCCTCAAGAGCCCATTGGGAATGTTTTAGGTCCTTGCATTGCTGTGAAGGACTATGTCTACCAGAAAAACCCTGGCACACTGTGGTTGTTGCTGTGCACAAAGTTCTCCTGGTTCTGCTCCTTTCACTCAGCATCAGTTCACAAGGGTTTTTCCAGGCCTCTCTGAAGTCTTCCTGTTCATCATTTCTTATAGCACAACAGTGTTCCATTACATTCGTATACCACAACATGTTCAGCCATTCCCCACTTGATGGACATCCCCTTGTTTTCCAGTTCTTGGCCACCACAAGGAGAGCTGCTATGGATATTTTTGTAGGTGTAGGTCCCTTTCCTATGGTCAGTTGTTTTTTGTATTGTTTCTTGCATTTTCTTGTCATTTCTTTATGTTTCTTTTTATTATTTATTTATTGTTATATATAGTATATTTCTTCTTATTTCCTCCAATTAACATTTTTTGTCATCTTATTTAGTCGTTGTTTTCTTTTTGACCCATTGTAATTTCCAGAGAATCCACCTCTTGACTAAGTTATCAGTTCTCCTTGCCTTCTATCCTCTCCATCGATTTCATTATGCATCTCTTCTTTGATTTCTTCCCAGTACTGCTATAATCCATTTGCCCAAGACACTTTTCCCACTGACACTTCACTTGCACACACTTCACTAGCCTTCTTCTTCCTTGGGGTTACCCGTTGGGCCTCTCTGAGTACAAAATTATTCCTTACAGTATTTGGGTGAGTGGGTGAGGTTGGTTTACTTGACTCAGCAGCCTCAATCTCCAGGCTGTAGAGGAGGGGTGGGACTGTGCTCAGGTCAAACTTCAAACCAGGACTGTGGATTGTCACAATCAGGCCTTGCCTGGTTTTGAGTGTGGCCAAGATGTGCCCCTTCCTTCTAGGCACTCAGGATTGCTCCCGTGCTGGACTCTGTCTAAAGACAGAAGCCTTATGCCAGAGGACTCTGATGCTCTCTCTCATTCTACTCTGCTGCTGAGCTCAGAGGTAACCCTACTCCTGAGTTCTGCCAAGGGCCTCACACTGTAATTTTTTTTTATTAAAGTTCTGCACATTTTTTTCCTGCCAATTTAAGCCTTTATCAATGATTTTTGTTTATACATTAGCTTTATTTCTGAATGAGTTGTGTTTGACAAACGTAAAGATTTAAGCATTTGGGATAAGAATTCATTATTTGATAGAAATTGCTGGTAAAGCTGGAAAGCAGTCTGGCAGAAATTGGGCATAGACCAACATTTCATATGGTGCTAAGGAAACAGAAGAGGTAGTCACATCTCATCTCAGAATGCTATCCCTTGTAACAAAAAATAGAAAGAAAGTGATAAAAATGTTTGTTTAGCAAACTTAATATCTGAGTCCAACAGGACAATGGAAGGGGATAAGTTTTATGCAGCACCCACTGAGTGTCACGCACTTTTTGGTCCACACTCATAGTCTACTGCTTTTGCAAAGAAGAGAGGGAAATGTATGTCAAATTCTTTTTTATAATGAGAAAGTGTAATGGTGTATACATATTTAGGACAGTTACTGCGATTGATCCCTAAACTGCAAAGGGGAGCATTTCTACAGTACCTACTATATGCCAGGTACAGTGCTAAGAGCTTTCGAGTTACCATCTCCTTTGATCCTCACAAAAACACTTCCAGCTGGGTGTTATAATTATCCCCATTTTACAGCTGAGGAAACTAAGGCAGACAGGGGCAAAGTGACTTACCCAAGGTCACACAGATAGGAAGCTTACTGTAATCATTTGCTACTGTGTACAGTATGTCTACTCTGTTCTATTGATCTACCTTTCCTTTTCTTACCCAGTACCAGATAGTTTTTACAATTACTGCCTCACAGTGCAGTTAAAATCCAGCACTGCTAACCCTACTTTCTTTACATTTTTCATTCATTCCTTTGATATTCTTGATCTTTTATTCTTTCAAATGAATTTTATCATTTTATCTAGCCCATTAAAATAAAGTTCTGGTTATTTTATTCAGATGACATGGCAAAAATGGATTAGTTTAGGTAAAGTGGTAATTTTTATTTTATTTTTAATGGTAATTTTTATTCACATGATTTCTTATAATTGCTTTGATTTCATATTCATTAGTGGTATATTCACCCATTTCATGTTCAATATTGGTGGTTCGGTATTTTTTCTCTTTTAAATCATATTAACCAATCGTTTTTCTATTCTGTTGGGTTTATTTTTCATAAAACCAATTCCTACTTTTATTTATTAATTCAATGGTTTTCTTACGCTCAATTTTATTAATTTCACCTTTACTTGTGAAGATTTATCATGTTTAATTGGGGTTTTTAATTTGTTCTTTTTCTAGTGTTTTTTAACTGCATACCCAATTCATTGGTCTGTTCTTTCTCTATTTTATTAATACAGGCATTTTGAGATACATATTTTCCTCTGATTTCCTCTGAAGTAAAGTTTTTACTTCATCCTATAGGTTTTGACACGTTGTCTCAATGTCATTCTGGAGATGACTTTAAAAAAACCTTTACTCTCGGCTAAAGTATTTTTGTTAAAAAAAAAAAAAAACAACTATGGGTCATAGATACAGTTTTTGAAGTCTTACAAAGGTCAAATTATAATGCAGATTACCCACTGTAGATGTCTTATCATTTCATGTTTAAATCTATTATAACACTTCATTCTTTCAGGGAGGTCAAAAGATGAATATTTAATTCTGTTAAGTAAAAAAGTTGTGGAAGGGGTAGATTAGATCATTTCATAGGACCCCGTAATCTCTGGATCTGGATCAAGACTGGCAGACTCTTAGGGATAAGATACGGAGGGAAGAAGGACCGTTGCGTTTGGAGGCAAAGGGCCTGAGGTTACATGGAGCTAGCTGTGTGTCTTTAGATCAGTCTCTTTCCATCTCAGACCTCAGACCTCAAAAATAATGTTTAGTGATCTCTCAAAGTCCTTTTCATCATTCACATTCTATAATCGTGGGGTCCCTTTGACATTAGCAGGTGGTCATTCTGGGATCCTCCACTTGCATGTGCTTGAAGAATAAGCTAGAACATGTGATTGGCATCATATGGTTTGAATTCCTACAAAGACTCTGCTGTTGTCTGGTTGTGTGACTCTGGGAAAGGATCCAGTGGCAGGGTGCAGACGGGGAGAGGGGAGAGAATAAAGCATTTATAAACACCTACTGTGTGGCAAGCACTTTACTCTACAGCTCTCGCTCCACTGTCCCACCAAGCTGCCTCATGACCAGTCTGCATTAGATGACCTCTTAGGTGTCTGCAAGGCAGAAAGGGAGGAAGTCCATCCTGAAGCATGATTCTGACACACAGGGACAGCAGGTACAGAAGGAGAGCAGATTTCAGTGGGAAATGGGCATCCCCCACTGCCCCCAACTCCATGGGAGGCAGGAGACTTGGGAGTCTGGCAGGATGAGCATGCCAATCCAAGGCCCAAAGACACCTTCCCGCGACTCCAATTTAGGGAGAGCTGTAGACAAAGAGCTGACATGGCACTAAGAAGAGACTTCCTGTCACCTATGAAGCAAGGGAATGGGACAGTCTAGACCAAAGAACATTAAATACACGGCCAGATGAGGTCATTCACCTCAGCTTTCTGCACCTCAGTTTCCCTTCCAGGAACAACAAGGGGTTAAATTATATGAGCCCAATGGGCCCTGGCAGCCTTTGGGTGATTTAACCCAAGTCACTTCAGCTTGCTAGGTCTTAGTTTGGCTATCCATGAAAGAGGGTTCAGAACTCCATTATCTGAGAGTAGTCTGCCAGTTTTTTCCTGATCCTAAACCTGGGGCTTCAGCTTATAGAAATTAGTTTCCCTTTCAATACTTGCAGGCTCAAAGTACGTGAACTGAGGGGGGCCATTCACCTCATAAAACATAACTCTTTTCTATTACTGAAAGGGAAACTGAGACTTAGAAAGACAGGATGAGTTGCATGGTATCCCCCAAAAACTGGCAGTGAGGGACATCTCAGTCCATGAAGTTCAACCCTCTGTTGTTACTGAAAACAAAACTGAGACCTAGAAAGCTGAAGTTACTAGTAGGAGATGACCTGGCAGGGGCCTGTGAAATCATAGTGTTCCACCTGATGCTTTCACAGAAAGGGAAACTGAGGCTGAGAGGACTGAAGTGACTTTTTTAATATCCTTCACAAAATGGCTGTCCCCTGTCAGATCAAGGGGTGCAACACTGTACTGTTAATCAAATGGAACCTGAGTTCTTGATAGCTGACCTGGCTGGTGTGAAATCACCCATTGGCTAGGAAAGCCTCCTCAGTTCACGTATTTTATGCCTGTCAAAGGACTGAAAGAGAAACTGAGGCCTAGTAAACTGAAATGACTGCTTTGGGATAACACATAAGCTAGCACACTCCTCTGAGATAAGAGACCTCAGTCCTGTTTCAGTGAAATCAAAATAAGGCCTGGTAAGCTGATGTGACTGGTGTACGATCACCCAAATCCTGCCAGGGCCCATTCAGCTCTTATCATTTGACCCATTGCTGTTACTGAAAGGGACACTGAGGCTCAGAAGATTGAATTTCCTGGTGTGAGGTACCTTCTAGCCTGGGAGGGAGAACTTGGGTCACATATTGTCCTGAGGCTTTTCACTGAGAGGGAAACTGAGGACCAGAAAGCACTAGTGACTGTTATGACTTCACCCTAAAGCTGGCAGGCTCCTCTCAGATAATGAAGACCTAGATGCTGATGTCACTGAAAGAAAAGTGAGGCCTAGAAAGCTGAGGTTCCTGATGAGAGATCCCCCGAGGTTACCAGTGTGGCTCACCTAAGACCATAGACTCCAATCCCCTGGGTTACTGAAAGAGAAATAAAGGCCCAGGTAGCTGCAGTGCTTGTTGTAAGATCACCCAGAGGGTGGTAGTGAGGGGCATCGCACATCATGGAATCTGACCACCTGCTTTTACAGGCAGACAGACTAATGCCTAGAAATCTGAAGTGAGTGGAGTGAGATCAGCCCTAGGCTGGCAGTGCCTCTTCAGGTAATGGAGTCCTAGTACCTGCTTTCAAAGGAATGGAGACTGAGGTCTAGCATGTTGACGTGCCTGTGGAGAGATCATCCAGGGGAAGTCAGGGCATCCCAAATCAGGGAGTCTGACCCTCTGTTGGTCCTGAAAGGGAATTGAGACTTAGCAAGCTGACGAGATTGGGGTGACATCACCCATAACTTGGCAGGGGCCTGTCAAATCATAGAGTTCAACCTCATGCTGTCACAGAAAGGGAAACTGAGGCTGAGAGGACTGAAATGACTCTTTTCAGATCATCCTCAAAATGGCTGGCCCCTGTCAGATCACGGGGACCAACCGTCTGCTGTAAAAGCAGGGGACCCTGATTCCTGGGTAGCAGACCTGACTGGTATGAGATCAACCATCAGATGGTAGAGCCCCCTCCCTTCTCATACTTTAAGCATGCCAAGGAATTGAAGGGAAACTGAGGCTTAGCAAGCTGAAGTGACTTGTTGGCGATCAGGTATAAGTTGGCAGAACCCTCTCAAATAAAGGTGTCCTCAGCCCTGGTTTCACTGAAAGTCAAACTAAGGTCAAGCAACCTGAAGTGACTGGTGTGAGATCACCCAAAGGCTGCCAGGGCCCATTCAGGTCATATTTAAACCTTCCTATAAGAAATTACTAATTTCTTATTATTAGTAATAACAATCTCAGACAGAGATTTTGCATACATAAAAAGGAACCAACCTGTTCTTATTGAGACCCTTATAATTGGTCACTGGGTGTGTACGTTATATTACTTTTTTGTGTTAAATGATCTATTAAGTTCAGTTTTGCTTTGTTTTTAAACAAAGTCCTGAAAATCTGACAAATTACTTCTTTTCATTCATAATTATGCTGAGCTTTACTTGCTATAATTGCTTTTGTCCTTCATTGCCAAAGAAGTCCCTGCCATCAGAGAAATGATGACATGGCTTGCACTTGACTTTGTTTTGAGTTGGGGAGGTCTGTGCAGGCCTCACTTGTCCTCCAGAGCCGTCTGAATCCAGTGACCAGATATTCATCAGGATGACTGGAGATGGCCCAGGATACACTGGGAGACCTTGGCTCCTTTAGGCCAAGGTCTTTGCAGGTACTCACCTAGGGTGAGGTAATGCCCATTCATTGAATAGGACTGTTTAAGAAGTAGCCAGGGCATGGCCCCTTTAATGAGGCCAAGAAAAAGAAACACATCAGGCTGGGAGGGAAACAGCAACAGTTACTATTGATAATCACTGTAACACTAGGAGAGTCTGGAAGAACCCTTGTGCAGCGGCCCATTGGCATCCCAGTTTCAGTGCTGTAGGTTTAAGGTTTTGCAAGAGGAAAAGAAAGGGAAGGGAAGGGAAGGGAAGGGAAGGGAAGGGAAGGGAAGGGAAGGGAAGGGAAGGGAAGGGAAGGGAAGGGAAGGGAAGGGAAGGGAAGGGAAGGGAAGGGAAGGGAAGGGAAGGGAAGGGAAGGGAAGGGAAGGGAAGGGAAGGGAAGGGAAGGGAAGGGGAAGGGAAGGGAAGGGAAGGGAAGGGAAGGGAAGGGAAGGGAAGGGAAGGGAAGGGAAGGGAAGGGAAGGGAAGGGGAAGGGAAGGGAAGGGAAGGGAAGGGAAGGGAAGGGAAGGGAAGGGAAGGGAAGGGAAGGGAAGGGACGAAGGGAAGGGAATTCGCCAGTAAAACCCAAGTCAGCTGGGTATATTTTGACCATCCAAATTGACCTTTCTTTGGAGAGGAGAAGAAAGGGGAAGGGGAGGCAGACAGGAGAGAAGGAGCTGTGTTACCCAGCTAGCTGGGTCCCCATTCAGCCATCTGCGTCTTCTCACACTGTTGTATTTGTCCTTCCTTGCTGAAGAAGACCATGCCATTAGAGACATGATGACATGATTTGCTTGTGCATAATGTCTGTTATTTGACTCTTTGATATACAGTGTTTCAAGACCTGTGTTATTCTCGTGTACCAGCTGCTAGGTCTTGTGTGGTTCTAAATCTGATACTACAGGATGTACATTTTTTGTTTATTGTTGCTCATAATATTTTCTCCTTGAGCTGGGGATTTCATAATTTGACTTACAATATTCCTGTGAGTTTTCCTCTATCCTGTCCTGCCCTCCATTTATTCTGTTCTCTCCTTTGACCTGTCCCTCTCCCAAATTGTTTGGTTCCAATTACCCCTTCCCCCAATCTGCCATTATAATTATTATTACCACCCATGCCTTATCCCCTTCCTCCCTGCTTTTCTGTAGGGCAAAATAAACTTTCATACCCAAGTGAGTGTGTCTGTGATTTCCTCCTGAAACCAGATATGATGAAAGGAAGGATCACTTATTCCTCTCAACTTCTCCTTCTTCCTCTCCGTTGTAAAACCTCTTTCTTGCCTCCTTTATGTGAGATGATTTACTAGTATACCTCTCCCTTTCTTTTTCTCCTAGTATATTCCTCTCAACTCTTAATTTTCTTTTTTAGATATCATCCCTTCATATTCAACTCACCCTGTGCCTCCCCCGGCCTCTCTCTCTCTCTCTCTCTCTCTCTCTCTCTCTCTCTCTCTCTCTCTCTCTCTCTCTCCCTCCCTCCCTCCCTCCCTCTCTCTCTCTCTATATATATATATATGTGTGTGTGTCTGTGTGTGTGTCTGTGTGTGTGTGTCTGTGTGTATGTGTCCGTGTATACCATATATCATTTATGCATATATAAATACATACACACATATTCCTTCCAACTATCCTAACACTGAAAAAGCTCTCATGAGTTACAAATATCATCTTTCCACTTAGGAATGTAAACAGTTCAACTTTCATAAGTCCCTTATGGTTTCTCTTTCCTGTTTACCTTTTCATACATCTCCTGATTCTTATATTTCAAAGTTAAATTTTCTATTTAGTTCTGGGCTTTTCAACAAGGAAGCTTGGAAATTCTCTGTTTCATTGAAGTTCCATTTTTTACCCAAGAAGTATTATCCTCAGTTTTGTTAGGTAGGTGATTCTTGGTTTAAATCCTGGCTCTTTTGACCTTGGAATATCACATTCCAAGCCTTCTGATCCCTTAGCTTAGAAGCTGCTAAATCTTGTGTTTTCCTGATTGGGTTTCCAGAATACTTGAATTATTTCTTTCTGGCTGCTTGTAATATTTTCTCCTTCACCTGGGAACTCTGGAATTTGGCTACAATATTCCTAGGAGCTGTGCTTTCAGGATCTCTTTCAGGAAGTCATCTGTGAATTTTTTTTCATTTCTATTTTACCCTCTGGCTCTAGAATATTAGGACAGCTTTCTTGATAATTTCTTGAAAAATAATATGTAGGCTCTTTTTTTTATCATGGCATTCACGTAGACCAATAATTATTAAATTATCTCTCCTGGATCCATTCCCAGGTCAGTTGTTTTTCCAAAGAGATACTTCACATTTTATTTTGCATTTTTCTTTGTTTTCATTTTATTTTATAATTTCTTCCTACCTTATAGAGTCCATCAGCTTCCATTTACTCCATTCTAATTTTTAAGGAATTGTTTTCTTTGGTGAGCTTTCAGATTTATTTTGCCAGTTGAACAATTCTGCTTTTTAAGAAATTTTTCTCCTCACTGATTTTTTGGAACTCTTTTTGCCATTTGGATCAGTCTAATTTTAAAAGTGTAATTTTCTTCAGCATTTTTTTGCTTCCTTTACCAAACTGTTTACTTGTTTATCATGTTTTGCTTGCATCATTCTCAATTCTCTTTCCATTTTTTCCTCTACTTCTCTTACTTGATTTTCAAAATCCTTTTGGAGCTCTTCCATGGCCTGAGAGAAATTTGTATTTTTCTGGAAGGCTTTGGATATAGGAGCTTTTGCTTTGTTGTCTTCTTCTGGTTGTATGTTTTGATCATCCTTGTCACCAATGACATAAGAAAATACCTCTTCACCAAGAAAGTCAGAATATATAGTCTGGTACTTTCCCCTGTGATTGCTCATTTTCCCAACCAATTATTTGACTTTTGATCTCTTCCTTAAATGGAGTGCTCCAGAAGCAGTCTCTGCTTCAGCAATGGGATCAATTGTTTTTTCTTATGAGATGCTTCACATTCTGTTATTTTTTCATTCTTTATGTTTTTTTTAATTTCCTGATCGTTCATAACTTTGTTGACTTCCCCTTACTCAATTCTAATTTTCAAGGAGTCATTTTCTTCCTTAACATTCTAGATCTCCAGCAATTTGGAACAGAGGGCTATAAAAATGTGCATATCTTTTGACCCTGCAATATCACTTCTGGAGTTATATACCAAAGAGATCACAAAATAGGAAAAATTCCCACCAGGAGATTATTATAGACATTAATAGCCACAGTGTGTGAGGACTGTTTCTAATAGACATAGTCCTTCACAGTAATGCAAGGACATAAAACATTCTCAGAGGACTACTGATGGAAAATACCATCAACATCCAAAGAACTATGGAATCAGAACATAGAGTGAAACAGACAATTTTCTCTTGTTTAAATTTTGCTTTGTTTTTTCTCATGGTTTCTCCCGTTTGTTTTAATTCTTCTATGCAATGTGACTAATGTGAACTTGTGTTTAATAAGAATGTATGTGTAAAACTCATATAAGATTGCATGGGATCTCAGGGAGGGAGCAGGGAGGTGGGAAAATTCTAAAACTTTTATAAGTTATTGTTGAAAAATGAAAACAAATAAATTAATTTTCTAAAAAGGATTCTGAATCTCCTTTTTCTAATTGGTTGACTTTCTTTTCCTAATCTTCATTTTTGGGGATTATTCTTATTTTAATTCTTAATTTTTCCTCAATCTCTTTCAATTGATATTTAAAGTCCTTTTAAATTTGTCCAATGGATTATTTTGGTGCAGTTGACCATTTGATATTACTCTTTGGGGGTAGAAGATGTTTTTTTCCTTCAATATCCTTCTGTGAAGATGAATACTGGTCATCTCTATTCTCATAGTAGCTCTCTATAATTGGGTTCTTTCTCTTTTGCCTGTGCATTTTTTTGGAAATAGTTTAGTTTTTATTATTACCTCTATTCCTGAGATATGCATCGGTGTTGCCTGTGGCCTCAGATCCTCTTCAGTTCTGCCCTCTGACCTTCAACTCAAACCACAACTTCCAGGCCCCACTAAGTTTCCACTGCTTCTATATTCACTGGGTAGGGGCTGGTTCCTTCTCACCCCCACAGAATCTCTACAGCACAGCTGGGTCTTGCCTTCCTTGTCAGCAGAGAGCTTCTAGATCTTCAGAGGGGCTCTGAACTGGCCCACCCATACTGGAGAAGCTGAAGTCAAATAGAACTGTGAATATTTTTAGGTCCAAGAAATATCACTACTAGATTTATAGTCCAAGGACACCTTAACAAAAAGGAAAAGGACCCATGTGAACAAAATTATTTTTAGAAGCTCTTTTTATGGAGAACAAGTTATACTGCACCAGCAATATTTTAATTATAATCGGGAAAGACTTACAACTTTAATCAAAACAATGATACATCAAATTTTCAAAGTATTAATGATGTAAAATGCTATTCAACTGTAAATTGAGAACTGATGGACTCACAATGCAGATGAAACTATATTAAATATTTCTTAATTTTCTTTTTTTAAAAAATAGGACTTATGTGGAAATAAATTTTGTCTGAATTCACATGTGAAAAAAGGCTCATGATAGAAAATGCTATTCACATGCAGAGAAAGAAATTACAGAGTCTGAAAGCAGATTGAAGCATGCCATATTCACTTTTTTCATTATTTTTTCCCTTTTATTCTTTCAAAACTTGAATAATGGGAAAATAATTTTTACATGAATGCACATGAGCAACTTATATTAAATTGCTTTCCATCTTGAAGGGGGGAAGAGAAAAATGTGGAACTCAAAAACTTACAAAAAAAGAATGTCAAAAATAGTCTTTACATGCCATTGGAAAAAAATAAATACTATTAAACAAAAAATAACAAGAAAAACACACGATAGAATATTAGAGACAAATGGAGAAGAATATGAAGTTAAAAATCATAAATTCGGGGGGGCGGAGCCAAGATGGCGGAGTAGAAGGATGCACAATATACGAGCTCCGAGCCCACAACCCATGGAATTGAGGTAAAAAGAGATCCCCATAAATTCTGAATCACTGCAGGGGGTGCATAAACATAGGGGAAGAGATTGCCATTCCACTGAGCCCTGGAGAGCC
Organism: Bettongia penicillata ogilbyi; assembly: GCA_023548195.1. NCBI lineage: Eukaryota > Metazoa > Chordata > Mammalia > Diprotodontia > Potoroidae > Bettongia > Bettongia penicillata. Next base: position 888,466 of record JAJHZJ010000184.1, read on the forward strand.
GTCCCCAGGGTCTATCGTGCCCCAGAAAGCAGACCCCACCCCCAGCGCTGCCCTGGCCGCGGCCCCAGAGAAGCTGACCCGAGCAGGCCTTCAGAGAGGGAAGCTCCGGGGGGAAGCTCCGGCAGCCGGGAAAGTCCCCCCACCCACAGAAGCTACAGGTCAGTGAGAAAGAAAGCTGGGCTAGGGGAGGGGAGTGGAGCATCTCCGTGACTCGGGCCCCCTTGGGAGGAAGCGGCAGCGGCAGAGACGGGGGCAGGAAGCGGTGGAGGCAGAGGCGTGGGCGGCGGCTGAGGCGGCAGCGGCCCAGGACTCAGGAATCCCCCAGCAGCAGGTAGGATCTTCAATACTGAAGGTCTTTCCAACCTGAGGGAGCTGAGCCTGGGAGACGGCCCTGCCCCCACCCCGCTCTATTACTGAAGGCCTCTGAATAAAACCCCTGAGGGAGCTGAGCATTAGAGGCGGGGCCCCCCACCCCACCCCCACCCACTCCATTCCTGAAAGTCTCTGCAGAAAGCCCCTGAGGGAACCGAGTTTGGGAGGCGGCCCTGCCCGCACCCCTGCGCCAGAACTAAAGCTTGCTGCAGAAAGCGCATTTGAATCTCAGAGGCCAAGCACTAGCTGGGCAGACCCAGGCGGAGGTGGAAAGGAATCTCAGAAGTCAAGTAACTGGCTGGGAAAATGCCTAGAAAAGGGAAGAAACATAAGACTATAGAGAGTTTTTTCCAACAAGTGCAAATGATCCCGACCTTCGGATCTGATGGCGAGGACGAGAACGTATTCTTGCCATCAGGGAAAGACGTGGAGGGCGGGACCTCAATACCCCACACACCCCAGGGGGGTGTCGGGTGGGCTCAGGCCTTGGAAGAGCTTAAAAAGGATTTTGAAAAGCAAGTTAGACAGGTGGGGGAAAGACTGGGAAGAGAAATGACAAAGATGCAAGAAAAGTATGAAAAACAGGTCAATACCTTGGTAAAGGAGACCCAAAATAATGCTGAGGAAATTAACACGTTGAAAAATAGGCTCACTCAATTGGCAAAAGAGGTTCAAAAAGCCAATGAGGAGAAGAATGCATTCGAAAGCAGAATGAGCCAAATGGAAAAAGAGGCTCAAAAGCTCACTGAATTTAATAGTTCTCTCAAAATTAGAATGGAACAGATGGAGTCTAATGACTTTACGAGAAGCCAAGAAATCACCAAAGAAAACCAAAAGAACGAAAAAATGGAAGAGAATGTGAAATATCTCATGGGAAAAACAACTGACCTGGAAAATAGATCCAGGAGAGACAATTTAAGAATTATGGGACTACCTGAAAGCCATGATCAAAAAAAGAGCCTAGACATCATCTTGCATGAAATTATCAAGGAAAACTGCCCTGACATTCTAGAACCAGAGGGCAAAATAAGTATTGAAAGAATCCATCGATCACCACCTGAAAGAGATCCAAAAAGAGAAACTCCTAGGAACATTGTGGCCAAATTCCAGAACTCCCAGCTCAAGGAAAAAATCTTGCAAGCAGCTAGAAAGAAACAATTCCAGTACTGTGGAAATACAATCAGGATAACTCAAGATCTAGCAGCTTCTACATGAAGGGATCGAAGGTGTGGAATAGGATATTCCAGAAGTCAAAGGAACTAGGACTCAAACCAAGAATCACCTACCCAGCTAAACTGAGTATAATACTTCAAGGGAAATTATGGTCTTTCAATGAAACCAGAGGACTTTCAATCATTTTTAATGAAAAGACCAGAGCTGAAAAGAAAATTTGACTTTCAAACACAAGAATGAGAAGAAGCATGAAAAAGTAAACAGCAAAGAGAAGTATTAAGGGACTTACCAGAAATGAACTGTTCACATTCCTACAGGGAAAGACAATATTTCTAACTCTTAAAACTTTTCAGTATCTGGGTAGTTGGTGGGACCACACATACACATGTACACGCATGCACACACCATACACACATGCATACACATACAGAGACAGAGAGCACAGATTGAACTGAATAGGATGGGACCATACCTTAAAAGAAATTAAGGTAAATGGTGAGAGAGAAATGTAGTGAGAGGAAAGAGGGGGAAATGGGAGGGGGTAACTATATGTCATTTAAGAGGCAAGTAGGAGATTTTTTTTTAGTGGAGGGAAAAAGAGAAGAGCTGAGGAAAAAAAAAAAACCAAGAAGTTTACCCTCATCACATTTGACTAAACGAAGGGGTGAAATGCACACTCATTTTGGTATGAAAACCTATCTTACAGTATAAGAAAGCGGGGGGGAGAAGGAGATATTGCAGGGGGGGGGATGATGGAAGGGAGGGCAAAGGGAGGAGGGAGTAATTGAAAGTCAACACTTGGGGCGGGACAGGATCAAAAGACAGAAGAGAAACAATGAGGGGCAGGTTAGGAGGGATGGTAATTCAGTTAGTCTTACACAACACGACTTTCAGGAAGGTCATTTGCAAAGCTACACAGATATGGCCTATAATGAATTGCCTGCCGTACCAAAGGGAATGGGTGGGAAGGGAGGGATGGGGAGAATTTGGAACTCAAAGTTTTTAGGAACAATTGTTTAGTATTGTTGTTGCAACTAGGAAAGAAGACATACAGTTAATGAGGAATAGAAAGTCATCTGGCCCTACAGGAGAAAAGAGAAGATGGAGACAAGAGAAGGGAGGGATGACAGAAGAGAGGACAGATTGGAGATAGGGAAAATTAGATTGCTTGGGGTATTGGGGTGGGGGGAGGGGATAAAAGGGGAGAAAATTTGGAACCCCAAAAATTTGTGAAAATGAATGTAAAAAGTTAAATAAATAAAAAAAATAAAAATAAAAAAATCATAACTTCAAATCTTGATTAAACAACCTAATAAATGAAAAACATTGACAGACAATACAAGGAAAAAAGTTCATAATTTGCTGCCTATAAGAAACACTTAAAAACATATATGTACTCAAAATAAAACAGGGAGTGAGAAAATTTTATGCAACAAGTGAATTTAAAAAAAAAAAACCAACAAACCAGAGGTTGTAATCTGCATGACAAAGCAAAACCAAGCATTCAAAAAATAAGAAGGATAAATAAGAGAACTCCATCTTGTTGGAAGGGCTCACAGATAACAAACCAATATCTGGACTTAGCTCATAAGTTCCACATATCTTTTGATGCCAATTCCTAAGAAAATATTAGTTGAGCTACACAAAGATATAAACAGCAGCTTATTGGTGAAAAGAAATTGCAATGTCCCTCTTTCAGTTTTGCGCAAGGAGAGCAGAAACACAAAAGACAAAATATAAAAGCAAAAAAATTACATAAATCACCTAAGAGGAAAGAGTTGGACAGCCAATACATTCAAAATAGAAATGTGAACACTTTATATTAATGATCATCCTATAAAAAGATTAAGAAAAGAAACAGGCCATATATCTGTCATAGCTATGGGTAGGAGATGAATTCTTAACCAAGCAAGGAAGAGAGGCAATTATAAAAAATGAAACAGAAAATTTCCATCACATGAAACCAAAAAGTTTCTGCACAGGTACAATGAATGCACCTTGGATAAGAAGAGATCTGATTGGGCACCTACGTGGTACAGTGTATAGAGCACTGGCCTTGGAGTCAGGAAGACCTGAGTTCAAATCTAGTCTGAGACAGTTGATATTTACTAGCTGTGTGACCCTAGACAAGTCACTTCACCCTAATTGACTTACACCAACATAATAAGAGAGAGATGTGATTGAATGGGGAAATATATTTGTATCAAATTTGTCTTATAATGATTTGGAATCCAAGACATATAAACAATATGTAGATACGTATAATACATGCAAACACATGCACACACATATGTATGATTAGTAACTATTCCACAATGGATGAGTGGTCAAAAATATGAGAAATTAATTCACAAAGGAAGAATTTGAGAGTTTTCACAACATGAAAGAATGCTCTGAATCACCAATAATAAGTGGAAAGCACACCAAAAAAACCTTGAACATTTACCTCATACTTGCAAATCTTAGAAGCATGACAAGAAAAATAACAATGGGGGGTGGAGCCAAGATGGCAGAGTAGAAAGACTCACGTATGCTAGCTCCAAACCCACAGCCCATAAATTACCTGTAAAAAGAACTCCCCACAAATTCTGGAGCGGCACAAGCCATGCAGAAACACAGTTTAAGAGATTTCCCTTCCAGAGAGCCCTGGAAAGCCGTCCCTAGGGGTCCATCATGCACTGGACAGCGGAGCCCACCCCTGTGCTGCCCTGGCCACACAGCCCCAGAGGAGCAGATCCGAGCAGGCTTCAGGGATGGTACCTCCGGCGGCCGTGAAGGTCCCTCCACCCACAGGAACTTCAGGTCAGTGAGAGAGACTTCTGGGCTGGCCGAGAGGGGAGCAGGGTGTCTCCATGACTTGGGCCCCCTCAGGAAGCAGCAGCAGAGGCAGTGGCAGAGGCAGCAGCGGCGGCTCGGGAATTCCAGAGCAGCAGGCAGGAGCTCAGGGCCATTACTGAAGATCTCTGCATAAACCCCCTGAGGGAACTGAGACAAGGAGTCGGCCCTGCCCCCACCTGAGCACCAGAACTTAAGCTCACGTTGAATAGCAGCCCCGCCCACCCCTGAAAGCCCTGAGGCTGGGGAGCAGCATTTGAATCTCAGACCCCAAGCACTAGCTGGGCAGATCTAGGCAGGGGTGCAGAGGAATCTCAGAAGTCAAGTAACTGGCTGGGAAAATGCCCAGAAAAGGGTAGAAAAATAAGACCATAGAAAGCTATTTTCTTCGGGGACAGATGTTTCTGCCTTTCATTTCTGAAGACAAGGAACTATTCTTACCATCAGGGAAAGACGTGGAGGTCAGGACCTCTGTACCTCAGACATCCAAGGTGGATGTCCAGAGGACTCAGACCATGGAAGAGCTCCAAAAGGGTTTTGAAAATCAAGTTAGACAGGTGGAGGAAAAACTGGGAAGAGAAATGAGAGAGATGCAAGAAAAGCATGAAAAACGGGTCAATACCTTGCTAAAGGAGACCCCAAAAAAATGCTGAGGAAAATAACACCTTGAAAAATAGGCTCACTCAATTGGCAAAAGAGGTTCAAAAAGCCAATGAGGAGAAGAATGCTTTCAAAAGCAGAATTAGCCAAACGGAAAAAGAGGTTCAAAAGCTCACTGAAGAAAATAGTTCTCTCAAGATTAGAATGGAACAGATGGAGGCTAATGACTTTCTGAGAAACCAAGAAATCATAAAACAAAACCAAAAGAATGAAAAAATGGAAGAGAATGTGAAATATCTCATGGGAAAAACAACTGACCTGGAAAGTAGATCCAGGAGAGACAATGTAAAAATTATGGGACTACCTGAAAGCCATGATCAAAAAAAGAGCCTAGACATCATTTTTCATGAAACGATAAAGGAAAACTGCCCTGAGATTCTAGAGCCAGAGGGCAAAATAAGTATTGAAGGAATCCATCAATCACCACCTGAAAGAGATCCAAAGAAAGAAACTCCTAGGAACATTGTAGCGAAATTCCAGAATTCCCAGGTCAAGGAGAAAATATTGCAAGCAGCTAGAAAGAAACAATTCCAGTATTGTGGAAATACAATCAGGATAACACAAGATCTAGCAGCTTCTACGTTAAGGGATCGAAGGGCATGGAATAGGATATTCCAGAAGTCAAAGGAACTAGGACTAAACCAAGAATCACCTACCCAGCAAAACTGAGTATAATACTTCAGGGGAAAATATGGTCTTTCAATGAAACAGAGGACTTTCAAGCATTCTTGATGAAAAGACCAGAGCTGAAAAGAAAATTTGACTTTCAAACACAAGAATGAGAAGAAGCATGAAAAAGTAAACAGCAAAGAGAAGTCATAAGGGACTTACCAAAGGTGAACTGTTTACATTCCTACATTGTAACTCTTAAAACTTTTCAGTATCTGGGGAGTTGGTAGGACCACACACACACATACACACACACACGCATGCATGCATGCACACACATGTACACATGTGCACAGGCACACACATACACACATGCACGCACATACAGAGACAGAGAGCACAGAGTGAATTGAATAGGATGGGACTATATCTTAAAAGAAATTAAGGTAAATGGTGAGAGAGAAATGTAGTGGGAGGAGAGAGGGTGAAATGGAATGGGGTAAATTATATCTCATTCAAGAGGCAAGCAGGAGACTTTTTAGTGGAGGGAAAAAGAGGAGAGCTGAGAAAAAGACATGAAGTTTACCCTCATCAGATTCGACTAAAGAAAGGAATAAATGCACACTCATTTTGGTATGAAAACCTATCTTACAATACAGGAAAGTGGGGGAGGAGGAGATAAGCAGAGTGGGGGGGAGGATGGAAGGGAGGGCAGTGGGAGGAGGGAGCAATGTGAAGTCAACACTGGGGGAGGGAGAGGATCAAAAGACAGAATAGAGACAATGGGGGGCAGGATAGGATGCAGGGAAATACAGTTAGTCTTACACAACACGATTATTATCGAAGTCATTTGCAAGACTACACAGATATGGTCTATATTGAATTGCCTGCCTTCCCAAAGGGAATGGGTGGGGAGGGAGGGATGGGGAGAATTTGGAACTCAAAGTTTTAGAAACAACTGTTTAGTATTGTTCTTGCTACTAGGAAATAAGAAGTACAGGTAATGGGGAATAGAAAATTATCTGGCCCTACAGGACAAAAGAGGAGATGGGGACAAGAGAAGGGAGGGATGATAGAAGAGAGGGCAGATTGGTGATAGGGAAAATTAGAATGCTTGGTATATTGGGGTGGGGGGAGGGGATAAATGGGGAGAAAATTTGGAGCCCAAAATTTTGTGAAAATGAATGTAAAAAGTTAAATAAATAAATTTATATTTAAACATAAAAGAAAAATAACAATAGTAAACGTTGCAGGGGTTGTGGAAAGGTAGGCACAATAATGCCTTGTTGGTTGTGCAAATGAATGATACAATCCAGGATTGGGGAACTTGCAACCTGGGGGCAGATTCTCCACCGCAGGATTATTCTGGAAAATAATTTGCAGTAATGCAAATTAAGTGATTAAAATACACAAACCACTTGATCCACAGACTCCATTATGGAGCACTTCCTCAAGAAAGCCATTCTTCACAAGAAATTTCTATGTCCCTAAAATACTGTATTTTTGCATAGCAAAGAATTGAAAATAAAATGAATGCTCGCTGATAGGGGAATGCTTAAGCAAATTGTGGTGCATAAGTGTAATGAAATATAACTGTGGTTTAAGAAATTCTTTATGTGATGAATAGAAAGAAGCATGGAAATATTTATATGAACTGATGCAAAGTGAAGTAAGGAGAGGCAAGAAAACAACAAATAACTGCAACAATGTCAATAGAAAAACAATTACACAAAAAATGAAAAGGGAATGTTACAGGAGAATAAATATGAAGCACAATTCCTGTTAAGTCATGTAAGACGACACTTTCTCCATTTGTGAAAATTTGAAATCCATAGATGTTACATGTTGTACAAATATTTAGATTTTTCCCAATGTATAAACTTAGTTGTGCTGAATTTTTTCCTCTTCTTCATTTCTTTATTTATTTTTTGTCTAAAAACAGTACTCTAGTGTAAATGGTAGCACTTAAATAACAGCCATCCCTGACACTGATAGGGGACTGGGTACCCTATTAGGGTCACTATGCTGCATTTCTGGCCTGATCTTGCAAGTGCCAAGTAGACTGTCTTCTGTGACAGTATACTGAATGCATTTGTGAGATCCTAACAGAGTAGACCAAACATTCCTTCTTCTCTCTTTGGCATCATTAACTACTTCCCTATATCCAGTACCCACAGGCATCTGATCCAGAACCTGTATTGTTGCAATACAATTGTCTCAACAAGGCCTTAAAAGCATGGACACATAGCTGACTGCATTAGAACAGAACAGACTCAAGCAAAAGCCAAATCTATGTGCCAGTAGACATTACCAGAGCAAAGAGGGCAAAGAAAAGGCCCCAGCTACATTTGCCACAGTGAAAGGTGGGTTTCTTCAAAGGGTGAATCCGAATTGTGGAAGGAGAGTTGGAGGATTGAACTTGCAAGACCAGGTGAGTTGGGACCCTGGAAAGGCACCAGTGGTGCCTGTCCCTTCTCCATAGCACTGGAGAGCTCCAGGCTTCACCCTACGTGCACCCCTTCAAAACTTTTGTCGGCAATACATGTTAACAGAATTTGTACTGAACCTGTCCCTAACATGGGCAGGAAGATGCAGCAGGTCACAGACAAAGTTCAGTAATCAGCAAGCCATTTAGTTAGTTCCATTAGGAGCCAGAGATTTGCAAATGTTCAAAATTCCACCATGATGAAATGGAAACAGAGATAAAACACATACATCACAAGTGGGTCTGGATGAGAGAAGGGGGATTAGAATCCATCATTCCCAGCCCTTGAGAGGTTTCCCATGACAAACCCACAAATGGAAGACCATGGGCCAATCCTGGAGTCTTGTGGGAGCAATATTGTTTCAGACTTTGGGAGTCGTTTCTTGGTGGGTCAGGTCAGAGTTCTCTGGCAGGAACAGGTTCTACCCTCTTTGAGTCCCTTCACAAAAGGTACACAGGCACAAGAATGGAGTGAGTGAGGGAATTGTGGAGGATTCGACCGATCCTTTCAAGCTGCATTTTAGGTCGAACTTGCACCCAGCATTCTGAAATTGCTATAGTCATCACATATTATAGGGATTAAGATGAAAATCATAATTCCCTTCACAAAACCAATAAAACCAAAACTCCATTCTCCTCCAAACCTGGATCCCTCCCACCTCCAGAATAAATCCATATGGAGATCCACCTACAGGAGGTCTCCAAAGTAAACATTTTGCAGTTCATTCAAATACCTTCTTGCTGGAACCTCCAATATCCAGGATTTTGGTTGCCTCAGAGCAGAAGAATCTTTAAGAGGATGCACTGGAGACTGAGGAGGCCCAAGGGGTGGTGGGTGCCCCCTTGGGGACCTAAGGTGACCCAGGATCTCTAGTTTCTGTCCCCTTATCTCCACTTCCACAGTTACCACCATAGTGCACGCCCTTAAGACCTTCCACCAACACCCTCCCCTGGATCTCCCTGCGTCCAATCTCTCCTCACTGCAGTTCATTTTCCATGATGGAACCAAACCCATTTTCCTTCTGGAAGCACAAACATGGCCCTCTCACTGTACTACTCCAGCAGTTCCATGTTGCCTCCAGGATAGAATACACACCCATAGACTTCTGGTTTAAAGTCTTCCCAGCCTGGCTGCAACCTACCTCACCAGGTTCTCTGCACATCCTTCTCCCTCCCCTAAACTCCCTGTCATCAAGCCAAATCCTCCTGTGCTCCTCCAATATAACATTCCCTCTCCAATCTCAGCTACTCCTGGCCTGGATTGCACTCCCTCCACCCCACTCCCATCTGATAGAATATACCTGTTCCCTAAAGACTGAGCTCCAGCAGCATCCTCTGCCTGAACGCCTTTCTGATCCCTATGCCCTCCAAGCCCACCCCTCTGTCTCCTTCTGACCTTCTCAATAACTTGAATTCTGCTCTCTGGCCAACTCCCTGTCTTTAGTTCCCCCCCAGAAACTTGGACTGGACCCTGCCCCTCCCCCATCCCCAATTCCAACCCCCCTCTGAAGAGTGATAGTGGGCCTTCTCTAGCCAGGGTCCAGGCCTCTCTGCCACTTCCTGCCACTTCTCCCTTTTTCCAAAGCCCCTTTCTGCATGGCCTTCTCCCACCAGGAAGCAGACCTCATGAGGTCACACTTTCCCTTGGACTGGTATTCAGCTGTGTATCTCCCCAGCTATCCTCCACTTGAGGACAGCATAGATTTGTCTTGGTTCTCATCATATTTATGCTGACTATACTGGTGTGTATCCTTGTCTTTCCCCTCCCCAAAACCCTTCCTGAGTGGAGATTGCTCCAGTCTTTGTGCTTGTATTCCCAGTTCGTAGCACATAGTAGGCACTTTTTTAAACTCCTATCAAACTCAAAATGGAACTTTATTATTTATTCAGTTAAACTTTTCTTGAAAAGAAAAAGAAATAGAATACCATCTAAATGAAAAAAAAAAATAGAAGGCATTTACCCAGAACTTGAGAGGGTTCAAAATATACAGCAATAAATTTCCATTTCAAGAAAATGCACATAACTACTCCTGTTCAAAGCTGTCCATCTTTTGCTTCCTTTTCAGTTTTCTTTGTTCTCTGATGCGAACTTTTTACTTTGTTCTCTTTGCACCCTTCTCCTCTCCCCTGAGAAGGTACAATTAATCCAGGATATACATACATATACCTAAGTGTGTACATGTATTTACATGCATGTGCACATGTGTGTGCACAGACATACATATGTATACACAAAGAGAGTTAAAATGTCTATATACACACATATACTTAGAAATCTACAATTATTATGGCATATAGAAATATACATTCATATGCGTCTATGCAGGACTGGCTTATACTTGCTTGTCCTCTGTTGTCTGAGGGCTGACAAGCTCTTCATAAGGCAGAGTTTTCCATATTTTAAGTTCATCATTTCCTACGGCACAACAACATTCCATACTGTCTAGTTAACTTAAATAGTCTAAAACAGTATTGTGAACATGTCTGACATATGATGTTTCCCCATTTTTCCTCTTAGGATTAAATCACTTTTAACTTTAACTTTGCCTGAAATCATGATTACTATCCCTTCTGCACCCCAAGAAATTCTGCTCCAGATCCTTATGTTTGTTTGTATCGTACCTACCTTTGGATTGGCTGACTGATGAATGAGGGGTTAAAAGCCGGGGTCTGAGAGAGCCCAGGTTGGCTGCAAAAATTCATCCCTTCTTCCTCCTTGGAGCTAGCTCCTTTCTTCTAGCTGACTGCAGCAGGGCCTAAAGGTCACAGCTGAACTGGCTCTGAGGACTACCTAACCCCTCCTTAAGGAGACCCCCTACCCTGGTCCTATCCTTCAGTGTTCCCATGCTCCATGCACTGGTGGAGTGCAGTCTCTTGACTGCCCCCAGCAGCTAAGGGAGTGAAGTGAAGAGGGGAAAGAGGGTCAAGGATGGAGGCCAAATGGCCATCGGAACTGAGGGGGAAGCCCAGACTTAGAAGGCCAGGGCTACTGGGAGCAGAAGCTCTGGTCCCTCTCTCTAAGGGACACAGAGCCCACTCCAAGAGTCCATCACCATGCCCTTTAAACTATTGCCCAACACGAACAAAAGGAAAAACATTTCACTCCATCCCAAGAGACTCAGATTTTCCAGTTCAATGCCTCCCTCACCGCTCTCTCTCTCTCTCTCTCTCTCTCTCTCTCTCTCTCTCTCCTCTCTCTCCTCTCTCTCTCTCTCTCTCTCTCTCTCTCTCTCGTCCTCATGAAAACTGGAAAGAACTTCTTAACTTGGGTAGAAAATCAGTCCCAATGCTTCCTCATTCCTAATACACAACAACCAGTCCTCCTCCACAACTTCCTACACCACCCCCACCCCGACACCCCGCCAACCTCCATCCAAGGCCCCAAGCCGGCCGCAACAACTCCGGGGCTCGTGAGCTCCAGTCTGGATAAAGCAAAGATTGTTCCCTGAGACTAGAAACTTAATACCAGTGTTCTAGTTCTAAGGCTCAGAGTCGCCTGGAGGTGAGCTTGGAGGGGATTAGGGGGAAACCTTCTCAGTGGTTGGTGGTTTGTTTGTTTTTATAAACTCGTTTTACTCCAGCTCCCATGAAATGCTCAGGCTGTACAGAACCCTCACCCCCGCCCCCAAGCTGAAGTCTCCTTGGAAGGAGACCGTTATCCCCATCTTCTTAAAAGAGGACCATTCCATCTGCTAGTATCAGGGCTTTGCCCCACGCACCGCCTCCCACCCCCAGAAGACAAACTCAGCTCTGGTCTTCGGGGTGGACGGTCCGGAGTGTGGGTCACGCATGAGGATCACTTCTTCCGCAACGACCTTGTGGTCTTGTCACTTTCGGGAGACTGCATGCATATCAGTCTTTACGGCTCCAAGCCTGGGTCGCGGGTGCTGGAGCCCCGCCTGTTTCTCTTGGGGAAGGCTGGTCCCAAAGGTCTCAGCTTCTGGGGCAGCCCACGTGATTGAAGTGGTGCTGGCTGTCCCCGAGATGAAGAAAGCAACACACGCAGGCCCCCCCCCCCCCACACGATGGCCCCCGGAACAGAGATCGAAGTTTGCGCTGCAGAAGTGGAAACCCCTGTTGGGGAGTTTTTCTGCTCCTGGCCACAGCATTCCCCGGGCTTCAACCCACTCCTCCCCGAGCTTCTCCATCCACAATACCCGTTGGGGGCTTCCAATGAGGTCCTGACTTCTCAGGGGCTGCCCTCCCCAGCACTGCCACTTCCCAAACCTTGTCTCCTCCCCCAAACCATCCAGCACCGTTAACCACCAGGTATTTAATAAGTATCTCCAGAGATTCTCCAGGTCCAGCCGGTCGCCCCGCCCCTCCTCCGGTTCCGCTAATTAGAGTCCAGGGTTTCCTGGAAGGCACTGATCCAGGCGCGTGCGCTGTCCAGTCCGGTGCGATGCAGTGCAGTGCGGTCCGCATTTAGCGGATTCTGCTGAAGAGATTGAGAACTGAGCCCGAAGCCCTCGACCTGTCCGACTTGGGGAACACGTTCCAAAACCTGAGGGTCTCGACTCCGGCGCCCGCGACTATGTCCTGTCGGTCAGGACTCACAGCGAGGTACAGAACTCCGTAGGTGTGCCCAGTGAGTTTGACCACTTGAGTCATGGAGGGGTACCTCCACACGACGATTTGGTTCTCCGAGTAGCCGTGGGTGCTCACCAGCTCGTTGCTGTTTCTGGACCAGACCAGGTTGGACACCTGAGATCCGGTGTTGATGTGATGCAGGGTCTGTCATGTCAGCGTGTTCCAGAAGGGCACGCAGCAGTCTGCAGAGCCGCCGCCTGACGCTAACAGTTTGTGCTGGTGGGGAGACCACGCGACGGCTTTGACGGCTGCCTGGTGCTGGGCGTACTGCTGAACCGGCTTTAAACTGGCCGGGTCCCAGAGCAGCAGCTTGTTGTCATTCCGCCCCGCCCACCTCCGCCACCACCACCACCAAGCCCTCCCCCGACGCCAGCAGTTAGTGATACGGGGGCCACTTCAGCCCACATACCTCCTTCTTGTGGCCTCGCAGCCACCGCTGAGCCTGCAGAAGAGTGGCCCTGATGTCACTGCTCCCAGAAGAATTCTGGTCTGCGTTCCAGGCCAGCACACTGACCATGCTCTTGTGGCTCTTCAGTACGCAAGCTTTCTTCTGGGCGATATCTGCAGCAAGCAATTGTGCGTGCCGATGGACACGAACTTGCCCCGCTCTGACCAGCTCACGGAGGTCACCTAGTCCTCGTTCCCAGACAGATCACAGAGTCTGGTCAACTGGTACGTGGTGGCACTCCACAGGTAAGCATAGGTGGCCAGGCCCACCGTGATGACATTCAGATGAGACCAGTCCATCAGGTTTAGGTAGAAGTCATGGATATCAGGGGCCTCGCGGATCTTAAACGGGCTTCTGGAGATGTTCCTGGTCAGTTCCTGTGCAGATGTTAGTAAGTTCTGCCTTCTCTCGCTGACGCGTGATAAAGCGTAAGGTGAGACTTCACTACCTGTGCCGAGGCTGTGGAAGTGCTGGCCCCAGCTGGTTCTGGCCCGCACTGGGATGTAGCGGTCTCCGGATTTTCTGGCACCTGCACGGGAGGACACTGCAGAAGGGGGCAGAGCCAGAATCCAGCTAGTTGCCATCCCCGAGAGGGCAAGTGGGCTCTGTGGGGATCTCCTGGGTAGTTTCCTGCTCCGAGGTTAGGGGCTCACCCTGGGAGGGGCCCGGCCAGGACGCAGCCTTCTTTAAAGTGGGCTCAGACGCCCAACTGGCTTCGTGGAGGGACTATGCTGGCAGGAGAGGCTCGAGACTGAAGGACAGAAAGATTGGGCTACCGCCTCACTATGGATGAGAGTGTGGAGATTGCGCCAGTCCCATCCTGTCGGCCTTGGGTCGAGAGGTCCGGTTCAGTGGGACTCCACCAACACCGCAGACGTGGCTGCTGGGGTCGCTCTGCCTCTGCATGTCTCTATTCTGGGCGGACAAGGAAGGGAAGGTAAGCCAGGTAAGGACAGGGCACTGGCAGGGGCCACGGCAGGGTACGGAGGCAGGGGCGCGGGCAGGGCCTGAGGGAGTCGAAGGAAGGGCAGAGTGGGGCAGGGGCCGGGCCTAGAACTGGGTCAGGATGTAGTGGAGATGAAGGAGAATCTGTCTTCAGGAAGCAGCACCCAGAGCCCCACGACCTGCCCAGAACCAGGACGCCCCCCTCCACCCACACGGGCCCTTGGGTCATTGTCCTGGCAACAAGGGAAATGGAACAGAACTCTCAGCTCTTCTTGGCTCGGATGAGGCTCTGACTCACTGACTACTGAAGGCAGCAGGCCAGCCCCACATACCTTAAAGAGAGAGGGAGGGTGTTCCTCGAGAGCCCTTGCTCCCGGGGGATTTGGGTGAGCTCAGCTCCTCATCTGTGCCTGCATTTTGGGAAACGTAGGTTCTGGGCACAAGGCTGAAAAGTGGTCCAGTCTGGGGAAAAAGGGGGAGGTGGGAGACCGACCTGAGATCCTGTCCCACTCTTTTGTTGTACAGATGGGGAAACTGAGTCTCCATGACTGAGGTACTCACCAGTCAAACATGGCACCATACAATCACAGATTGTCTCCCTCTTCAAGTAGTGAATAAAACATGTGATAAAACAGGTCATTAAACAAAAACAAAAGGTCATAAAAGCAGATGATAAGAAAGACTTCAGAAATCAGTCCCAACAGGTCCCAGTCAGGATGCAGGATTCTCAGTCCAGGCTCTCTTCCTGGGTCCCCCTGAACCAGGTGCTTTCACAACCATAAGATCCTCCTTCTAGAGCCCAGAGGGCTCTGAGTGACCCTAGGGTCCAGGAAGGAGAAGTGTTTGACCTGAGGTCACACAGGCTTTGAATGGTGACAGAAATGATTGATCCCAGGTCCCCTGACCTCAGATCCAGTTCTCTTTCCACTCTCCCATGCTGCCTCTCCCCTCTTGGCTGCCTCAGTTTCCCCCTCTGTACAATGCAGGGATGGGGACAGAGAGACATGACCTTTCAGGGAGGGCCCTTCCTTCCCACCCTTGGAACTAGAGTCGGCTTTCTCCAGTGGGAGTAAGGGGTATATCTAATGAGAGCTCAGGGGCTCCTCCTGGGCACCTACAGTCCCATTTCAGTTGGACTTCCTGGCAGGTAAGAACCAGAAGGGAAACCTGGCCAGAATCCTCTGTCTATCGAAGGGACTCTGGTTTCACGTGCCCAGATTTAACTAGGAGTGGAGGTACAGCAAGGACCAGTGAGCTGAGGGCAGGGAAAAGCAGCCTCAGATTCATTCTGGGTACCCAACCCCTGGCATAGTCACTGGACCTCTCAGTGCCCCGGAGGCCACTCTCAAGAACACTTCTGTATAGTGTAGGATGAGGGGAGGGCTGGCTAGACTCTGAGGTCCCTTCCAGCTCCACAGTTAGGATTCTATTCATTCTAAATGCAGCAGCTGCATTGGTGCAGGTAGTCCTGGCCCCTCCCCACCTGGGGCACACATGGGTGGAGGTTTGGGGTCAGATTGAAAGCAAAAGAAAGCTGAAGTAGTTGTTGTGAGATGACATAGAGTATGGCTGTGAGTGGCATCTGACATCATGGAGTCTGAAGTGCCTGGAGAGATCACATAGAAAAAGCCAGGGATACATATCTCAGATCATGGAGTCTGTTCACCTGTGGTTTAAGAAAGGGAAACTGAGGCTTAGAAATCCAAGAAGATTGATGAGAGATCAACACAAGGCTGCCACTGCCTGCTCAGATAATGGATTCCTAGCACCTGCTTTCAAAGAAATGGAAACTGAGGTCTAGCATGTTGAATTGCCTGGTGAGAGATTACATAGAAAAAGTTAGGGATACCCAAAATAAAGGATTCTGTCATTCTCCAGGTACTGAAAGGAAACCAAGCCCTAACAAGTTGAAGTCATTTGTTTGAGATCATCCATAGCTTGCCACAGGCCTGTGAAATCACAGAGTTCAACCTGAAGCTGTCATAGGAAGGGAAACAGAGGCCCAGAGTGTTACTGTGACTTTCTGAAGATCATCCACAAAATAGCTGGCCTCTGTCAGATCAAGGGGTCCAACCCTTTCCTCTTAATCTAAGGAAACAGGGGTCCTGGAAAGCTGAACTTACTGGTGTAAGGTCACTCACAGCCTGCGAGAGGCACCTCAGTTCACATATTTTAGGACTGCCAAGGAATCGAAATGGAAACTGAGGCCTAGTCAGATGAAGTGACTCATTTGGCATTATGCATCAGCTGGCAGACTCCTCTAAGGTAATGGAGTCCTCAGTCAAGCTTTTACTGAAGGAAAAAATAACACTTAGCAATCTGAAGTGACTTGTGTGTGGTTACCCGAAGCCTAACAGGGCTCTTTCACCCAACAAAATTTAGCCTAATGCTTTTACTGAAAGGGAAACTGATACTTTAAAAAGCTGGCATTCCTGGTGTGACATACCACCCAGGCTGGGAGGGCACACTGGGCTCATAAAATTTACCAAGGCTTTTCCCTGAGAGGGAAACTTGGAGCAGAAAGCTGTAGCGATTGTTATGGCTTCACCCTATACCTGGCAGGATCCTCTCAGATAATTGAGACCTAAACGCTGTTTTCACTGAAAGGGAAAGTGAGGCCAAGCCAAGTTTCCTGATGTGAGATCACACAGAGATTGTCAGTAAGGGGCATCTCATATCATGGAGTCTGTTCCCATGCTGTTACTGAAGGGGAAATTGAAGTCTGAAAATTGGAAACTGAGGCCTAAAAATTAAAACTCTTTGGTGTGAAATCATTCTGAGACTGGCACTACCTCCTCAGATAATGGAGTCCTAACACTTGCTTTCAAAGGAATGGAAACCAAGGTCTAGAATGCTGAATTGCCTGGAGAAAGATCACATAGGAGAAGTCAGGGGTATGAAAGATAGAGGATTCCACCCACCCCCTTCTGGTACTGAAAGGAAACCAAGCCCCAACAAGTTGAAGTGATTGGTGTGAGATCACCCATATCTTTCCATGGGCTTGGGAAATCACAGAGTTCAACCTGATTCTGTCATAGATAGGGAAACTGAGACCCAGAGAGCTGAAGTGACTTTTTTTAATATAAATTTATTTATTTAACTTTTTACATTCATTTTCACAAAATTTTGGGTTCCAAATTTTCTCCCCATTTGTCCCCTCCCCCCACCCCAATACACCGAGCATTCTCATTTTCCCTATCACCAATCTGCCCTCTCTTCTATCCTCCCTCCCTTCTCTTGTCCCCATCTTCTCTTTTGTCCTGTAGGGCCAGATGACTTTCTATTCCCCATTAACTGTATTTCTTATTTCCTAGTAGCAACAACAATACTAGACAGTTGTTCCTAAAACTTTGAGTTCCAAATTCTCCCCATCCCTCCCTCCCCACCCATTCCCTCTGGGAAGGCAGGCAATTCTTTTCGAGAAAGAGAAAGAGAGACAGAGAGGCAGAGACACAGAGTTCCACTGATCATTGCTGACGTGTGGTCAATATAACACTGAAATATATGCCAGATATGAATTCTTAACCAGCATCACTTAACCAGTAACCAAGGCAAAGATTAAGACCCTACCACTGTTGAATCAGGACCAGACCAGACCAGAAAGGGGACCTCTGTGTAACCCACTGCAATACTTTATACCAGGTGAAAGCTACTAGATTAGACCATCTAACCAGCAGATTTGTTGTTCTTAATCTTTCAAGGATTTATTTACTGTGTGTGCTCTCTCATTTTAGTGAATCCAACCTCAATACATTGTAGCAAATGATTTTTGTGAGTTGTCTTTCCAAAAGAAGGCATCTTCCTTTGACCAAACTTGTGGTGGTGAGCTTCTGATTTTCTCAAGGCTGTGTCTCAGGTGACCCAGAAATGATCTGTGGTCCATCCCTTTTCTTGTTTTTTCTAATCTTTTTTATTAAATTATTTTATTTGTTTCCAGTGTTCTACAATCATATCCATATGAAAAGACAGATGGAAAATTAATTCGAAACTATAATCTTATTCTAACAAATGAGTGAGTTAAACAGAAAACCATAGAAACAATTAACAACTTCATTCAAGACAATGACAATAATGAGGCAACCTACCAAATCTTATGGGATACTGTAAAAGCAGTTTTTAGGGGTAGTTTTATATCTTTGAATGCCTACATGAATAAAATGGAGAAAGACGAGATCAATGAATTGAGTATGCAGCTGGAAAAGCTAGAAAAAGAACAAATTGAAAACCCCAAGTAAATATCAAATTAGAAATACTGAAAAACAAATGATTAATAAAATTGAAATAAGAAAACTATTGAATTAATAAATAAAACTAAGATTTACTTTTATGAAAAAACCAATAAAATTGAAAAACCTTGTTCAATTTAATTTTAAAAAAAGAAAAAAGGAAATCAAATTGCCAATATCAAAAATGAAAAGGGTGAACTCGGGGAGGAGTCAAGATGGTGGAGGAGAAAGACTCACGTATGCTAGTTCCGAACCCACAGCCCATATATTTTCTGTAAAAAGAACTCCCCACAAATTCTGGAGCAGTGCAAGGTGCACAGAAACACAGTGGAAGAGATTTCTGTTCCACAGAGCCCTGGAAAGCTGTCCCCCAGGGTCCATCATACACTGGACAGCGGAGCCCACCCCTGTGCTGCCATGGCTGCACGGCCCCAGAGGAGCAGATCCGAGCAGGCTTCAGGGACGTATCTCCGGCGGCCGTGAAGGTCCCTCCACCCACAGGCGCTCCAGATCAGTGAGAGAGACTTCTGGGCTGGCTGAGAGGGGAGCAGGGTGTCTCCATGACTTGGGCCCCCTCAGGAGGCAGTGGAAGAGGCATCAGCAGAGGCAGCAGCGGTGGCCTGGAATTCCCGGAGCAACAGACAGGAGCTCAGATCCATTACTGAAGGTCTCTGCATAAACCCCCTGAGGGAACTAAGCCTGGGAGGTGACCCTGCCCCTACCTGAGCACCAGAACTTAAGCTCACATTGAATAGCAGCCCTGTCCACCCCTGAAAGCCCTGAGGCTGGGGAGCAGCATTTGAATCTCAGACCCCAAGCACTGGCTGGGTGGATCTAGGCAGGGGTGGAGAGGAATCTCAGAAGTCAAGTTACTGGCTGGGAAAATGCCCAGAAAAGGGAAGAAAAATAAGACTATAGAGGGATCGAAGGGCATGGAATAGGATATTCCAGAAGTCAAAGGAACTAGAAATCAAACCAAGAATCACCTATCCAGCAAAACTGAGTACAATACTTCAGGGGAAAATATGGTCTTTCAATGAAATAGAGGACTTTCAAGCATTCTTGATGAAAAGACCAGAGCTGAAAAGAAAATTTGACTTTCAAACACAAGAATGAGAGGAAGCATGAAAAAGTAAACAGCAAAGAGAAGTCATAAGGGACTTATCAAAGATGAACTGTTTACATTCCTACATGGAAAGACAAGGTTTGTAACTATTAAAACTTTTCAGTATCTCGGTAGTTGGTGGGATCACACACACACATACACATACACACATGCACACACATGTACATGCATGCGCGCACACACACATACACACAAGCCCATGATAAATGTTGGAGAAGATGTGAAAGAGTTAGAACTCTAATGCATTACTGGTGGAGCTGTGAGATGATCCAGCCATTCTGGAAAGCAATGTGGAACTATGCCCAAAGGGCTACAAAAAATGTGCTTACCCTTTGACCCAGCAATATCACTTCTAGGCCTGTATCCCCAAGAGATCATAAAAATAGGAAAGGATTCCACATGTACAAAAATATTTATAGCAGCTCTCTTTGAAGTGGCCAAAAACTGGAAAACAAGGGGATGCCCATCAATTGGGGAATGGCTGAACACGTTATGGTATATGAATGCAATCAAATACTATTGTGCTATAAGAAATCATGAACAGTAAGACTTCAGAGAAGCCTGGAAAGACTTATATGACCTGATGGTTAGTGACAAGAGCAGAACCAGGAGAATTTGTACATAGCAACAGCCACTATGTGCGAGGAATTTTTCTGGTCGACTTAGTCCATAACAATACAAGGACCCACAAAATTCCCAGTGGACTCGAGGCAAAATACCTTCCACATCTAGAGAAAGAATTATGGAATTGGATTGCAGAATGAGGGAACCATTTTCTTTTGTATTATGATTTGTTTTATATATGGTTTCTCTCATTCATTTTTAATTCTTCTATGCAGCATGACTAAGGTAAAAATATATTTAATAGGAATGTGTGTGAGCATCCTATGTAAGACAGTATGCTGTCTCAAGGAGGGAGTGGGGATTGAGGGGAAAAGTGGAGGAAGGAGGGGAAAAATCTAAGGTATATGGAAGTGATTATGGAACACTAAAAAGAAAAAAAATTGATCAAAAAATTAGTTTCCTATGATGCAGACAGCTTCGAAGAGGCTAATATTAAGTCAATGGCATCTAGATTGTCAAATTTATGCGCATACAGTTGGGCAAAGTAATTTCTAATTATTGCTTTAATTTCCTCCTCATTGGAGGTGAGTTCACCCTTTTTTTTTTAAATTTATTTTCATTTATTTATTTATTTTTAAATATAAATTTATTTATTTAACTTTTTACATCCATTTTCACAAAATTTTGGGTTCCAAGTTTTCTCCCCATTTGTCCTCTCCCCCCACCCTAATACACCGAGCATTCTCATTTTCCCTATCACCAATCTGCCCTCTCTTCTATCCTCCCTCCCTTCTCTTGTCCCCATCTTCTCTTTGGTCCTGTAGGGCCAGATGACTTTCTATTCCTCATTAACTGTATTTCTTATTTCCTAGTAGCAACAACAATACTAGACAGTTGTTCCTAAAACTTTGAGTTCCAAATTCTCCCCATCCCTCCCTCCCCACCCATTCCCTCTGGGAAGGCAGGCAATTCAATATAGGCCATATCTGTGTAGTTTTGCAAATGACTTCAATAATAGTCATGTTGTGTAAGACTAACTGTATTTCCTCCATCCTATCCTGCCCCCCATTGTTTCTATTCTGTCTTTTGATCCTGTCCCTACCCCCGTGTGGACTTCACATTGCTCCCTCCTCCCACTGCCCTCCCTTCCATCATCCCCCCACCCTGCTTATCTCCTTCTCCCCCACTTTCCTGTATTGTAAGATAGGTTTTCATGCCAAAATGAGTGTGCATTTTATTCCTTCCTTTAGTCGAATGTGATGAGGGTAAACTTCATGCTTTTTTCTCAGCTCTCCTCTTTTTCCCTCCACTAAAAAGTCTCCTGCTCGCCTCTTGAATGAGATATAATTTACCCCATTCCATTTCACCCTCTCTCCTGCCACTACATTTCTCTCTCACCGTTTACCTTAATTTCCTTTAAGATATGGTCCCATTCCATTCAATTCACTCTGTGCTCTCTATCTCTATATATTTTAGAAATGAGGTCTTTATCACAGACACTAGTGGCAAGAATTCTTTCTCAGTTTTCTACTTCCCTCCTAATCTTGGTTGCATTGGGTTTTCAATTTAATGTAATAAAAATTATCCATGTTGCACTTCATAATGTTCTCCATTTCTTGCTTGGTCAAAAATTACCCCATTCTTCAAAATCTGACAAATACACTATTCCTTGCTCCCCTAATTTGTTCATAGTATCAATCTTTATACCTAGATCGTGTATCAGTTTGGACCTTATTCTTGTATATTGTGTCAGGCATTGGTCTATGCCCAGTTTCCACCACACTGTTATCCAGTTTTCCCAGCAGTTTTTGTCAGTGAGTTCTTATCCCAGAAGCTGGGGTCCTTGGGTTTATCAAACTATTGATTACTATATTCATTGACGACTGTGGCTTGAGTACCTAACCCATTGGGGCAGCTAGGTGGTGCAGTGGATAGAGCACCAGTGCAGGAGTTAGGAGGACCTGAGTTCAAATCTCACCTCAGACACTGTACACTCTCTAGCTGTATTACCTTTGGCAAGTCACTTAGCCCCAATTGCCTCATCCTGAGTCATCGCCAGTCATCCTGATGAATATCTGATCACTAGATTCAGATGACTCTGGAGGAGAAGTGAGGCTACACAGCCCTCCCTCACTCAAAACAAAGTCAAGTGTATGTTATGTCATTATTTCTCTGATGACATGGTCTTTTTCAGCAATGAATGATGAAAACACACACACCTAATCCATTCCACTCATTCCCTCTGTTTCTTAGCTGGAACCAAGTGATTTTGATAATTTCTGCTTTATAATGCAATTTGTGATCTGATTTTACTAGGCTCCCTTCCCTAGCATTAATTCCCTTGACATTCTGGACCTTTTGTTCTTCCAGAATTTTTATTTTATTTTGTCTAGCTTTAGAAAATATTTTTCTGGTAGTTTGATTGTAAATTAATAAGTAAATTAATTTAGGTAGAATTTTCATTTTCATTATATTAGCTTGGCCTACTTACGAGCAACTGATGTTTTCCCACTTGCCTAGATTTGACTTTATTTGTGTAAAAAGTGTTTTGTAATTGTGTTCATGTAATCCATGGGTTTGTTTTGGCAGGTAGACTCCCAGATATTTTACAGTGTTTACCATAGCTTTAAATGGGATTTTTATTTCTTGCTGTTGGGCTTTGTTAGTAATGTATAGAAATGCAGATGATTTATGTGGGTTTATTTTGTAACCTGCAGCTTTGCCAAAGTTGTTTATTATTTCAAGTAGTTTTTTTACTTGATTCTCTCAGTATATAATCAGTCTATCACATCTACAAAGAGTGATAACTCAGTTTCTTCTTTGCCTATTCTAATTCCTTCAATTTCTTTTTCTTTTCATTGCTAAAGCTAATGCTTCTATATTGAAAAACAATGGTGATAATGGACATCCTTGTTTCCCTCCTGATCTTATTGGAAATGCATCTAACTTATTCCCATTGCATATAATGCTTCTTGATGGTTTCATGTAGATACTGCTTCTTATTTTATGGAAAGTTCCATTTATTCCTATGCTCTCCTGTTTTTTCAACAGGAATAGGTACTGTATTTTCTCGAAAGCTTTTTCTACATCGATTGAGATGGTTTCTGTGACTTTTGTCATTGATATGATCAATAATGCTGACAGTTTTCCTAATACTGAACCACCTTTCATTCCTGGTATAAATCCTACCTGATCATAACGTATTATTCTCATGACAAGTTGCTGTATTATTTTTGCCAATACCTTATTGAAAAATTTTGCATCTATATTCATTAGAGAAATTGGTCTATAATTTTCTTTCTCTTTTTTGGCTCTTTCTGGTTTAGGTACCATCATGAAGAAGAATTTGGTAGGACTCCTTCACCAGTTTTCCCAAACATTCTATAAAGTATTGGAATTAGCAGTTCTTTAAATGGTTGATAGAATTCACTTTTAAATCCATCAGTTGCTGGAGATTTTTTCCTAGGGATTTCATTGAAGGCTTGATCAATTTCTTCTTCTGAGATGGGTTTATTTAAGCATTCAAGTTCCTCTTCTGTTTATTCTGGACAATTTATGTTTTTCAAAATATTCATCCATCTCACTTAGATTGTGAAATTTGTGGGCATACGGTTTGGAAGAGATTGAATTTTTGAAATCAGGACTTTAGAAAAAATGGAGTAACTCTGGATCTCCCCAAATCATTGGGTGCAACTTGGCCTTTTGATAAAATGAGAGGTTTGAAAGGATTTCCATAAAAGCTTAGGTTATGACACACCAAAGACTCTAAAAATGACCACATAATCCCCAAATATGGTGGAAATGCTCTGCAGGTATGTGATCACTGAAACAACTTACATTCTATAATACTCACACATGCACCAGAGGAGTCCTAGAGTGACATGGCAATGCTATTGCCCTGCTTTTGTCAGAATGATTTTCGTCTTCCAGTGTCTGGCAAAAACTTCATATCTCCTCTTGGCCTAGCTCAACATATTTGACAATACGCATAGACATCAGTGTCCCAAATAACATGATAAAGAGTAAAAGTACAGACTAGCTATAGAACATGATTCATTAAAAAAAATGATCAAATTACTTGGAAATTATGTCTCTCCAAATTTTTGTGCAGTTTTATTAATTGATCGTGAAAATCTCACCAAACACACAGTCCCATACTAAATAAAACTCAAGGATCACTTTGAAGCACATGAACATGCAGTCTTATTTGGTACAAGGCAACACTTTAAACCTTCCGACAATATTGGTAATTGTGTTTAATAAAAATCTGAGAAAGACTGGAAGCAACCCTAAGTTGTGAATTCAAATAAAAGGCAATACAGACCATTCCTTTTCTACAACCGATTTTGGGCTAATGATTTCAGAAATTTTCATTTTAAAGTTATTTAACTATACCACAGAGCAAATCATGTTTCTGAAATATTACAACATGGAAGTAAAACCAATAAAATCAAACAAAGCAGTTGAAGAGTTGAAGCTATCTACTTTCCTCTCTTTTTTTATCATCATCATCATCACATTATGCTCTATTTTTGACATGAATTCACTTTTTCCATCAGTAGGAAGATGTTTTCTGTCTCAGATGGTACCTCGGCCTCCACCGCATTTGCAATATAATGAACCAGAAGCCTTTTGGGCAATGTAGCAAGCATCAGCAGGAACCCCACTCATACCAACTTTCTTCAAGCTTTCTCCATCAGAAACTTCATTTCCTCTCTCCTGCAGGACCACAACCACTTCCTGATTGGTCTCCTGGTATGTGGTTTCTCCTCTCTCTAGTCCAACTTCGGCACAGTTCTCAAATGAATACTCCTCAGCCATATATCACTCTTCAAAATGCAAATTCCTCAGCCTGTCCTTCAAAGCCTGCCCCAATCTGGCTCCCAGTTAGAGAAAACAAGAAGCTCCTACTCCGAGCACGCTTTTCTCCCCTCTTCATATCACCCACCAATCTCTCCTCCTTTACTCCAGCCTCTGTTAATAATGTGATCATTCTTCTTCTTAAGGTCAAGGCCATGTTCCCCTCATCTAATGTCTATTTGTCTTCTCCTCCTGTCTGCCCCCTCAATCACCTTCTCCATCAATTTTACTGGGTAGGTGATTCTTCGTTTTAGTTCTAGTTCTTTTGACTTCTGGAATATCATATTCAGATTATCCGAGAGGGGCCTGCCGGCTTGAGGGTGAAGTCATAACAGTTACTAAAACTTTCTGTCCCTCAGTTTCCCTCTCAGAAAAGCCTCATTAAAATATATGACATGCATGCGCCCTCCCAGCCTATGTGGTATCTCACACCACAAAGGTAAGCTTTTTAGGCCGCAGTTTTCCTTTCAGTAACAGCAATGGGTTAAGTTATATGAACTGAAAGGGCTCTGGTAGCCTTTGGATGATCTCACACCAGTCCCTTCAGCTTGCTAGGCTTTATTTCAACTTTTCGTGAGAGCAGGGCTAAGGACTCCATTATCTCAGAGGAGTCTGTCAGCTTATGCCTAATTCCAAACCAGTCACTTCACCTTGGTAGGCCTCAGTATCCCTTTCCATCCCTTGACAGGCATAAAGGATGTGAACTGAGGGGGCTCAGTTTCTATTTCTTTGAACAAAGATGCTAGGATTCCATTATATGAGGAAGCAGTAACAGCCTCAGGGTGATCTCACACCAATCCTTTAAATATCCAAGCCTCAATTTCCCTGTCAGTAAGAACAGGTGGTCAGACTCCATGATCTGAGATGCCCTTCACTGCCACCGTCTGGGTGATCTCACCACAGCCACTTCAGCTATCTAGGCCATTGATTCCTTTTACCAACATCAGGGAGTTGAATTCCATGATCTGAGATGCCCCTCACTGACAAACTCTGGGTGATTTCCCATCAGACAGCTCAGCTGTCTGGTCCTCACTGTCCCTGTCATTGAAATGAGCACCTAGGTCTAAATTATCTGAGAGGGGCCTGTCATCTTTATGGTGAAGCCATAGCAGTTGCTAAAGATTTCTGGACCTCAGTTTCCCTCTCGATGAAAAGTGTCATGACTCAAGTGTGCCCTCCCAGGCAATGTGGTACCTCACAATAAGAAAGTCAGCTTTCTAGGCTTCAGTTTCCCTTCCAGTAGGAGTAAGGGGTCAGACTCCATGATCTGTGATGCTCCCCACTGCCACTCTCTGGGTGATCTGACAAAAACCACTACAGCTTCCAAGGCCTCTGTTTCCCTTTCTATAACAGTGGGGAGTCAGACTCCATGGTTTGAAGTGCCCATCACTACCACCTTCAGAACAAGCTCTTCAGTTTCCTAGGCCTCTGGTTGCCTTTCTGTAACAGCAGGGGATTGCAATCCGTGATCTGAGATGCTCCTCTCTGCCATCTGCTGGGTGATCTCACAACAAGCACTTCAGATATCTAGGTCGTTGTTTACCTTTCTGCAACAGCAGGGTGTCGGTCCCCATGATCTGAGAGGACCCTTACTTCTCTCCTGTGATCTCTCTCTAGGGATTTCAGTATGTTAAACACTCAGTTTCTATTCCATTAAAAGAAAGAAAGCTGCTACTCAAGACAGAGTAGTCAATGAATATAGCAATCTCCTATTCGATAAACAGGACCCCAGCTTCTGGGATAAGAACTCATTGTTCAACAAAAACTGCCAGGAAAACTGGAGAACGCTATGGTAGAAACTAAGCATAAACCAGTGACTGACACTGTACACAAGAATAAAATCCAAATGGGTACATGATCTAGGTATAAAGACTGATACTACAAACAAATTAGTGGAGCAAGGAAAAGCGTATCAGATTTATGGAAAAGGGAAGAATTTTTGACCAAACAGGAGACAGAAAACATGAAATGTAAAATGGATCATTTTGATTACATTAAATTTAAAAGTTTTTGCACAAACAAACCCAATGCAAGCAAGACTAGGAAAGAAACAAAACTGCGACAGAATTTTTGCAACTAGCGTCTGTGATAAAGGCCTCATTTCTAAAATATATAGAGAACAGAGTCAAATGTACAGGAATACAAGTCACTCCCCAATTCATAAGTGGTGAAGGGATATGAACAGGCAGTTTTCAGAGAAAGAAATCAAAGCTATCTATAGTCATATGAAAAAATGCTCTAAATCACTATTGCTTAGAGAGATATCAACGAAAACAACCCTGAAACACCACATCGCACCTATCAGATTGGCTAACATGACAAAACAGGAATACGATAAATGTTGGAGAAGATGTGGGAGAGTTGGAACACTACTTCCCTGTTGGCAGAGCTGTGAGTTGCTCCAACCATTCTGGAGAGCTGTTTGGAACTATGCCCAAAGGGCTACAAAAATATGCATACCCTTTGACCCCACAATATCGCTACTAGGACTGTATCCCCAAGAGATCATAAAAATGGGAAAGGGTCCCACATGTACAAAAATATTTATAGCAGCTTACTTTAAAGTGGCCAAAACCTGGAAATCAAGGGAATGCTCATCCGTTGGGGAATGGCTGAATAAATTGTGGTACATGAGTGTAATGGAATACTATTGTGCTATAGGAAATGATGAACAGGAAGACTTCAGACAGGCCTAGAAAGAATTATATGAACTGATGCTGAGTGAAAGGAGCAGAACCAGGAGAACTTTGTGCACAGCAACAACCACAGTGTGTGAGGAATTTTTCTGGTAGACTTAGAACAGCATTGCAATGCAAGGAATTAAAAAACTGCCAATGGACTCTTAGGGCAAAATGCCTTCCACATCCAGAGAAAACACTATGGAACTTGATCACAGAATGTAGCAGATCATTTTCTTTTCTATTATGTTTTGGTTTGCTTTATGATTTTTCCCATTCATTTTAATTCTTCCACGCCACATGACTAAAGTGAAAATGTTTTTTAATAGGAATGTATGTGTGGAACCCTATATAAAATGGTATGCCATTTTGGGGAGGGAGGGAGAAAGGAAAGTGAGGGAGGAAGAAAATTCTGAGTTATATGGAAGTGATTGCAGAACCCTGAAAACAAATGAAATAATGATAAAAATTTTTTTTAAAAAAAGTAAAAAAATGAAGCTGCAAGGCCAATATTATCTAAGGAGACACTGCCATCCTAGGGTACATCTCACAGCAATCCTTCGAATTTCAAGGCCTCAATTTCCATGTCAGTAAGAGCAGGGGATCAGATTCCATGGTCTGAGGTATCCTTCACTGCTACCTCCTGAGTGATTTCACAACAAGCACTTCAGCTTCATAGGCCACTGTTTTCTTTTCTGCAACAACAGGGGGTAAGACTGCAAGATCTGTGATGCCTCACTGCCACTCTTTGGGGCATATCATGCCATTCACCTGAGCATTCCAGGCCTCAGTTTCCCTTTCAGCAACAGCAAGGAGTTAAATGATACGGAGCTGAAAGATCCCTAGCAGCTTTTTGTGATCTCACACCAGTCAGTTCAGCTTGCTAGGCCTTAGTTTGATTTTCAGCGAAACCGGGGCTGAGAACTCCGTTTTCTGAGGAGGTTCTGCCAGGCCAGGGCTGATCTCACACCAATCACTTTTTTTTCTAGGCCCCAGTTTCCATTTCTCTAACCACAGGGGGTCAGACTCCCTGGTTCTAGATGTCCCTCCCTGCTAACCTCAGAGTGACGTCTTATCGGGAACCTCAGCTTTCTGGGACTCACTTTTCCTTGCGGTGAACACAGCATCTAGCTCTTAATTATCTGAAAGGAGCCTGCCCGCTTTAGGGTGGCCATAAAAATCACTAACACTTTCTGGTCCTCAGTTTCCCTCGCAGCGAAAAGCCTCAATAAAAGTATATGACTCAAGTCCTCCCTCCCAGCATATGTGGTATCTCACACCAGGAAATTCAACGTTCTAGGCCTCAGTTTCCCTTTTAGTAAAAGCTATAGGCTAAATTATATGGGGTGAAAGGGCCCTGGCAGGCTTTGAGTGATCTCACACCAGTCACTTCAGCTTGCTAAGTGTTATTTCTTCTTTCAGTGAAAGCAGGGCAGAGGACTCCATTAACAAAGTGGAATCTGCCAGCTGACGCATAATTACAGATGAATCACTTCAGCTTACTAGGCCTGAGTTTCCCTTTCAGTCCCTTGACAGTGCGAAAATATGCGAACTGTAGCACCTCTCCCAGACTACAGGTGACGTTATACTTTCCAGAACTCATATTCTCAGCAGTTAAGAGGAGAGGGTTGGACCCCTTGATCTGACAGGGGCCAGCTACTTTGTGGATGATCTTCAAAGTATCACTTTCAGTTCTCTGGGCCTGCGTTTCCCGACCTGTGACAACATCAGGTTGAACTCTGTGATTTCGCAGTCCTGCGGCAAGCAATGGGTGATCTCATACAAATCACTTCAACTTGTTAGGGACCGGTTTCCTTTCAGTACCTGGAGGGGGTCAGAATCCTTTATCTTAGATACCCCTGACTTCTATGTGATTGCTCTCCAGGCAATTCAACATGCTAGAACTCATTTTGCATTCCTTTGAAAGCAGATGCAAGGCCTCCATTACTTGAGGAGGCAGTGCCAGACTCAAGATGATGAACCCCCAAAGACTTCGGCTTTGGGGGCCTCGATTTCCCCTTCGGTGACTGTAGGGGGACAGACTCCATGATCTGAGATGCCCTGAATTCTCCTATGTGATTTCTCTACAGGCATGTCAACAGGCTAGACCCCAGTTTCCATTCCTTTGAAAGCAGGCACTAGTGCTCCATCATCTGAGGAGGCACTGCCAGCCTGGGGCTACTCTCACACCACTCACTTCAGATTTCTAGGCCTCAGTTTTCCTTTCTGTTGAAGCAGGTGGTCAGATTCCATGATGTGGGATGCCCCTCACTACCACCCTCTGGGTGATCTTACAACAACCACTGCAGCTACCTGGGCCTCTGTTTCCCTTTCGGTAACACAGGCGGATGGACTCCCTGGTCTCAGATGGCCCTCCCTGCTACCCTCGGAGTGATCTCCTATCAGGGAACTGAGCTTTCTGGGCCTCACTTGTCCTTTCAGTGAAATCAGCATCTAGGTCTTCATTATCTCAGATGGTCCTGCCAGCTTCAGGGTGAAGTCATAACAGTCACTAACGCTTCCTGGTCCTCAGTTTCCCTCTCAGTGAAAAGCCTCAGGGAAAGTATATGACCCAAGCCCTCCATCCCAGCCTAGGTGGTACACCACACCAGGAACATCAGCTTTCTCACCTTCAGTTTCCCTTTCAGTAAAAGCAATGCGCCTAGCAATGAGGCCTACTAAGCTGAAGTGATTGTTGGGAGACCACCCATAGCTTGGCAAGGGCCTGTGAAGTCACAGAAGTCAACCTGAAGTTGTCCCAGGTAGGGAAATGGAGGCCCAGGGAACTGAAGTGACTCTTTCTTTAAAGATCATTCAAAATAGCTGGCTCCTGTTAGATCAAGGAGTCCAACCCTCTCCTCTCAATAAAAGGGAACATGAGTCCTGGAAAGCAGACATGACTGGTGTAAGGTCACCCTTAGGCTGTGAGAGCCCCCTCAGTTCACACACTTTATGTCTGTGAAGGGAATGAAAGGGAACCTGAGGCCTAGCCAGCTGGGATTGGGCATAAACTGGCAGACTTCCCTGAGATAATGGTGTCCTCAGGCCTGCTTTCGCTGAAAGACAAAAAACGGCCTCACAAGCTGAAAAGACTGGTGTGAGATCACCCAAAGCCCAGCAGAGCCCATTCAGCACATATCGTTTAACTGACTTGTGTTATCAAAAGGGAAATTGAGGCTTACAAAATTGGCATTCTTGGCATTAGATACCACCTAGCCTGGCTGGGCGCACTGGCTCATCTACTTTTAGTGAGACTTTTCACTAAGAGGGAAACTGAGAATCACAAAGCCTCAGTGATTTTTATGACTTAACCCTCAAGCGGGCAGGTCCCTCTCAGATAATTGAGACCTACATGCTGATTTCACTGAAAGGGATAGTGAGACCCAGAAATCTGAGGTTCCTGACTTGAGACCATGCAGAATTTGGCAGTGAGGTGCACCTCAGATCATGAAGCCCAATCACCTGATGTTACCAAAAAGGAAACTGAGGCCTAGGAAGTTGAAGTGGTTGTTGTGAGACCATCCAGACCCAGGGTGGCAGTGAGGGGCATGTCAGGTCATGGAGACAGACCCCCTGATGTTACTGAAAGGGAACTTTAGGCCTAGAAATCCAAAACGATTGGTGTGAGATTAACCCGATGCTGGCACTGCCTCCTCAGATAATTGGTTGTTTCTTTGATGCCTTCCTTGTATCCGCAGAGGTTAGCCCGGGGCCTGGTAACACCTGATAGCTGCCAGGGAGCTGACTGACTGACTGTGCTGGGTGGTGGCAGAAGAGACTAAAACAAAACCATCCCCCACCCTCCGGGCAGGGCAGGGGGAACCCCATGTCCTGAAGGTTAAGTTAACACAGACTGCATGAAATATAAACCCACAGGTATTTGGAAGGGGGCAGGTTGGGGACGCAGAAGAGGTCTAACCACCTGGGGAATCCAGGATGGCCTCTTGGAGAATTTGGTGTTTTAGCTGAATGTTAAAGGGAGTCATGGATCCCAAGGGGCAAAGGTTAGAGGGGAAAGCATTCCAGGTATGGGGCACAGCCTCCTCCTTGGCCTTCTCTGCCCTGCCTTCCTTCCCCAGGAAGGCCCTCATCGACCCATCTCCGTGCCCTGCAAGCCTGAACCTGGCTGGCATCCACATCTGCTCAGCACCCTCTGCCCCACGGCCTCTGTTTAAAGATGGGGCCCAGAACAGTCTTTCCAACCATTTCCCACCAGCTCCCCTGCCTTGGGCCTTTGCTGGACCTTTCAGGCAGCCCTCCTACCCCTCCCTCTTCAGCTTCCGCTTGGATTTTTGCTTCCTCTACTGGAGTGTACTCTTCTTAACAGCTGGGACTGGCTCCCTTGTTATTTGGATTTTTACCCCAGCCCCTGGCCCGGTACCTGGCACATAGTAGGTGCCTAGCAAATGCTTGTTGGCCGACCACAGTATACATGTGGCACTCTTCTTGCTCAAGAAGACATGGTGGCTCCTTCTCGAAGCTGGGATGAACTAGAAAGTCTTTCCTTTGGATTTGAAGTCCTTCACAAATTGGCTCCCCCCTGTTTCTATGGACACGTTTCGAATTGTTTGGCCCCAAATTCCTTTTGAGGCCCAGGAGTCTAAGTTCTGTTCCCCATCTCCTGTTTGGCTCCAAGCCTTTGCAAGACTGTTGGGCCCGAGAGGGGTGAGGATGATTTTGTTCTGGTGTCTTCCACCACTGCCCAGCACAGTCAGTCAAGCTCACTGGCAGCTCCATGATAAGCTCTAGGGGTACAAGGAAGACCCAAAATAAAGAACCCAATCCTCCAAAAGTCCTTGCCCTCTAAGAGCTCCCAGGCTCATGGGAGGTAGGACAGAGAGGGAAGGGGACACACAGCATGCAGACCACCTTGTCCCAAGGAGACAGATCCAGCTTAAAGGGGGGGGGGCGCTGTCAGAGGGAAGGCTGCAAGATAAGAGGTTACTGTCCATACATTCATATATTTCCATTTTTGAAAGACACTCCATGACGATTTCCAGCTCCATATAATCTTTTCTTCTACTTCTTTATAGATCTGGATGCCCTCTCAGTGGACTGACTCTTTTCCTTTTGGGAGACTTAGCAGGTAGGAGCTGACCCAAGTAGTCAGCCAATACAAATGTACACTTAGACAGGGGGACAGTTTGAATTTACACCTGTTATCATTAGGTTCTCTTAGAGTGGGCTGGACTAAGTGTTCTAAGTTGTTTTTAGAATTTCTTACTCTAAGATTTCAGATGAAGGGTTTCTTTCCTCAAGGGGTTGTGCTGGCTAGGGGTGGCCAGGGTTCCCAAACAGGGAAACCTTTGAGAGCTTTCTCAGAGGGAGGTAATGAAACAATTCTCAGTCTGAACGCCAGAAGAAAGGGTTTGTTTAAGACCTTTTGTAATAGTCACAGATCAGGATAACCGATATCCATATCCATGTCCATTTACCATGTCCACTATTTATACAGTACTCGATTTACTAGGGACTTTCCACAGATTATGCTGAAAGGTGGGGTGGGCAGGATTCTCCAGATCTTTATCTGACCTTGTTTTGCAGACTGAAGCTAGTTAAAGACTGATTTCTAAAAATCTTTTCCTTTGCCATTTCTAGTTCTTCAATGAAGTCACAACAGTGCACTGCAACCTAAGCATGGGGGTAGAGACTGAAATCTTAAAATGTCAGCTAACTCAAGCTACTAATCTGCTACTGATTTTCTGCACATATTTATGTCAGTCGTTTAACAATTACATCCAGATCCCAAAGAGATGAAAGAAGAGTACAGTTCCTAACAGTATTTCCAATACAACGAATTATCAAGTTAATGTCAGGGGCCTTTCTTTAACCCATTGCAGATCAGACAATTGAGGTAACTTGGCTTACTAGCAAGCTCCCTGGCCCATATACTATGAAAGTAACAACAGCAAACAATAATAAACTTTACTGAAAATCATAGCAGAATACATTCAATGACACTGGGTGGGGAGAGAAGTTCTCTTGGTGGTCAGGCATTGGGAGGAATGGTCGAGGTCGATGTTGGAGTGGAGATTCCTCCTGGGAGTTCAGGATTATGCATAATCTTCAATGTCATCATCAGGGAATATAATGAGGAGGAGGAACAGCATGATGAAGAGGAGGAGGATGACGAGGAGGAGGATGAGGATGAAGAGGAAGTAGATGTCAGCCATACTGACAATCATCAAGGCGTGTCTCTGAGAAGAGAAGAGAGGGGAGGAGTTACCTCCTGGGAGTTCAGGGCTGAGGATATTCATCAAGGTTGTAGCCAAGGTCAATCGTGGGGAGGAGGGAAGGGGAGAAAGAAGGATAGGAGGGAAAGGAGGGGAAGGGGGAGGAGGGAAGCGGGTAGGGAACAAGGAATAGGAGGGGGAAAGGGGAGGGAGGGGGAGAAGCAGGTAGAGGATGTAGGGGAGGGGGAGGGAAAGGGAGAGGAGTTTCTCTGGGCCTGGGCTACTCCAAGCTCCCCAGTTGAGGCCGGGTTGGAGGACGAGCGGGCCTTCCTTGAATGGCTGCCCTGGGCCTGGGGGAGAGGTGTTGGCCACTGGGCATCGCCCACTAACCTAGGCGAAGATGGGCGGTCGGACGCGTGAACCGAGTGGCCTGGCAACAAGAGAGGACAGACAGAGGGAGGCGCAGAGGCTTCCTGCAAGAAGAAGGAATCAGGGGAAAAGGCCGGCCTCACCACCCTACCGCCACAAGGCCTGGGCCCGCCACCCTCCGGCCACCCTTCCGCCACCAGGCCCGGGCCCCGCCACCCTCCGGGCACCGTCCCGCCACCAGGCCCGGGCCCCGCCACCCTCCGGCCACCCTCCCGCCACCAGGCCCGGGCCCCACCACCCCCCCAAAAGGCCCGGCCCCCCACCCCCCCCACAAGGCCCGGCCCCCCATCCCCCCACAAGGCCCGGCCCCCCACCCCCCCACAAGGCCCGGGTGCGCCACCCTCCCGCCACCCACCAGCGTAGGGCCCCACAAACCCCTCCGACCCCCTCACCCGGCAGGGCCTGCTGTGACCACTTCGACCGTCGCGCTGTCGGGCGGATGCTGTTCCGCGGACTTCCGGCCTCGTGGTGGGGCGGGGCAGGAAAGTGCAGGGGAGGGGAAGCACGTGGTGGTCGCCTCACCACCAGGGGCTCCTCCGCGAGGGCTGCTTCCTGCCTCAGCACTCAGGGGAAGGCCAGGAAGTCCTCCGCATCCCGTCCCCTCCATCGCCCCCTGCAGGACAAGAGGGGATTGGCACCCTAGAGCAAGAGGAACCCTCCCTGGCCCCGCCCCCACACCGCAAAACAACCACACGAAAACAAAGCCACCAGATAGGGGAGGGAAGGGGCCCGCGGCTCCTAACTCTTGCCCCCAGCTGCTTGCCCGCAAAGCGGACCAGGCTGTGCCTTCAGCGATGCTCACCCAGCTTGGCCTGGAGCCAGCCCCTGCCACGCGCGTCAGGGTAGCGGTGAAACTGCGCTGGGAGAGCTCACGAGTAGGCTGATGGAGGAGGAGCGTGGGCGTGGTGCCGAGGCGTGCGGGACGGTGCGGGGTCCACCTCGGGCTTCTCACCGAGCTAAGGGGGGCTGAGTGCTCTGCAGGACATTTCTGCACCCCATGGGACACTGCCATGGCTTCTGAGAGGACCCGCCTCAGCTGCCATGCTCCAGGGACGTGCTGGCACCACGGGGGCACAGTGGCCCGCTGGGCACGAACCCACGTGGCACTGGTGGCACAGCCAGCCTCAGGGAGTGGTCTTCCCAGGGGCCACGAGGGAGTGAGGAGAGGGCGGGGCAGGCAGGTGCCAGGCAGGGGGCCCTCAGCAGTCCTGGAGAAGGCGGTGGGGGAAGGGTTTAAGGGAAAGAGAATGTTTTCAGCGTCTACTGGACGTGCAGCTGGAGATGTCTGAAAGGCAGTCCGAGATGGGAGACGGGCGGGCAGCAGAGAGGCTGGGGCAGGATGGACAGGGGCGAGAGTCAGTGGCACAGAGAGGGTCATTGCATCCGGGAGTGCAGCAGCAAAGGGCAAGAGAAGAGGGCCCAGGACAGAGCACCTGACCTTGGGCGGCAATGACCTGCAGAGAGAAACCTGAGAGTAAACAGCTGTGACTCCAGATTGTGGGTGAGAACATGGAGGCATTACTCTCTACCTGGGTAGGAGTAGTTGGAGCCAGAAATCGTTGGGTGGGTCTTCTGGGATTTCTTCAGGAGAGACAGGCGTGGAAGACACATAGGGAAAGCTGGATCCTGAGTAGGTCCCTGCTTTCCTGAGGGCCTCCCTAGAGAGTGGAGAGAGAGCATTCCTTTGATGAGAACGCATGGACACTCTTTGTCTGACCTGGGATCTGTCTGAATTCCCATTTAAAGAGCTTGTTCACATCCAGGTGGATTCAGGCCTTTGTGCTCTACTCTGGTTTGGGAGAGATAAAAAGGAGTGATGATCTCATACAAATGAGGCATAAAAGAAAGAATTGATACAGAAGAAGTTAGTAGTGGGGAGGGTGGGTAGTGCTGGGACCCTACTGTCATCAGAAATGGACAAGAGGGAAAACCTGTCTAGAAGGGTACAACAGGCAAGTGAACCACCACCACCTGACGCTAACAGGCTGTGCTGGTGGGGAGACCATGCCATGGCTTTCACAGCTGCCTTATGCTAGGCATACTGCTGGAGTGGCTTTAAATTGTAACTGGAACTCCCTCGTTGCTTCCGGGCTGTAGCTTACAACATTGAAATATGGGATCCTTGAAAACAAAAGTAGACCACAAAGAAAGGAATCCCTCCATGAGGCAGCAATAAATATTAGGATCAAGTAAAGTGATTGAAAAAATGGAAGAAAATGTAAGATGAATGATATTTTTAAATGACCTGGAAAACAAGCCAAGGATAGATGATTTGAGAACCACTGAACTCTTGAAAAGTATAATTTTAAAAAAGCTAACACACTGTATTTTAAGAAATCATAAATGAAAACCATTTGGATCTGTGGAACCAGGAAGCAAAATAAATATTCCAAGAATCCATACTTCACTTCCTGAAAGAAATCCTGGAAAAGTCCTATGGAATTCAAAGCCAAAATTCAGAGCTCCCATGCTAGCAAAAAATACTCTAAGTACAAGAAAAATACAACTGAAGTACATACCCAGGTACTACAGTGAGGATCACACAAGATATATAAACTTCTTCCAGAAATGAAAGGAAACTTGGAATATAACATTCCCAAAGGAAAAAATACACAAGTTTATGACCAAGAACAAACTATACTCAAAGGCTGAGTATAATCATCCAGGACCTTTAAGAGACTACAGGATTGTCATACATTCCTGATGAAAAGACTAGAGTTTAGTGGAAACTCTGAAATACACACACAAGAGTCCCAGCAAAACTTCGAAAAGTAAATTTAGTGAAGCAATTGAAGGAGTTGAGTGATGATCTAGGGGCAATATTCCAACAGAATGAAAGACAGGAGGGTCCCTTTGCAAAATTAATAACTCTAAAAGGTACAGAGGAAGTGAAATAAGGAAAGAAAAAAAGAGAACCTCTGGGGTGTGGATTGATTTTCTTCTGAGTGTTTTAAAGAGAAAACAGAGGAAGAAGTCACTAACGTAAAAAGGAGGAAGAAAAGATGGAAACTGCTATTTCTCGTAATTAAAATATGTGAGAAGAATATAAAGACACAGAGAAAGGAATGGGCAAATGGGCATCAGATGAACATCATTTTGATCTGAAATAGACAAAAGACACAAGAACACGGACACACACAAGTTTGGTATGGAAATATAGTGAACTCAACAGGGAAACAAAGTGGGGGTAGGAAGAGGGGTCTACCATGAAGGATAATACTGAGGAAGGAGTAGCCACAGACAAAAAGAATTTTTTGATCCAGAAGGGCCTAGTAAAAGGTAAAAAAGGGGAAAAGAATAGAAGTGGAATCTAAGTGGGTACCTTAGATTTCCTCTTAAGACAAGTGAGGAACGATGGAACAAATTGTGGCATATGAAAGTAATGGAATGTTACTGCACTGAAAGCAACAACAAGAGAGATTGTTTCAGAGAATCTTGGGTAGTAGAAACAGACACAGACTGAAGGGAGGCGGACCAAGAAAACAACTGATAAAAGGACAACACTTTAAGTTATGAAAAAACTGTGAACTTAAATAATACAAAAATAGCATCTGCACATACAGAAGACACAAAAGGGATTTCATAGGTAAACCGTGGATCTCTGCTTCATATTGCTTGCTGTTGATAAAGTATGGAATAATTTCTACATGTTACTTTCAAAGCCACCTTGCTCATCTCTGCTTCCTTCTGACCTGCCCTTTGGATCTCTTCTGTATGTATTTCAAGATATTTCAATGGCCCACTTATATTTTTGACATTACTACTGCTAACCTCCACTCACCCTTTCAGCCCATGGCCACCCCTCCTCCTCTTGTGAAAACAGAGAAAGACAAAACCAGCATGAAGGCAAGAATGAATCTACACAGTGGCTATGTCCAAAAACGTGTGTCTGCTCCTTGTGTCCATCACCTCCCTCTTGGGAACGTGTTTCATCCAAGGTCACTGAAAAGTGGACTTGCTCAACACAGATCAGAGTCCTTTACACTTTTTCTTTGAAGACAATCACACATGTTCCCTTTTAAAGAACTGCAAATTTTTAATACAAGTTCCATCCCTTGACATGAGAAACTTTTACTTTCTTCCATTTAGACTCTCTGCCTTATGATTTAACATGTGAAATAAGCCTCCCCTTCTCAGGAGAGGCCTGAATAAACTCCAGGGGAAGAAATGCAGTGGTCTTCCCCAAGCCACTTGAAAACTGTGTATATAACAGAGTAACATCACAAATATGCTTGCAAGACAGAAGGTTTCACTACTTGTTATCCTTTAAAAGTTAAATTCAGTAAATTATGAACATGTAATTGCTTTGCAAAATCGGGTACAAACATCTCCTATCCTCAATCACACAGACACACACATACCCCAAGACACCTTTATTAGGATCATTTCCTTGAATCTGTCCATTTCCTTGAATCTGTCCATTTCCTTGAACTAAATATGGACAACGACTAAGGAAAGGCAAGAATTGGTTCTAACATCTTAAAAAAAACCCTCACAATATGTATTTATACACATACTTTTCCCCCTCTACAAAACCTGCTGGATGCCCCAGAGTATTAAGGTAAACTTCCCTATGGACCCTGCTTAGAACAGATCTCCAAGGCTGGCTAAGAACTAGACAAGTGAGAGGTGGGTGAGAAATAGAATTTCCTCCTGCACCTAAGTGAAGAAAAAAAGGGAGACAAGCTCACACTGTAATCAGTTTCTCAGCTGTCTAGTTCAGGGGTGAGGAACCTGTGAAGTTGAGACCACATGTGGCCCTCTAAGTCCTCAAGTGCAGCCCTTTGACTGAATCCAAATTTACAGAACAAATCCCCTGAATGAAAGGATTTGTTCTGTAAAACTTGGATTCAGTCAAAGGGCCATACCTGAGGAACTAGACTACCACATGTGGCCTTGAGGCTGCAGGTTTCCAACTCCTGGTCTAGGAAGTTACCGTATTCTATTGAAGAGATTGAGGACAGATACAGATTTCTTTAGTGAACGGTTTTTGTGAAAAATATTCCAAAACCTCAGGGTCTCATCTCCAGCCCCTGTAACTATGTCCTGTCCATCAGGAGACACGGCCATATACAAAACTCGCGAGGTGTGTCCTGTAAGTGTGGCTACTTGGGTCAGGGAGGGGTACTTCCAGACAACAACCTGGTTTTCTGAGTAGCCATGAGTACTGACCAGCTCGTTGTCATGTCTGGACCAGGCCAGGTTGCACACTTGAGAACCGGTATCGATTTGCTGCAGGGGCTGCCCTGTCAGCGTATTCCAGAATCGGATGCGACAGTCGCCTGAACCGCCACCTGACGCTAATAGGCTGTGCTGGTGGGGAGACCATGCCATGGCTTTCACAGCTGCCTTATGACAGGCATACTGCTGGAGTGGCTTTAAATTGTAATTGTTCCACACTAAAACCTTGTTGTCATTTCCCCCAGAAGCCAGCAGGCGGTGATCCGGGGACCACTTCAGCCCACACACCTCCAGCTTGTGACCCTTCAGTGAACGCTGGGAATGCACAGGGCATGCCCGGATATCTCTCTGGAGGATCCTTCTGTCTCTGCTCCCAGAAGAAATCTGGTCTGCATTCCAGGCCAAAGAACCGACCCTGGATAAGTGGCCATCCAGTACGGACACTTTCCTTTCAGCATGTACATCCCAGATCTGCACCAAGCCTCTCTGTGTGCCAACTGCTAACAAATTCCCATGTTCATTCCAGTTCACAGAGGTCACAGAATCATCTTCCCAAAAGAGGTCACAGAGTTTGGTCACCTGGCAGGTGGTAGCACTCCACAGGGAAGCACGGGTGCCCAGGCCAACCGCAAGGGTATTAAGATGAGACCAGTCCAGTAGGTTCAGGTAGAAGTCATCACGGAGATCAGAAATATGGAGGATCTTAAACAGACTTCTGGAGATGTTTCTGGTCAGGTCCTGTGCAGATGTTAGTAAGCTCTGACTTCTCTCGCTGATGGGTGACAAAGCAAAATTGGAGACTTCACAGCTGGTGTCACTGCTCCAACACTTAGGGGAGAAGGTAAAAAGATTCTTTGTGGTTGGCACAGAAAGCTGCTGTGTTTGCTGCTCTACGTTTGGATCCTGGACTTTCTGGATCCCTGCTCCCAGAAGCTCGTTCTGCAACAGGGCAGAGTACGTAAGGCCACTTTTTT
The DNA here is from genome assembly GCA_023548195.1 of Bettongia penicillata ogilbyi. Taxonomy (NCBI): domain Eukaryota; kingdom Metazoa; phylum Chordata; class Mammalia; order Diprotodontia; family Potoroidae; genus Bettongia; species Bettongia penicillata. The sequence continues at coordinate 928,794 of JAJHZJ010000184.1, forward strand.
GGTTGCGTGTGCCAGGATCTTTGGTTGGGGGCTTCAGCCTGGGAAATTTCTCAGAGTCATCACTGCTAGAGAAGTGTAGGCCCCAGTTGGCTCCAGCCCTGGAGGGAATGAAGCGGTCTCCATATTTGCTGCCAGAGGATGCTGGAGAAGTGGGCAGTGCTGCAATCCAGCTCATCTTGACCACAAGATGGCAATTAAGCTCTACTTTATACCTCACTCTGGGCCAAATTAACAGGCAGCCTCTGATAAATTTAACTCAGGCCCTAAACTGGCCCCAGGCATTGGGCGAGGTCAGACACTAGTGGCCTTCTGAGAGTATTGTAGGCAGTCTTATGTAGCCAAGGCTCTTCCTATGGATGTGGATCTGTGGAGCAGATGCCTCTTGGCAGCTCAGTCCTGCAAAGAAAAGTCAAGTCAGTTTGGGAGAAAAAGTATTTGGGATGTGGGTATAGGAGAGAATGGGAGGCAAGGAAAGAAAGAAACGCACAGGATGCTTGAAGGTGGGTGTCACAAGACAGTCAGGGGAGGGGGTGAAGACAGAGGACTTCAGACTTGGGGCTTGGTTCCACAAGGACTTACGACCAAAGTCAATCTGAGGAGAAAATTCTCCCAGGAATACAGTCCTAAGGAGAAAGAGTAAGATCAGGTCAGGGGAAGCAGTGGCTGCACACATGGGAGTGGTCATGGTCAAACCCTGACTGGAGATGCCGTTCTGGTTCTGGATGGATGGAAAGGCTGAAGGAGAACAGACTCCGAGTGTGATCTAGGGAGTCGAAGAGCCAATGGGCAAGCTCAGTCTAGGAGACTGCTCTCTGGACAGTGCTTAAGCAAATGTTCAGAGAGGGTGAAAAAGGAGACGCTCCCAGGGGAATATGAAATTGGGGAGAAGGTTAAGATCAATCTCTGGGAGGAGAAAATTCTGGAGAGCTCAGGTCCAGGGAGAATGGTGCAGTTTAATCTGGGAGAAAGATGATTCAAAGGAGAACAAGACAGACAGTCACAAGTAATACTACAAATATGGAAATATTAAGGAGTTAGGGGAGAATGTGGGGCTGGAGGGCCTCAGAGGTGGAGAGGCTCAGGGTGCACACCTCTGAGGGATGATGGCCAAGATCAGTCTGACTGGACACTCCTTTGGGAACTTGGCCTTAGAGAGAATAAAAAAGGTCAGGATCTGAAATGAGATCCCCTGGGCAGTTTTGGGGAAGGGAATGATCATTTAATATAGGCCTATTATGTGCCAGGCACTGGACTCAACCCTTCACAATATTATCTCATTCTGGGAGGAGATGCCTCTCAGGAGTTGGAGTCTGGATGACCCACCTCAGTCTCTGGGAGCTGATACCTCATGGGGGATCAGATCTGGGGAGAATTGGCAAGGGCAAAACTTTCTTACAGGAGCTGCCTCTAAGGAGCTCAAGTCAAGTTCAGTCTGGGAGGAAAAGCTTTTGAGACACTGGTCTAGGAGGGTATAGGGAACAAAGAAAGAAAGATACTCACAGATCAAATGTTGGTGTCTTTGTGAGATAGAAGAGGATGGAGCACCTCAGACTTGGAGAGGTTCAGGGTGCACACCTCTGAGGGAGGATGGCCAAGATCAGTCTGACTGGACACTCCTTTGGGAACTTGGCCTTAGAGAGAATAAGAAAGGTCAGGATCTGAAATGAGATCCCCTGGGCAGTTTTGGGGAAGGGAATGATCATTTAATATAGGCCTACTATGTGCCAGGCACTGGACTCAACCCTTCACAATATTATCTCATTCTGGGAGGAGATGCCTCTCAGGAGTTGGAGTCTGGATGACCCACCTCAGTCTCTGGGAGCTGATACCTCATGGGGGATCAGATCTGGGGAGAATTGGCAAGGGCAAAACTTTTGTAGAGGAGCTGCCTCTATGGAACTCAAGTCAAGTTCAGTCTGAGAGGAAAAGTTTTGAGATACTGGTCTATCAGGGAATAGGAAGTAAAGAAAGAAAGATACTCACAGGTGGCTGATCAAATGTTGGTGTCTCTATGAGATAGTCAGGGAAGAAGGTGAGGCTGGAGAACCTCAGATTTGGAGAGGCTCTGGGTGCACACCTCTGAAGGAAGATGGTCAAGGTCAGTCTGACTGGAGATTCCTTTGGGATCACAGTGCTAGGGAGAATATGAAAATCAGTATCAGAACTCAGACCCCCTGGAGAGTGTGGGAGAAGGGACTAATCTTTTCATGTAGGCCTGTTATGTGCCAGTCACTGGAATAAACCCTTCACAATATTATCTCATTCTGGGTGGAGATGCCTCTCAGGAGTTGGAGTCTGGATGACCCACCTCAGTCTCTGGGAGCTGGTACCTCATGGGGGCCCAGATCTCTGGAGAATTGGCAAGGGAAAAACTTTTGTAGAGGAGGTGCCTCTAGGAGCTCAAGTCAAGTTCAGTCTGAGAGGAAAAGTTTTGAGATACTGGTCTAGCAGGGAATAGGAAGTAAAGAAAGAAAGATACTCACAGGTGGCTGATCAAATGTTGGTGTCTCTATGAGATAGTCAGGGGAAAAGGGGAGGCTGGAGCACCTCAGATTTGGAGAGGCTCTGGGTGCACACCTCTGAAGGAAGATGGCCAAGGTCAGTCTGACTGGAGATTCCTTTGGGATCGCAGTGCTAGGGAGAATATGAAAATCAGCATCAGAACTCAGAGCCCCTGGACAGCGTGGGGGAAGGGACTAATCTTTTAACGTAGGCCTGTTAGGTGCCAGTTACTGGAAAAAACCTTTCACAACTGTTATCTCATTCTGGGTGGAGATGTCTCTCAGGAGTGGGAGTGTGGAAGGAATGACCCACCTCAGCCTCTGGGAGCTGGTACCTCATGGGGGCTCAGATCTGGGGAGAATGGGCAAGGCCAAGGTCAATTTCTTGGAAGAGCTGCTTCTAAGGAGCTCAGGTCAAGTTGTCTCTGAGAAGAAAAGCTTTGGAGACACTGGTCTAGGAGGGTATAGGAAACAAAGAAAGAAAGATACTCACAGGTGACTGATCAAATGTTGGTGTCTCTATGAGATAGAGGAGGTGAGGCTGGAGGACCTCAGACTTGGAAAGGCTTAGGGTGCACACCTCTGAGGGAGGATGGCCAATGTCAGTCTGACTGGAGAATTCCTTGGAAACCGAGTGCCTAAGAGAAAGAGCAACGTCAACCTCTGACATCAGACCCCCTGAACACCTTGGGGGAAGGGAACAATCATTTAGTACAAGCCTATTATGTGCCAGTCATTGCACTAAGACTGTCTCAAGCATTATGTCATTCTGGGTGGAGATGCCTCTCCGGAGTTGGAGTCTGGAGGGGAAGGCCAACCTCATTCTCTGGGAGAAGAACCGTTTGGGGGCTGAGATCTGCAGAGAACAGGCAAAGGCAAGGGCAAGGTCCATTTCTCAGAGGAGCTGCCTCTAAGTAGCTCAGGTCAAGGTAAGTCTGGGAGGAAAAAATTTTGAGATACTGGTCCAGCGGACAATAGGAAGCAAAGAAAGAAAGATACTTACAGTTGTCAGATCAAGTGTGGATTGAGCAGGGGAGAAGGTGGGGTTGGAGGGCTTCAGACTTACTCTCCGTGTACCAGCTTCTGGATGCCTGAGGACAGATGTCCAGAGTCTGTCTGATAGGAGACTTCTTCTGGGAAGTCAGTCCCAAGGAGAATGAGCAAGGTCAGTCTCTAAGATCAGACCCCCTGCGCAAGCTTGGAGGGAAGAAAATAATAAGTGATTACAGGCCTACTACGTGCTAGGTACTGGGTAAATATTACCTTTACAAATATTGTCTCATAGTAGGAGAAGCTGCCTCTCAGGAGCTTGGGCCTGGAGGGAATGGCCAGCCTCAGTCTCTGGGAGGAGATACCTCTTAGGAGCTCAGATCTGGGGAGAATGAGTAGGGTCAGTCTCTGAGATCAAATCACCTGACCCCCACACTTACCCCCAACCCCACTCCAACAGCTTGGGGAAGGATATCATCATTTATTGGGGACCTACCATGTGCCAACCTCTGGGCTAAGCCCTTGACAATGATGATATCACTGTGGGAGGTGATGCCTCTGGGAGCTCAGGCCTGTGGATATTAAAGTTAAGGTCAGAATGTGAGAAGAAAGGCTCTGAGGGGTCCGGCCTGCGTAGTGTGGTCAAGGTCAGTGTCTGAGAGGAGGCAGAGGAAGAAGAGGAGGAGGAGGCTCTCTGGGCTGAGGCCTGAGGAGAAGGGGGCAGGCCACAGCGGCGCTCACCACTAGCTGAGGCTCAGATAGACACGCTGGTAGCCGGGGCAGCGGGAGGACGGACAGAGGGACTGACAGAGGGAGTGCTGCATGGAGGGAGGAAGAGATGGAGAGAAGGACAGATGGAGGGAGGGATGGAAGGAGGGAGGGACGGAAGGAGGGACGGAAGGAGGGAGGGACGGAGGGACAGAGTGGCGGAAGTAGGGAGGGACTGAAGTAGGGAGGCACTGAGGGACGGAGGGACGGAAGGACGTAGGGACGGATGGACAGAAGGAGGGAGGGACGGAAGGACAGAAGGAGGGAGGGACGGAGGGATGGAAGGACGGAGGGACAGAGGGACGGAAGGAGGGAGGGACGGAAGGACGGAGGGACAGAGGGACGGAAGGAGGGAGGGATGGAGGGGGGGACCGAGGGAGGGACGGAAGGAGGGAAGGATGGAGGGAAGGCCAGAGTGACAGATGGAGGGAGGGCCAGAGGCTTCCTGCAGGAAGAAGGAATCAGGGGAAAAGGCCCGGGCCCCCCCACGCTCACCCCGTCCTCCCCCCCCACCATCGCGGGGCCGCACGACCCCCTCCGACCCCCTCACCCGGCAGGGCCTGCTGTGACCACTTCGACCGTCGCGCTGTCGGGCGGATGCTGTTCCGCGGACTTCCGGCCTCGTGGTGGGGCGGGGCAGGAAAGTGCAGGGGAGGGGAAGCACGTGGTGGGAGGGGAAGCACGTGGTGGTCGCCTCACCACCAGGGGCTCCTCCGCGAGGGCTGCTTCCTGCCTCAGCACTCAGGGGAAGGCCAGGAAGTCCTCCGCATCCCGTCCCCTCCATCGCCCCCTGCAGGACAAGAGGGGATTGGCACCCTAGAGCAAGAGGAACCCTCCCTGGCCCCGCCCCCACACCGCAAAACAACCACACGAAAACAAAGCCACCAGATAGGGGAGGGAAGGGGCCCGCGGCTCCTAACTCTTGCCCCCAGCTGCTTGCCCGCAAAGCGGACCAGGCTGTGCCTTCAGCGATGCTCACCCAGCTTGGCCTGGAGCCAGCCCCTGCCACGCGCGTCAGGGTAGCGGTGAAACTGCGCTGGGAGAGCTCACGAGTAGGCTGATGGAGGAGGAGCGTGGGCGTGGTGCCGAGGCGTGCGGGACGGTGGGGGGTCCACCTCGGGCTTCTCACCGAGCTAAGGGGGGCTGAGGGCTCTGCAGGACATTTCTGCACCCCATGGGACACTGCCATGGCTTCTGAGAGGACCCGCCTCAGCTGCCATGCTCCAGGGACGTGCTGGCACCACGGGGGCACAGTGGCCCGCTGGGCACGAACCCACGTGGCACTGGTGGCACAGCCAGCCTCAGGGAGTGGTCTTCCCAGGGGCCACGAGGGAGTGAGGAGAGGGTGGGGCAGGCAGGTGCCAGGCAGGGGGCCCTCAGCAGTCCTGGAGAAGGCGGTGGGGGAAGGGTTTAAGGGAAAGAGAATGTTTTCAGCGTCTACTGGACGTGCAGCTGGAGATGTCTGAAAGGCAGTCCGAGATGGGAGACGGGCGGGCAGCAGAGAGGCTGGGGCAGGATGGACAGGGGCGAGAGTCAGCGGCACAGAGAGGGTCATTGCATCCGGGAGTGCAGCAGCAAAGGGCAAGAGAAGAGGGCCCAGGACAGAGCACCTGAAATTGGGCGGCACTGACCAGGAGAGAGATCCAGCAAAGGAGGCAGGGCAGGAGCAGGGTGAGAGGGGGGGCTGGTGAGGGGGCTGGGGCAAACTTAGCAGGACAGGAGGGCTGGGGAGGGGGCTGGGGCAGACTTAGCAGGAGAGGAGGGCAGGGGAGGCAGGCTGGGGAGGGGGCTGGGGCAGACTTAGCAGTATCAGGAAGACCCGCAAGGAAGAGGATACTCTGCGGTGCCAAGGGATGGAGAGAAAGAAAGATGAGGCAGAGGAAAGGCCATTCTATTGCCCATGAAGAGGGCCTTGGGGCTTGTAGTCTGGCTTTGTAGCCCCAGGGCTTAGCACAGAGGTTTGGACATTGTAGGTGCTTAAGAGAGGCTCCCTGCCTTGACTAGGCTTGTTTTACCTCTTTCCTCAGAACCGAGTGGACAGGGCCATGGGGCCCTTCTGCACCGCACAGGAGCCTGACTCCCCTCTGACCTTGTCCCCCAGAGTGGCCTCTGCTTCGGCACAGGGGCAGTGGCAATCCTTTCTGGAGCAGCTTTGTGAGCTATGACAATATCTCTCTCCCCTCCATTCTTCCTTTTCCAAACCCCATCAGCCCCCCTCCCCCAAATATTTCTAAGGAATGTGGATGCCAGAAGTCACCAGTCTGTCATGGAGCCAGGAAAGGTCTGATATGAACCAGAGTCATGAGGATCCAGGGCACTTGGGGGCCCTTAGGCAGGAAGTGAGACCCCAGGCACAGAGGTCAGCAGAGGGGGGCAAGTGAAAAAACTGAGGCCACTGGTGGGGTGGGGGTCCAACAACTGGGGCTTGGCCTCTGGGAGGAGCCATGGAAGGGGAGCCAGAGCCCCACTGGCTGGCATCCGAATTACACGTACAAAGTACAGTATATCTGGTCCCCAAGAAGAGATTAGAAAGGGATTTTCCATCCCTCAGGGAAGCCAGGAGCAGGAGCAGCCTGCTCTGGTGTCAGGGGGGCCCCCTGAGAACTTCTTCAGCCAGAACCCTGATTGCATCTGGAGCCCAGCCAGGGGGAATTGAGGGGTGGCTGGCTTTCTGAAGTTCACCTGGGGCTGGAGTACCGTGCAGCTGATTCAAGCCAGATGTGTGATGTCAGAGCAAGTTGGATCCCCCTGCTCTGGAGGTCCCAGAGGCAGCACTACTTCAGATGCAAGGTGGACCCACTGAAGCAGCAGCCTGGATGGAGGCTGGCCTCCCTGCCCATTCCCCAGGCCCAGCCCCACTGCAGCCTCAGCCATCCAATAGCTTGGCCCTCAGCAGCCTGTGACAGGACACTGGAGCAGCATTCCCCAGGGGCCCTCTGCCTGTGCCTTCCTGGTTCATGCCAGGCTGGGCAAGAGAGTGGAAAGGAACAACGGAGGTGCCAGGCAGTGGGTAGCAGTCAGGGCCTGTCCTGTGCAGAGATGGGGATTGGCAGGGGCCGGCCAGATATTGTTTCCTTGGCTGTCCTTGGAGGGAGAGAGAGGCTGCCTTCTTCTTGAGGTGCTAGGCTTAGGACGGTGAGAAACCTCCCTCCCTCCTCCTCTGCCCTGGAGTCTTGGTGCCCTTCCTCCCTCGGGCTTGGTTTCTATCGATTCTGCTGCCAGAATCTCATTTGAGTGGCTCCCCTGACAGAATCAAGCCCTGTGAGAGCAGGGAGCATTTGGGTTTTGGCTCATCTCCAAGTGCCAGTGCCTGGCACAAGACCCCACCCCCAGTGGGCACTTCATGATTGCTTGTTGATCATTTGGACAAGGTCTGACCAGGCCCTTCCTGAGAATCCAGCCCAGGAGAGGCTACAACCTTCTCGTGAACATGGGAGGGGGAAGAAAAGGGGCTGTGCCCCCTGAGAGCAGCAGCCCCACAGGACAGAGTGTGAGGTCCAAGAACTAGGTGTCCACCTGGGGCCTCCAGGGCACGTGTGGCCCTCTAGGTCCTCAGAATGAAGCCCAGCTTCACTGATCAAACAAAAGGATTTCTTCCATTATACTTGGCTTCCGTCCAAAGGCTGCACCCAAGGACCTAGAAGGTCACAGGTGGCCTCAAGGCTGCAGGTTCCCCAGTATGACCTGGGAGAAATGCCCAGGGAGGCACTGGCCCCTCTTACTCTCTAGGCATAGCCAGGCCCAGCTGTCACAGAGGCTCCAAACTGGGCGCACCGTGCTTGAGAGTGGAGTTTGGGGGGCTAGTCAGCTCTTTCTGCTTGAGGCCAGGGACAAGGAGGGTAGAGGGAAATAGAGAGCTCAACTTCCCCTTCCTCAGGTGTTGCTGAGCCAGGGGTCAGGGGACATGGCTTCTGAGAAGGGGCAGGAGCCCTTGGAACACTCTGGTCAGGTGCTTCCTCCTCCCTGGAGCCCTCCCTGATTCCACCCCACCCCACAACTGAGCTGTAGGGTCTGCCTCCTCCACATGTCCTCAAGTTAACCTAACTCTACCTGGAGCGCCACCTCCAACCCAGCCCCTGGGATCTTCTCCAGTGTCTGATGTCCTGCCCTCTCCTTTCTTGCCTTCTCCTGTCCTCTCCTCTCCTTTCCTTTCCTCTTTTCACCTTAAACCTTAAACCTACTGCACTCTGAAGACAATAGACTGGGTCCCTGCCCAAACTCCACTTAAGGGCTGTTACCTGGACCCCTCCTGGATAATGAGTGATTATCAGTTGTAACTCTTTCCCTTCCCTTCCAGTTTGGTTTAGTTATTTTTTTTCTTTTGCTCGTTAAAGGGGCCACTCCTTCTTAAACAGGCCTATTCACTGTATGGGACTTAGCTCACCCCAAAGAGAGTACCTGAATCTGCCCAAGGCCAAAGAGGCCAAGATCTCCCTTTACATATGGGCCCTCTCCAGTCATCCTGATGAATATCTGGTCACTGGATCCAGATGACTCAGGAGAAGAAAGTGAGGCTGGTGCCCTTGCACCGCCCTCCTTCACTCAAAGCAAAGTCAAGTGCAAGTCATGTCATCATTTCTCTGATGTCATGGTCCTCTTCAAAAACGAAGCTGATGTATAAATGAGAATGGGTGAGAACAGGTCAACTGTCTTCATTGGACCTGAGATCTTAGTTACCATTTAAAGAGCTTGTTCAAATCCAGCTTCCACAACCTAACTGAGACTCAGAATTTCTAAGACCAAGGAATATTAGAGTTGGTAGAGACCTTTGAACACAATCTTCAGCCACAAACGCACACAACTTTTTTGAGGGAGGGGCACATCCCCGAGTTCAGGCATGAGAAGTTTCTGGTTTGGGGAGTTGGGGATTGTGAATGGGGAGGATGGCTGGTATCACTTCTTGGCTCAGTAGACCCTCTAGTGTTCACTACTGGGAACTTCCTAAATGGAGGTCACCTGGGGATGGTCCCATGCAGTAGTTTTATGGAAGGGGGAAGGAGAGAGACTGAGCTATAGAGACAAAGAGAAAGAGAGAGAGAGAGAGAGAGAGAGAGAGAGAGAGAGAGAGAGAGAGACAGAGACAGAGAGACAGAGAGAGGGAGAGAGACAGAGAAAGACAGAGACAGAGAAGAGAGAGACAGAAAGTGAGAGAGAAGAGAGAGAGAGGGTGAGAGGTGTGTTAACAGCTCAGCTCACTTTAACAGCTCTCAAAAAGGGTTTAAACTAAGTCTCCTTCCTATGGGCAGGTTTCTACCCTACAGCTCTATTCAGTTTCAAAGTCTGGAGTCTGCTTCAGCAAGTCTCTGCCATCAGAGCTTCCTTTCCTCTCTGCTCTCTTATTCAGTTATAAAATATAATAATAAAGATCATTTGGAAGAATATAAAGGTCTGGAATTAAAAAATACAGGGAAAAGGCGATGTAAAGGAAGGAGATTCAGCAGTATCAGACCTTAAACTATGTTATAAGGTGAGAACATTGTTGAAGTGTAAAAAAGTTTTGGTTATTTTAAAGTAATATGTTCCTTTATAAATAAAACCTATGTAGCCAAAAATAGAAGGGATGCAGAAAATTGAGGGAAAAATTTTTTTGTAGACTATCTCTCAGATAGGATGGGATGGTGTTGAAATATTTTTGTGGCTTAGGAAATGGGCTGGTTGATTTAGAAAAACATGGAAAGGTGAACTTATGAAAAGATAACATGTGCAAATGCATAGTATGGTCTTACATACGTGTGTATGTTTATATATTTATACATATCTATGTGTATATCTGCATATGATTGCAGCCTTCTTTGGAGGGCGAAAGGGAAATAGTGGGGGCAAAATACAGTCAAATGTGCTGAAAAGAAAACCGACAAGGAAGCAAAGTAAAACTGCAACCTTGAAAACAATGTGTACTATTTATTTTATAGGTTTTCTTGAAATGGAAAATTACTATTTTATATTGAATCCTCTCTCATGTTCTGTTGCGTACTTGAATGTTTTTTTCGTTTTTTGGTATTTAAGTTTAAAATGAATAAAAAATTTACCAAAAAAGGAAAATAAAATAAAAAAGAGTGAACAAAGGTAGCTTTTGTTCTGAACCCCAAGATCAGCAAAATTTGAGGGGGACAAATGGATACAATTTTGGCATTAGCAATTGGTAAGGGAGCAAGTGCCAGTCATTGTCCTGTTCCTCTCAAGGCAGAAATCAGCCTGTCACTTGCCGAAGGCATCAAGCCTGTCTCTACACTTCGACAACTCTACAAGATATGTAGTGTACATATGGACCTTACATGGGGACACATTTGCACAAGTCCTTTACACCTCTTGGAGGGAGGAAGACAATCACAGCTACACACTTACAACACATACCGAGATTCTCAGGGGAAACCCTTGGTTCAGGCCAAAGTCCCGGAGAGATAACATGATGGGATTATAATTGGAGGATATGGGTTTAAATGCTGACTATGTGACCTTGGGTAAGTCCTTTAAATTATCTGGGCGTCAATCTCCCTATCTGTAAAGTGAAAGAACCAGACTGAACGCCCTCTGAGTTGAACTCCAGCTCCAGATTTAGGCTCAATGATAAGGTAAATTGAGTTATTTGGTCATAATCCCCCCAAATTAAAAATGGTCACTGTAAAGCCAGAACTGTCATTTCTCAACTATGAGTTACATTTGCCCGTGCCTCTGTCCCCCAGGGGCCTATACTGCCCTCTGATGTTCTTGCCTTGGATGACCAATAGACACACCAGAGGAAAGTCCTGGGTTTGGTGGGTTGATGCAACCCTCTGAGCCCCAGGAAAGCTGGTAGATGTCCCCAGGTCTCACTCCCCCACCTTTAGATACCTAAGTGGGGGAATGTATTCAGAGGAACGAATGGTCAAGTGAGAGAGCCAGCCCTACCTCCACTGGCATCCAGACAGCCTTCCAGACTTAGAGTGCTACCCTTGTTGGCACCTGCCCCAAAGGGGAAAGAACTCAAGGCTGAGAGAGTGTGGACCTCCCCTCCTCAATTCCTGCCCTGCCCCCACTCTTAGAGCCAGTGAAGGTCAAGAGTCAAGTTTGCTCTTCCCCGGCCCCTCTCTGCTCCTGGACTCCCAGCCCTCCTAGGCCCTGGAAGCCCTCCCCTTGGTCCAGAAATCCCTCCCCTGCTCCCCATCCCATTCCCGCAGCAACAGCTCAGTCAGAACAGTTAACTGACTACCCAGTCATTCAGCTAGTAAGGGGTAGATTCAAACCCAGGTCTCTGGGCTCTAAGTCCAGGACTCTGCACCTGAGGAAAGTGGAAAGGCTAGACCAGAAGAGAGAAAACGCCGGTAGGTCCTCCTGAGTGGGAAAGGAGGTTGGAGGCCAAGCCGAGGCCAAGCCCAGCTAAGCTTGGCCCCTGAGTGGGCCCTCCACCAAGGCATCAGGTGCCCTGACCATATCAGCCCATCAAACGATGATGGGGACACAGCAACTCATGTTGTCTTTCAGAGCCAGAAATGCAGGGGCAGAATAGGATGGACCCTCTCAGAGGGGTTGCAGTATGGACTGTGCCCTTCATTCCTCTCCTGTGGTGGAAAGGGTAATAATGTCAAGAAATGGCCCAGTTGGCTCAGGCCCCACTCTGATCCCAGACCCATGACCCCGGGCCAGGCATTTCACCTCTTGGAGCCTCAGTTTTCTCGTCTCTAAAATGGGGATAATAATGAGGGAATCAGGTCAGAATGTGTATTAAATGCTACATAAATTTTAAAGTGCTTGATCAGATCATTCTAGAGTTGACCCAACATCGCTCCTTCACTACAGCCCTGGATGAGAAATTTTATTGGTGTTCCTGGCAGGGATACTGAAATGGTTTGCTATGTCTTTCTCCAGCTCATTTTACAGATGAGGAAACTGAGGCCAACAGGGTGAAGTGGCTTGCCCGGGGTCACCCAGCTAAGCTAGTAAGCATCTAATTGGACAACAAGTCTTCCTCACTCCCAGCCCCTCCTCTCCACTCTCCAACATCTACTTTCTCCCCCTCCACCTCACCCCACCCCACCCCACCCCACCTCTCCCTGCGTTCCATCCACTGCAGCAACACCTAACTGCTCCGGGAAGGATTATAATATCAGCCCAGTGTACAGTGGGGAAGCCTGAGGCTCAAAGAGGTGATGTGCCTGGTCGAGGGTCACACACATTAAATGTCAGTAAGGGTGTTATGGATCCCACCCTTTGTTGTCCCACTTAAGCAGTCTGGGTGGGGAGATGATGCCTGCTGGCAGGTGGGTGGGAGGAGTTACAAATGTGTAATGCTGTCTATATCCTCAGGTACAGTGGTGGTCAGTTTCCCTTAACAGTTTTTCCTTGTTTGAAGTGATAGCTTTGTTGGTGAGAGAAGTAGAATTAAATGATGGGTGTGTGTGTGTGTGTGTGTGTGTGTGTGTGTGTGTGTGTGTGTGATGCAAGAGCATCAATAAAATTATTTTACAAAGAAGAAAGAGACAATGTGGTATGGGAGAAAGTAGGATGACTGCGGACTTGGAGTCAGCAGAATTCTGGGTTCGAATGCCATATCTGACTGGATGACCCTGGGCAAGTTTCTGTCTCCTCATCTGCAAAATAGGCACCATAATACTTCCAAGGGGTGATATCATAACCAAATGAGATAATACATGCAAAATATTTTACAAGCCTCAAAAAGGTGCCTTAAGTTTGAGCTCACTCCTCCCTGGGACTGAAGCAACCGGGCCAGGGGTAGGGAACCTGTGGCCTCAAGGTCACATGTGGCCCTTTAGGTCCTCAAGGGCAGCCTTTTGACTGAATCCCAACTTTACAGAACAAATCCCCTTAAATAAAGGAGTTGTTCTTTAAAACTTGGACTCAATCAACAGGCCTTATTCAAGGACCTTAGAAGGCCATGTGTAGCCTCAAGGCCCCAGGTTCCCCAGGAGCTATAGTCAGGATCACATAGAACCTTGCAGTGTGTACATTAAAAGATCGAAGGAACTGGAATAATTCCATAAGCAAAGGAGTTGGGACTAAAACTAAGGATTAATTGCCCAACAAAGTAGAGCATAATATTTCCAGCAAAGAGATGGACATTCAATGAAATGAGGGACTTGCAGACCTTCCTGATGAAAAGGCTGGAGCTCAATAGAATATTCGGTTTTCAAACTCTGGTCTCAAGAGAGGCATAAAAAGGTTAACAGGAAAAAAAATTGTTACTCAATATGGGCAAATTATTTACATCCCTATATGGGAAGAGGATACTTGCTAATCTTGAGAATTGTATATTGATTTTTATATATAGTAGGGATATACATGATAGAGGGAGTGGGTATAAATTAAATGATGTGATGACAACAAATGTGATTTAAGGGTGCAAAAGGATTGTAATGGGAGATGTGAAAAGGAGGCAGAAAAAAATAAATTCCATCACAGTAAGAGGCACAAAAATAGGCTACAGTAGATTGAAAGAGGGGAGGGAGATGAGCATTATATGAGAGGCACTCTCATCTGATTGGATTCAAGGAGGGAACTATAAATGCAGTTAAGTACAGAAATACAACTAGCTCTATATGCAGAAGGAGGGGAAGGGGGAGAGAAAAGGAAGGGAAGAAGTAGTAAGGGAAAAAGGGGATTAAAAGAGAGGGGGGCTGAAAGAAGGGAGGGAAGACTGAGGGAGGCAGCAGACAAAAATTAAAACTCTATCGGGGAGGGGAAAGGAAAAGGGAGAACTAAAAACATAAACAAGGGGAGAGGGGATGGAGGGACAGACACAGATAGTAATCATAACTGTAAAGGTAAATTGGATGAACTTTCCCATAAAACTGAGATGGATAGCAGAATGGATTAAAAACCATAATCCAATAATATGTTTTTACAAAGAAACACATTTGAAACGGAGGCATAAACACAGGGTAAAGTTGAAGTTTGGAGCAGAATATTTCGTGCTTCAGCTGATGTATATAAAGCAGGGGTAGCAATTCTAATCTCAGACAGAGCAAACAGAGAAATAGATCTAATCAAAAGAGATAAAGAAGGAAACGATATCCGGCCAAAAGGCACCATAGACAATGAAGCAATTTCATTATTAAACATGTATGCTTCAAGTGGTATAGCATCCAAATTCTTAGAGGAGAGGTTGGGGGAGTTACAGGAGGAAATAGGCAGCAAAACTATACTAGTAGGGGACCTCAACCTCCCCCTCTCTGAACTTGAAAAATTTCATGTCAAAATAAACAAGAAAGAACTTAAAGGGGTGAATAAAACTCTGGATAAGGTAGACGTGATAGATCTTTGGGGAAAACTGAACAGGGACAGAGAGGAATATATCTTTTTCTCAGCAGTACATGGCACATATACAAAAATTGACCATGTACTCGGCCATAAATACCTCACAATCGAGTGCTGACAGGTAAAGAGAGTCAATGCATCTTTCTAAGATCATAATGCAATAAAACTTATATGTGATCCAAGGCCATGGAAAAATAAACCAAAAATTAATTAGAAACTAAATAATCTTTTCCTAAAAAATGAGGGAGTTAAACAACAAATTATAGAAACAATCAACAATTTCATTCAAGAGAATGACAATAACGAGACAACCTACCAAGTTTTATGGGATACTGCAAAAGCAGTTCTTGGAGCAAATTTTATGTTTTTGAACGCCTACATGAATAAAACAGAGAAGGGGGAGATCAATGAATTGGGCATGCAGCTGAAAAAACTAGAAAAAGAATAAATTGAAAATACACAAATAAATATTAAATGAGAAATACTGAAAGCCAAAGGAGAGATTAATAGAAGTGAAATTAACAAAACTATTGAACTAATAAATAAAACTGAGTTGCTTTTATGAGAAAAACCATAAAATATGATAAATCTTTGATCAGTTGGATTAAAAAAAAAGAAAGAAGAAAGCCAAATTACAAATGTCAAAAATGAAAAGGGCAAACTCACCTCCAATGAGGAAGAAATTAAAACAATAATTAGAAATTACTTTGCCCAAATCTATGCCCATAAATTTGGTAATCTGAATGAGATGGATGATTATTTTGAAAAATATAAATTGCCCAGATTAACAGAAGAGGAAATTGAGTCCTTAAATAACTCCATCGAAAAAAAGGAAATTGAACAAGCCATCAGTGAACTCCCTAGGAAAAAATCTCCAAGACCAGCTAGATTCACAAGTGAATTCTATCAAACCTTTAAAGAACAGTTAATATCAATACTATACAAACTATTTGGCAAAACTGAGGAAGAAGGGGTCCTCCCAAATTCTGTTTTATGATACAAATATGGTTCTGATATCTAAACCAGGAAGAGCCAAAACAGAGAAGAAAATTATAGACCAATTTCTCTAATGAATATAGATGCAAAAATTTTAAATATTAGAAAATAGAATACAGCAACTTATCACAACGATGATACATTATGATCAGGTAGGATTTATACCAGGAATGCAGGGCTGGTTCAATATTAGAAAAAGTATTAGCATTATTGATCATATCAACAACAAAACGAACAGTAACCATATGATGATCTCACTCGATGCAGAAAAAGCTTTTGACAAAATATAACACCCATTCCTATTGAAAACACTGGAAAGCATAGGAATTAATGGAACTTGCCATAAAATAATAAGCAGTATCTAAACTATCAGCAATCATTATATGTAATGGGAACAAGCTAGATGCATTTCCAATAAGATCAGGGGTGAAACAAGGATGTCCAGTATCACCACCGTTATTCAACATGGTATTAGAAATGTTAGCTTTAGCCATCAGAGAAGAAAATGATATTGAAGGAATTAGAACAGGCAAAGAAGAAACTAAGTTATCACTCTTTGCAGATGATATGATGATATACTTAGAGAATCAAGTAAAAATTTACTTGAAATAATAAACAACTTTGGCAAAGTTGCAGGTTACAGAATAAACTCACATGAATCATCTACATTTCTATATAGAGCTAACAAAGTCCAACAGCAAGAGATGCAAAGAGAGGTCTCATTTCATGTTGCATTAGACACTGTAAAATATCTGGGGGTCTGCTTAAACAAATCCAGGGACTATATGAACACAATTACAAGACACTTTTTGCACAAATCAAATCCAATCGAAGTAAGTGGAAAAGCATCAGTAGCTCGTGGGTAGGCCGAGCTAATATAAAAAAATGACAATTCTACCTAAATTAACGTACTTATTCTGTGCCATACTAATCAATCTACCAGAGAATTATTTTCTAGAGCTAGGAAAAATAATATCAAAGTTCATCTGGAAGAACAAAGGGTCCAGAATATCAAGGGAACTAATGGAAAGAAATGCTAGGGAAGGTGGCCTAGCCCTACCAGATCTCAAATTTTATTATAAAGCAGCAATCATCAAAGTCACTTGGTATTGACTAAGAAACAGAGGGGTGGAAGAGTAGAATATATTAGGTACTCAAGACATAGCAGTTAATGAATGTAGCAGTCTAGTGTTTGATAAACCCAAGGAACCCAGCTTCTGGGATAAGAACTCACTGTTCGACAAAAGCTGCTGGGAAAACAGAAAAATAGTGTGGTAGAAACTGGGCATAGACCAATGCCTAATACAATATACATGAATAAAGTCGAAATGGATGCATGATCTAGGTATAAAGATAGATGCTGTAAACAAATTAGAGGAGCAAGGAATAGTGTATTTGTCACATTTATTGAGACTGGAGAAAT
This sequence comes from Bettongia penicillata ogilbyi, assembly GCA_023548195.1. Lineage (NCBI taxonomy): Eukaryota > Metazoa > Chordata > Mammalia > Diprotodontia > Potoroidae > Bettongia > Bettongia penicillata. The sequence goes on from JAJHZJ010000184.1 coordinate 945,723, forward strand.
TTGTGACCCAACAAGAGATAAAGAACATTATGAAGTGCAACATGAATAATTTTTATTACATTAAATTGAAAAGTTTCTGCACAACCAAACCCAATGCAACCAAGATTAGGAGGGAAGCAGAAAACTGGGAAAGAATTTTTACAACTACTGTCTGTGACAAAGGTCTCATTTCCCAAATATATAGAGAACTGAGTCAAATTTTCAAGAATACAAGTCATTTGCCATTTGATAAATGGTCCAAGGATATGAACAGGTAATTTTCAGAGGAAGAAATTAAAGCTATCTGTAATCATAAGGAAAAATGCTCTAAATCACTATTGGACAGAGAGATGCAAATCAAAACAGTTCTGAGGTACCACATCACACCTATCAGATTGGCTAACATGACAAAACTGGAAGATGATAAATGTTGGAGAAGATGTGGGAGAGTTGGAACACTAATTCATTGTTGGTGGAGCTGTGAGCTGCTCTAACCATTCTGGAGGGCAATTTAGAACTATGTCCAAAGGGCTACAAAAATGTGCATACCCATTGACCCAGCAATATGTCTTCTGGACTCTGTTCCGAAGAGATCATAGAAATGGGAAAGGGTGCCACTTGTACAAAAATATTTACAGTACCTCTCTTTGCGGTGGCCCAAAACTGGAAAACAAGGGGATGTCCATCAATTGGGGAATGGCTGAATAAATTGTGGTATATGAATGTAATGGAGTACTATTGTGTTATAGGAAATGATGAACAGGAAGACTTCAGAGAGGCTTGGAAAGACTTATGTGAACTGATGCTGGGTGAAAGGAGAAGAACCAGGAGAACTTTGCATACAGCAACAACCACAGAGTTTGAGGAATTTTTCTAGTAGACTTAGAATTTCATTGAAATGCTTGGACTTAAAAAATTTCCAATGGACTTGAGACAAAATGCCTTTTACATCCAGAGAAAGAAGTATGGAATTGAATCCCATATAGAAACAGACCATTTTCTTTGGTTTTATGTTTTGTTTTGTCTTATGGTTTCTCCCAATCATTTTAATTCTTCTATGCAACGTGCATTTAATAAAAATGTACATGTAGAATCTATATAAGATTGTATGCCATCCCAGGGATGCAACGGAAAGGGCTCCAGGGAGGGGGAAAGAGGGGAAGGGGGTGGAAAAAAATATCTAAGATATATGGAGGTGATTGTCAAACACTATAAACAAATGAAAGAATTCAATTTTTTTTAAAAAAAGAGGAGAGTGTTGGAACCCTTGAACTGAGAGGGGTCAGCTATTTTGTGGATAATCTTAAAAAAGACACTTGAGCACTGTGCACCATCGGTTCCTTTTCTGTGACTGCAGCAGGTTGAAGTCTGTCATTTCCCAGGCCCTTGCCCATATATGGGTAATCTCACACCAGTCATTTCAACTTGCTAAGCCTCAATTTCCCTGTCAGGAGGAGAAGGGTGCAGACTCCGTGATCTGAGATGCCCCTCCTTGTCACCCTCTGGGTGATCTCACAACAACCACTTCAGGTGTCTAGGCCACTGTTTCCCTTTCTGCAACAACAGGGAGTTAGTCTCCATGATCTGAGATGCCCCTGATTTCTCCTCTATAATCTCCCTCTTCCCACTTTAACATGGTACACACTTGGTTTCGATTCTTTTGAAAGGAGATGCTAGGATTCTATTATCTGAGGAGACACTGCCAGCCTAGGCTAATCTCACAGCAATCCTTCAGATTTCTAGGCCTCTATTTCCCTGTCAGTAAGAACAGGTGGTCAGACTCCATGATCTGAGATGCCCTTCACTGCCACTGTCTGGGTGATCTCACCACAGCCACTTCAGCTATCTAGGACTCTGTTTCCTCTTCAGCAACATCAGGGAGTTGGACTCCATGACCTGAGATGCCCCTCACTGACAACCTCTGGGTGATTTCCCATCTGACACCTCAGCTGTCTGGTCCTCACTGTCCCTTTCATTTCAATGAGAATCTAGGTCTAAATTCTCTGAGAGGGGTCTGTCAGCTTTGTGGTGAAGTCATAGCATTTACTAAAGCTTTCTGGACCTCAGCTTCCCTCTGAGTGAAACGACTCTGGCCACGGGAGTCAGTGGAGAAGATGCTGCGGTGCGGTGTGTGGAGAAGGGAGACTAGGGTCCTGGGCCCCTCACCTCCGCATTGGGGACTGTGCCTGCGCAGCCTAGACCAGTCAGCTCACCAATCTCGTTTCTCAGATGTGGAGGAGACAGTGCTTCGGCCTCTCTGCACGGATGCACAAGCCATGACTCCCATGGATCCTCGAGCGTTGGATGCCGTGGTCCCCTACCTGATCAACTACTTTGGGAATCCACACTACAGGACTCATTCATATGGCCAGGAAAGTGAGACCGCTGTGGAGCATGCACGCCAACAAGTAGCATCATTGATTGAGACTGACCCCCGTGAGATTATCTTCACTAGTGGAGCCACTGAATTCAACAATTTAGCAATTAAGGGTGTGGCCAGGTTCTGCATGGAAAAAGCATGCGATCACCACACAAACAGAGCACAAATATGTACCGGACTCATGTCATTCTCTGGAAGCTGAGGGCTTTCAGGTCACATCTCCCAGTGCAGAAGAGTGGAATCATTGATCTGAAGGAGCTGGAGGCAGCAATACGACCAGACGTAAACCTTGTCTCTATCGTGACTGTGAATGATGAGATTGGAGTGAAGCAAGTTATTGAAGACATTGGACGGATTTGCAGTTCCCGAAAAGTATATTTCCATATGGATGCAGCCCAGGTGGTTAGAAAAATTCCACTCAATGTGAATGACATGAAAATTGATCGCATGAGCATCACTGGTCATAAAGCTTATGGCCCAAAAGGTGTTGGTACAATCTACATCCACCATCAGCCCCAAGTGTGTGTGGAGGCTGTACAGAGTGGTGGAGTCCAGGAGTGGGGCATCCACTCTCGGATGGTGCCCATACCCTTAGTGGTTGGTCTGGGAGACCAAGCGATGAAGAATGACCATAAGAGGTTCTCCCTGCTATCAGAAAGATTGATAGACAAGAAAATGAGCAACCTTCTTGATGTGGTGATGAACGGGGACACAGAGCAACACTATCCAGGCTGCATCAACTTGCCTTTTGCCTATACAGAAGGGTAGAGTCTGTTGATGGTTCCCCAGGATATGGCTTTGTCTTCAGGCAGAGCCTGTATCTCTGCATTCCTTGAGTCATCCTATGTACTCAGAGCCATTGGCACAGATGAAGATTTAGTCCACTCTTCCATCAGATTTGGCATTGGTCGTTTCACCACAGAGGAAGAGGTGGACCATACAGCTGAGAAGTGCATCTATCGTTGTAAAAGTTTTTGGGAAATGGTGCAAGATGGAATTGACCTGAAAACCATCAAGTGGACGCAACACTAGACTGGGCATCTGACTCTATTTTTCCTGCTTTCCACCTCACTGGCCTAAGAACCACCAGACAGCTGTGTCTCTTCTGTTACAAAACCACCACAATCCAGGTGAAGCTTCTACCTTTCCTACTACATTCACTACAATCCAGTGTACTTCAATATCATACTGTTCCTAGGACACAGACAAAACAGAACTTTCTGTTCCTGGATTCTGCTCCTTCATGCTGTCCAGAAAGCCTCTTTTCCTTCAGGACTTCAGAAGGTGGCCTCCACTTCCTAAACCAGGTGGAGGAATCTGTGGCCTCGGGACCACGTGTGGCCCTCTGGGTCCTCAGTGCGCCCTTTGACCGGGTGTGGGCTTCATAGAACAAATCTCCTTCAAAAAGGGATTTGTTCTGTGAGGCTTGGACTCAGTCAGTGGGCTGCGCCCAAGGACCTGGAGGGTCGCACGTGGCCTCAAGGTGACAGGTTCCCCATCCCTGTCCTAAACCAGCAGGATCACTTGGATAGGAGTGATAATGCTGCTAATGCTCTGTGTTGGGGTAGACCTGGGAAAAGGAAGGAAGATATCCAATCTCCATGACCCCTGTGATCTACACTGACTCCATCATGAGTACATCAGTCCTGCTGCTTAGCTGTTCTGACTTCTTCACAAGCTAATGTGGTCAACTTAGATTTCTTTGTATGGCAACCAAAGGCAACCTCCCTGAATTGGCTACAGACCTAGTTTCTTAGAGGACACTCACTATGCTTCCTCCTACCTTTAGTCCTTCGTTCATTACACATAGCTATAAATATGTCTATTAGCCAGCATCATTTTAATTTGTGTTTCCATCTATGAAACCTGTTAACTTGAAAATTAAAGAAATAAACTCTCCTAAAAAAACCGCATATGACCCAAGTGTGCCCTCCCAGCCTATGTGGTATCTCACAACAAGAAAGTCAGCTTTCTAGGCTTCAGTTTCCTTTTCCGTAGGATTAGGGGGTCAGACTCCATGATCTGAGATGCCCCTGACTTCTCCTCTTTGATCTCTCTCTAAGCACTTCAATATGGTAGACACTCAGTTTCGATTCTTTTGAAAGGAGCTGCTAGGATTCCGTTATCTGAGGAGACGCTGCCAGCCTAGGGTCATCTCACAGCAATCCTTCAAATGTCTAAGCCTCAATTTCCCTGTCAGTAAGAGAAGGGGGTCAGATTCCATGATTTTAGATGTCCCTCACTGCCACCTTTTGGGTGATCTCCCCACAGCCACTTCAGCTGTCTAGGCCACTGTTTCCTTTTCAACAACATCAGGGAGTTGGCCTCCACGATCTGAGATGCCCCTGACTTCTCCTCTGTAATCTCTCTCTAGGCACTTCAACATGCTAGATCTCAGTTTCCATTCCTTTGAAAGCAGGTACTAGGATTCCATTACCCATGGAGTCAGTAACAGGAGTCAGGCTGATTGCACAATAATCCTTTGGATTTCTAGGCCTTAATTTCCCTTTCAGTAACACAGGGGGTCAGATTCCATTACCTGAGGTGCCCCTTACTGCCACTGCTGGGTGATCTGACAACAAGCACTTCAGCTTCCAAGGCCTCTGTTTCCCTTTCTGTAACAGCAAGGAGTCAGACTCCATGATTTGAAGTGCCCGTCATTGCCATAATTTGGGCTATATCATGCCATTCACCTGAGCATTGCAGGTCTCGGTTTCCCTTTCAGTAAGAGCAGTGGTTTAAATTTATGAGCTGGAAGGTCCCTGGCAGCCTTTTGATGATCTCATACCAGGCACTTCAGCTTGCTAGGCCTTAGTTTGACTTTCAGGGAAAGCGGGGCTGAGGACTCGATTATCTGAGGAGGAACTGGCAGCCAAGGGCTGATCTCACACCAATCACTTCTGATTTCCAGGCCCCAGTTTCCCTTTCAGTAACAGCAGGGGGTCCAATAGCATGATCTGAGATGCTCCTCACTGCCAGCTTCTGGGTCATCTCATACCAATCACTTCAGCTTTCTAGGTCTCAGTTTCTTTTTCAATAACAGAAAGGAGTTAAATGATACAAGGTGAAAGATCCATGGCAGGCTTTTGGTGTGATCTCACAGAAGTCACTTCAGCTCACTAGGGTTTAGTTTCCCTTTCAGGACTAGCAGGGAGTCAGACTCCAAGATCTGAGATGCCCTGAATTCTCCTGTGTGATCGCTCTACAGGCACTTCAACATGCTAAACCTCAGTTTCCATTCCTTTGAAACCACCAGGTACTAGGGCTCCATCATCTGAGGCGGCACTGCAAGCCTAGGGATAATCTCACATCACTCACTTCAGATTTCTAGGCCTCAGTTTTCCTTTCTGTTAAAGCAAGTGGTCAGATTCCATGATGTGGGATGCCCCTCACTACCACCCTCTGGGTGATCTTACAACAACCACTGCAGCTACCTGGGCCTCTGTTTCCCTTTCGGTAACACAGGCGGATGGACTCCCTGGTCTCAGATGGCCCTCCCTGCTACCCTCGGAGTGATCTCCTATCAGGGAACTGAGCTTTCTGGGCCTCACTTGTCCTTTCAGTGAAATCAGCATCTAGGTCTTCATTATCTCAGATGGTCCTGCCAGCTTTAGGGTGAAGTCATAACAGTCACTAACACTTCCTGGTCCTCAGTTTCCCTCTCAGTGAAAAGCCTCAGGGAAAGTATATGACCCAAGCCCTCCATCCCAGCCTAGGTGGTATACCACACCAGGAACATCAGCTTTCTCACCTTCAGTTTCCCTTTCAGTAAAAGCAATGCGCCTAGCAATGAGGCCTACTAAGCTGAAGTGATTGTTGGGAGACCACCCATAGCTTGGCAAGGGCCTGTGAAGTCACAGAAGTCAACCTGAAGTTGTCCCAGGTAGGGAAATGGAGGCCCAGGGAACTGAAGTGACTCTTTCTTTAAAGATCATTCAAAATAGCTGGCTCCTGTTAGATCAAGGAGTCCAACCCTCTCCTCTCAATAAAAGGGAACATGAGTCCTGGAAAGCAGACATGACTGGTGTAAGGTCACCCTTAGGCTGTGAGAGCCCCCTCAGTTCACACACTTTATGTCTGTGAAGGGAATGAAAGGGAACCTGAGGCCTAGCCAGCTGGGATTGGGCATAAACTGGCAGACTTCCCTGAGATAATGGTGTCCTCAGGCCTGCTTTCGCTGAAAGACAAAAAACGGCCTCACAAGCTGAAAAGACTGGTGTGAGATCACCCAAAGCCCAGCAGAGCCCATTCAGCACATATCGTTTAACTGACTTGTGTTATCAAAAGGGAAATTGAGGCTTACAAAATTGGCATTCTTGGCATTAGATACCACCTAGCCTGGCTGGGCGCACTGGCTCATCTACTTTCACTGAGACTTTTCACTAAGAGGGAAACTGAGAATCACAAAGCCTCAGTGATTTTTATGACTTAACCCTCAAGCGGGCAGGTCCCTCTCAGATAATTGAGACCTACATGCTGATTTCACTGAAAGGGATAGTGAGACCCAGAAATCTGAGGTTCCTGACTTGAGACCATGCAGAATTTGGCAGTGAGGTGCACCTCAGATCATGAAGCCCAATCACTTGATGTTACCAAAAAGGAAACTGAGGCCTAGGAAGTTGAAGTGGTTGTTGTGAGACCATCCAGACCCAGGGTGGCAGTGAGGGGCATGTCAGGTCATGGAGACAGACCCCCTGATGTTACTGAAAGGGAACTTTAGGCCTAGAAATCCAAAACGATCGGTGTGAGATTAACCCGATGCTGGCACTTGGCACTGCCTCCTCAGATAATTGGTTGTTTCTTCGATGCCTTCCTTGTATCCGCAGAGGTTAGCCCGGGGCCTGGTAACACCTGATAGCTGCCAGGGAGCTGACTGAGTGACTGTGCTGGGTGGTGGCAGAAGAGACTAAAACAAAACCATCCCCCACCCTCCGGGCAGGGCAGGGGGAACCCCATGTCCTGAAGGTTAAGTTAACACAGACTGCATGAAATATAAACCCACAGGTATTTGGAAGGGGGCAGGTTGGGGACGCAGAAGAGGTCTAACCACCTGGGGAATCCAGTATGGCCTCTTGGAGAATTTGGTGTTTTAGCTGAATGTTAAAGGGAGTCATGGATCCCAAGGGGCAAAGGTTAGAGGGGAAAGCATTCCAGGTATGGGGCACAGCCTCCTCCTTGGCCTTCTCTGCCCTGCCTTCCTTCCCCAGGAAGGCCCTCATCGACCCATCTCCATGCCCTGCAAGCCTGAACCTGGCTGGCATCCACATCTGCTCAGCACCCTCTGCCCCACGGCCTCTGTTTAAAGATGGGGCCCAGAACAGTCTTTCCAACCATTTCCCACCAGCTCCCCTGCCTTGGGCCTTTGCTGGACCTTTCAGGCAGCCCTCCTACCCCTCCCTCTTCAGCTTCCGCTTGGATTTTTGCTTCCTCTACTGGAGTGTACTCTTCTTAACAGCTGGGACTGGCTCCCTTGTTATTTGGATTTTTACCCCAGCCCCTGGCCCGGTACCTGGCACATAGTAGGTGCCTAGCAAATGCTTGTTGGCCGACCACAGTATACATGTGGCACTCTTCTTGCTCAAGAAGACATGGTGGCTCCTTCTCGAAGCTGGGATGAACTAGAAAGTCTTTCCTTTGGATTTGAAATCCTTCACAAATTGGCTCCCCCCTGTTTCTATGGACACGTTTCGAATTGTTTGGCCCCAAATTCCTTTTGAGGCCCAGGAGTCTAAGTTCTGTTCCCCATCTCCTGTTTGGCTCCAAGCCTTTGCAAGACTGTTGGGCCCGAGAGGGGTGAGGATGATTTTGTTCTGGTGTCTTCCACCACTGCCCAGCACAGTCAGTCAAGCTCACTGGCAGCTCCATGATAAGCTCTAGGGGTACAAGGAAGACCCAAAATAAAGAACCCAATCCTCCAAAAGTCCTTGCCCTCTAAGAGCTCCCAGGCTCATGGGAGGTAGGACAGAGAGGGAAGGGGACACACAGCATGCAGACCACCTTGTCCCAAGGAGACAGATCCAGCTTAAAGGGGGGGGGGGCGCTGTCAGAGGGAAGGCTGCAAGGTAAGAGGTTACTGTCCATACATTCATATATTTCCATTTTTGAAAGACACTCCATGACGATTTCCAGCTCCATATAATCTTTTCTTCTACTTCTTTATAGACCTGGATGCCCTCTCAGTGGACTGACTCTTTTCCTTTTGGGAGACTTAGCAGGTAGGAGCTGACCCAAGTAGTCAGCCAATACAAATGTACACTTAGACAGGGGGACAGTTTGAATTTACACCTGTTATCATTAGGTTCTCTTAGAGTGGGCTGGACTAAGTGTTCTAAGTTGTTTTTAGAATTTCTTACTCTAAGATTTCAGACGAAGGGTTTCTTTCCTCAAGGGGTTGTGCTGGCTAGGGGTGGCCAGGGTTCCCAAACAGGGAAACCTTTGAAAGCTTTCTCAGAGGGAGGTAATGAAACAATTCTCAGTCTGAACGCCAGAAGAAAGGGTTTGTTTAAGACCTTTTGTAATAGTCACAGATCATGATAACCGATATCCATATCCATGTCCATTTCCCATGTCCACTATTTATACAGTACTCGATTTACTAGGGACTTTCCACAGATTATGCTGAAAGGTGGGGTGGGCAAGATTCTCCAGATCTTTATCTGACCTTGTTTTGCAGACTGAAGCTAGTTAAAGACTGATTTCTAAAAATCTTTTCCTTTGCCATTTCTAGTTCTTCAATGAAGTCACAACAGTGCACTGCAACCTAAGCATGGGGGTAGAGACTGAAATCTTAAAATGTCAGCTAACTCAAGCTACTAATCTGCTACTGATTTTCTGCACATATTTATGTCAGTCGTTTAACAATTACATCCAGATCCCAAAGAGATGAAAGAAGAGTACAGTTCCTAACAGTATTTCCAATACAACGAATTATCAAGTTAATGTCAGGGGCCTTTCTTTAACCCATTGCAGATCAGACAATTGAGGTAACTTGGCTTACTAGCAAGCTCCCTGGCCCATATACTATGAAAGTAACAACAGCAAACAATAATAAACTTTACTGAAAATCATAGCAGAATACATTCAATGACACTGGGTGGGGAGAGAAGTTCTCTTGGTGGTCAGGCATTGGGAGGAATGGTCGAGGTCGATGTTGGAGTGGAGATTCCTCCTGGGAGTTCAGGATTATGCATAATCTTCAATGTCATCATCAGGGAATATAATGAGGAGGAGGAACAGCATGATGAAGAGGAGGACGATGAGGATGAGGATGAGGAGGAAGAAGATGTCAGTCATACTGACAATGATCAAGGTGTGTCTCTGAGAAGAGAAGAGAGGGGAGGAGTTACCTCCTGGGAGTTCAGGGCTGAGGATATTCATCAAGGTTGTAGCCAAGGTCAATCGTGGGGAGGAGGGAAGGGGAGAAAGAAGGATAGGAGGGAAAGGAGGGGAAGGGGGAGGAGGGAAGCAGGTAGGGAACAAGGAATAGGAGGGGGAAAGGGGAGGGAGGGGGAGAAGCAGGCAGAGGATGTGAGGGAGGGGGAGGGAAAGGGAGAGGAGTTTCTCTGGGCCTGGGCTCCTCCAAGCTCCCCAGTTGAGGCCGGGTTGGAGGAAGAGCGGGCCTTCCTTGAATGGCTGCCCTGGGTCTGGGGGAGAGGTGTTGGCCACTGGGCATCGCCCACTAACCGAGGCGAAGATGGGCGGTCGGACGCGTGAACCGAGTGGCCTGGCAACAAGAGAGGACAGACAGAGGGAGGCGCAGAGGCTTCCTGCAAGAAGAAGGAATCAGGGGAAAAGGCCGGCCTCGCCACCCTACCGCCACAAGGCCCGGGCCCGCCACCGTTCCGCCAAAAGGCAGGGGCCCCGCCACCCTCCAGGCACCCTCCCGCCACCAGGCCCGGGCCCCGCCACCCTCCGGCCACCCTCCCGCCACCAGGCCCGGGCCCCGCCACCCTCCGGCCACCCTCCCGCCACCAGGCCCGGGCCCCGCCACCCTCCGGCCACCCTCCCGCCACCAGGCCCGGGCTCCGCCACCCTCCGGCCACCCTCCCGCCACAAGGCCCGGGCCCGCCACCCTTCCGCCAAAAGGCAGGGGCCCCGCCACCCTCCGGCCACCCTCCCGCCACAAGGCCCGGGCCCCCGCCACCCTTCCGCCAAAAGGCAGGGGCCCCGCCACCCTCCGGCCACCCTTCCGCCACAAGGCCTGGGCCCCCCACCCCCCCCCCCCCCACAAGGCCCGGGTGCGCCACCCTTCCGCCAAAAGGCTGGGGCCCCGCCACCCTCCGGCCACCCTTCCGCCACCAGGCCCGGGCCCCGCCACCCTTCCGCCAAAAGGCAGGGGCCCCGCCACCCTCCGGCCACCCTTCCGCCACCAGGCCCGGGCCCCGCCACCCTTCCCGCCAAAAGGCAGGGGCCCCGCCACCCTCCGGCCACCCTTCCGCCACCAGGCCCGGGCCCCGCCACCCTTCCGCCAAAAGGCAGGGGCCCCGCCACCCTCCGGCCACCCTTCCGCCACAAGGCCTGGGCCCCCCACCCCCCCCCCCACAAGGCCCGGGTGCGCCACCCTCCCGCCACCCAACAGCGTAGGGCCCCACAAACCCCTCCGACCCCCTCACCCGGCAGGGCCTGCTGTGACCACTTCGACCGTCGCGCTGTCGGGCGGATGCTGTTCCGCGGACTTCCGGCCTCGTGGTGGGGCGGGGCAGGAAAGTGCAGGGGAGGGGAAGCACGTGGTGGTCGCCTCACCACCAGGGGCTCCTCCGCGAGGGCTGCTTCCTGCCTCAGCACTCAGGGGAAGGCCAGGAAGTCCTCCGCATCCCGTCCCCTCCATCGCCCCCTGCAGGACAAGAGGGGATTGGCACCCTAGAGCAAGAGGAACCCTCCCTGGCCCCGCCCCCACACCGCAAAACAACCACACGAAAACAAAGCCACCAGATAGGGGAGGGAAGGGGCCCGCGGCTCCTAACTCTTGCCCCCAGCTGCTTGCCCGCAAAGCGGACCAGGCTGTGCCTTCAGCGATGCTCACCCAGCTTGGCCTGGAGCCAGCCCCTGCCACGCGCGTCAGGGTAGCGGTGAAACTGCGCTGGGAGAGCTCACGAGTAGGCTGATGGAGGAGGAGCGTGGGCGTGGTGCCGAGGCGTGCGGGACGGTGGGGGGTCCACCTCGGGCTTCTCACCGAGCTAAGGGAGGCTGAGGGCTCTGCAGGACATTTCTGCACCCCATGGGACACTGCCATGGCTTCTGAGAGGACCCGCCTCAGCTGCCATGCTCCAGGGACGTGCTGGCACCACGGGGGCACAGTGGCCCGCTGGGCACGAACCCACGTGGCACTGGTGGCACAGCCAGCCTCAGGGAGTGGTCTTCCCAGGGGCCAGGAGGGAGTGAGGAGAGGGCGGGGCAGGCAGGTGCCAGGCAGGGGGCCCTCAGCAGTCCTGGAGAAGGCGGTGGGGGAAGGGTTTAAGGGAAAGAGAATGTTTTCAGCGTCTACTGGACGTGCAGCTGGAGATGTCTGAAAGGCAGTCCGAGACGGGCGGGCAGCAGAGAGGCTGGGGCAGGATGGACAGGGGCGAGAGTCAGCGGCACAGAGAGGGTCATTGCATCCGGGAGTGCAGCAGCAAAGGGGCAAGAGAAGAGGGCCCAGGACAGAGCACCTGACCTTGGGCGGCACTGACCTGCAGAGAGAAACCTGAGAGTAAACAGCTGTGACTCCAGATTGTGGGTGAGAACATGGAGGCATTACTCTCTACCTGGGTAGGAGTAGTTGGAGCCAGAAATCGTTGGGTGGGTCTTCTGGGATTTCTTCAGGAGAGACAGGCGTGGAAGACACATAGGGAAAGCTGGATCCTGAGTAGGTCCCTGCTTTCCTGAGGGCCTCCCTAGAGAGTGGAGAGAGAGCATTCCTTTGATGAGAACGCATGGACACTCTTTGTCTGACCTGGGATCTGCCTGAATTCCCATTTAAAGAGCTTGTTAAGGGGGGGCGGAGCCAAGATGGGGGAGTAGAAGGATGCACGTTTATGAGCTCCGAAACCAAAGCCCACAGAATTAATGTAAAAAGAGACCCCCAAAACTTCTGTGTCAATACAAGGTGTGCAGAAACGGAGTGGAAGAGATTTCCATTCCAGGGAGCGCTGCAGACCCGTCCCCAGGGTCCGTCGCACCCTGGATTGCGGACCCCATCCCCAGCGCTGTCCTGGCTGCGGCCCCAGAGAAGCTGATGCCAGCAGGCTTCAGAAACGGAAGCTCCGGCAACCTGGAAAGTCCCTCCACCCACAGAAGCTACAGGTCAGTGAGAGAGAAGGCTGGGCTGGAGGAGGGGAGTGGAGTGTCTCCGTGACTCGGGCCCCCTCGCGAGGAAGTGGCTGTGGCAGCGACGGCGGTAGGAAGCAGCGGAGGCAGAGGGTTGGCGGTGGCTGAGGTGGCAGCAGCGGCGGCAGCCCGGGACTCCCCCAGCAGCAGTCAGGATGTTCATTATGTAAGGTATCTGCATGAACGGCCTGAGCCGGCTGAGCCTGGAAGACGGCCCTGCCCCGACCCCGCTCTATTACTGAAGGCTTCTGCATAAAGCCCCTGAGGGAACTGAGCCTGGGAGGTGGGCCCCCCACTCCGCCCCCACCCTTTCCATTCCTGAAAGTCTCTGCATAAAGCCCCTGAGGGAACTGAGCCTGGGAGGCGGCCCTGCCTCCACCCCAGCGCCAGAACTAAAGCTTGCCGCGGAAAGCCCATTTAAATCTTAGAGGCCAAGCACTAGCTGTGCGGATCCAGGCGGGGGTGGAAAGGAATCTCAGAAGTCAAGCAACTGGCTGGGAAAATGCCTAGAAAAGGGAAGGTAAATAAGACTATAGAGAGTTTTTTCCAACAAATGCAAATGATCCCGACCTTCGGATCTCATGACGAGGACGTATCCTTGCCATCAGGGAAAGACGTGGAGGGCGGGGCCTCAGTACCCCAGACACCCCAGGGGGGTGGCGGGTGGGTTCAGGCCTTGGAAGAGCTCAAAAAGGATTTTGAAAAGCAAGTTAGACAGGGGGAGGAAAAACTGGGAAGAGAAATGACAGAGATGCAAGAAAAGTATGAAAAACGGGTAAATACCTTGGTAAAGGAGACCCAAAAAAATGCTGAGGAAATTAACACCTTGAAAAATAGGCTCACTCAATTGGCAAAGGAGGTTCAAAAAGCCAATGAGAAGAATGCTTTCAAAAGCAGAATGAGCCAAATGGAAAAAGAGGTTCAAAAGCTCACTGAATTTAAGAGTTCTCTCAAAATTAGAATGGAACAGATGGAGTTACTTATTACTAAATTATTTATTTTTTTAGTAATTCATTTGGGATGGCCGTGAGTAAAGAGATTAGTTAGGGAAAATTGTCACTTTTTAATAGATTGGATTTACCTACCCACGAAAAATAAATATTACACCAATTATTTAGATTTGACTTTATTTATATAAAAAGTGTTTATATTGATATTCATATGGTTCACGCATCTGTATTAGCAAGAGTATTCTCTGAGATTTTGCATTGTCTAGACTGAGGTGGGACATCCAGACTCCAAGTCCTGAGAGGCATCTCCACCCAGAATGAGATAATATTGTGGAGGGGTTATTCCAGTGACTGGCACATAACAGGCCTACATGAAAAGATTAGTCCCTTCTCTCACACTCCCCAGGGGGTCTCAGTTCTGACACAGATTTTCATATTCTCCCTAGCACTGCGATCCCAAAGGAATCTCCAGTCAGACTGACCTTGGCCATCTTCCTTCGGTGGTGTGCACTCAGAGCCTCTCCAAATCTGAGGTCCTCCAGCCTCACCTTCGTCCCTGACTGTCTCAGAGAGACACCAATATTTGATCAGCGACCTGTGCATATCTTTCTTTGCCTCCTATTTTCTGCTGGACAGTATGTAATAATCCTTTCTTCCAGCCTGACCTTGACCACTCTCACCAGGCCTGAGCTCAGTTGAGGCAAGTCCTCCAAAACATTGAGCTTGCCCTTGCACATTCCTTCCAGATCTGAGACCGCAAGGGGTACCTCCTATGAGAGGCTGAGGTGGGTCATCCTTTCCAGACTCCAACTCCTGAGAGGCATCTCCACCCAGAATGAGACAATAGTTATGAAGACCATTGTTCTGTCACTTGGAAAACGGTTGGCCCGTAATATCTGATTACTCCCTTCCCCAAACTGACCCAGGGTGTCCGATTTCAGATACGGACCTTGCTCATTCTCCCTAGGACTCAGTTCCCAAAGGAGTCACACTGCCCTTGGGCATCCATTCTCAGAGGTGTGATCCCACAGCCTCTCCAAGTCTGAGGTCCTCCAGCCTCACCTTCTCCCCTGACTATCCCATAGAGACATCAACATTTGATGAGCCACCTGTGAGTATTTTTCTTTCTTTACTTCCTATTCCATGCTAGACCAGTATCTCAAAAGTTTTTCCTCTCAGACTGAACTTGACTTGAGCTCCACAGAGGCACCTCCTCTACAAAAGTTTTGCCCTTGCCAATTCTCCAGAGATCTGAGCCCCCAGGAGGAATCAGCTCCCAGAGACTGAGGTAGGTAATCCAGACTCCAAGTCCTCAGAGGCATCTCCACCCAGAATGAGATAATATTGTGAAGGGTTGAGTCCAGTGCCTGGCACATGGTAGGCCTATATTAAATGATCATTCCCTTCTCCAAAACTGCCCAGGGTATCTCATTTCAGATCCTGACCTTTTTTATTCTCTCTAATGCCACGTTCCTAAAGGAGTGCCCAGTCAGACTGACCTTGGCCATCCTCCCTCAGAGGTGTGCACCCTGAGCCTCTCTAAGTCTGAGGTCCTCCATCCTCTTCTATCTCACAGAGACACCAACGTTTGATCAGCCACCTGTGAGTATCTTTCTTTCTTTGTCCCCTATACCCCCCTATACCAGTGTCTCAAAAGGTTTTCCTCCAAGGGTGTACTTCATTTGAGCTCCTTAGCGGCAGCCTCTGGAAGAAAGTTTTGCCCTTGCCAATTCTCCCTAGATCTGATCCCCCATGAGGTACCAGCTCCGAGAGACTCAGGTGGGTCAATCCTTCCACTCTCCCACTCCTGAGAGTCATCCACACCCAGAATGAGATAATATTGTAAAGGGTTTATTCCAGTGACGGGCACATAACAGGCCTACATTAAAAGACTAGTCTCTTCTCCCACACTCCCCAGGGGGTCTGAGTTGTGATACAGATTTTCATATTCTCCCTAGCACTGCGATCCCAAAGGAATCTCCAGTCAGACTGACCTTGGCCATCTTCCTTCAGAGGTGTGCACGCAGAACCGTTCCAAATCTGACGTCCTCCAACCTCACCTTCTTCCCTGACTGTCTCATAGAGAACCCACATTTGATCAGCGACCTTTGCATATCTTTCTTTGCCTCCTATTTTCTGCTGGACACTATGTAATAATCCTTTCTTCCAGCCTGACCTTGACCACTCTCACCAGGCCTGAGCTCAGGTGAGGCAAGTCCTCCAAGACATTGAGCTTGCCCTTGCACATTCCTTCCAGATGTGAGACCTGAAGGGGTATCTCCTATGAGAGCCTGAGATGGGTCATCCTTTCCAGACTCCAACTCCTGAGAGGCATCTCCACCCAGAATGAGACAATAGTTATGAAGACCATTGTTCTGTCACTTGGCACAGAGTTGGCCCTTAATATCTGATTACTCCCTTCCCAAAACTGACCCAGGGTGTCCGATTTCAGATACGGACCTTGCTCATTCTCCCTAGGACTCAGTTCCCAAAGGAGTCACACTGTCCTTGGGCATCCATTCTCAGAGGTGTGATCCCAGAGCCTCTCCAAGTGTGAGGTCCTCCAGCCTCACCTTCTCCCCTGACTATCCCATAGAGACATCAACATTTGATGAGCCACCTGTGAGTATCTTTCTTTCTTTGTCCCCTATACCCCCCTATACCAGTGTCTCAAAAGGTTTTCCTCCAAGGGTGTACTTCATTTGAGCTCCTTAGCGGCAGCTCCTGGAAGAAAGTTTTGCCCTTGCCAATTCTCCCTAGATCTGATCCCCCATGAGGTACCAGCTCGGAGAGACTCAGGTGGGTCAATCCTTCCACACTCCCACTCCTGAGAGTCATCCACACCCAGAATGAGATAATATTGTGAAGGGTTTATTCCAGTGAGGGGCACATAACAGGCCTACAATAAAAGATTAGTCCCTTCGCCCACACTCTCCAGGGGGTCTGAGTTCTGATACAGATTTTCATATTCTCCCTAGCACTGCGATCCCAAAGGAATCTCCAGTCAGACTGACCTTGGCCATCTTCCTTCAGAGGTGTGCACGCAGAGCCTCTCCTAATCTGACGTCCTCCAACCTCACCTTCTTCCCTGACTGTCTCACAGAGAACCCACATTTGATCAGCGACGTGTGCATATCTTTCTTTGCCTCCTATTTTCTACTGGGCAGTATGTAATAATCCTTTCTTCCAGCCAGACCTTGACCACTCTCACCAGGCCTGAGCTCAGGTGAGGCAAGTCCTCCAAGACATTGAGCTTGCCCTTGCACATTCCTTCCAGATCTGAGACCTGAAGGGGTATCTCCTATGAGAGGCTGAGGTGGGTCATCCTTTCCAGACTCCAACTCCTGAGAGGCATCTCCAACCAGAATGAGACAATAGTTATGAAGACCATTGTTCTGTCACTTGGAAAACGGTTGGCCCGTAATATTTGATTACTCCATTCCCCAAACTGACCCAGGGTGTCCGATTTCAGATACGGACCTTGCTGATTCTCCCTAGGACTCAGTTCCCAAAGGAGTCAGACTGCCCTTGGGCATCCATTCTCAGAGGTGTGTTCCCAGAGCCTCTCCAAGTCTGAGGTTCTCCAGCCTCACCTTCTCCCCCGACTATCTCATAGAGACACCAACATTTGATCAGCCACCTGTGAGTATCTTTCTTTCTTTGTTCCGTATACCCCCCTAGACCAATGTCTCAAAAGCTTTTCCTCCCAGGCTGAACTTCATTTGAGCTCCTTAGCGGGTGCTCCTGGACGAAAGGTTTGCCATTGCCAATTCTCCCCAGATCTGATTCCCTATGAGGTACCAGCTCCTAGAGACTCACGTGGGTCATTCCTTTCAGACTCTTACTCCTGAGAGACATCTCCAACCAGAATGAGATAATATTGCAAAGGGTTTATTCCAGTGGCGCGCACATAACAGGCCTACATTAAAAGATAAGTCCCTTCGCCCACACTCTCCAGGGGGTCTGAGTTCTAATACAGATTTTCATATTCTCCCTAGTACTGCGATCCCAAAGGAATCTCAAGTCAGACTGACCTTGGCCATCTTCTTTCAGAGGTGTGCACGTAGAGCCTCTCCAAATCTGAGGTCCTCCAACCTCACCTTCTTCCCTGACTGTCTCATAGAGAACCCACATTTGATCAGCGACGTGTGCATATCTTTTTGTGCTTCCTATTTTCTGCTGGACACTGTGTAATAATCCTTTCTTCCAGCCTGACTTTGACCACTCTCACCAGGCCTGAGCTCAGTTGAGGCAAGTCCTCCAAGACATTGAGCTTGCCCTTGCACATTCCTTCCAGATCTGAGACCTGAAGGGGTATCTCCTATGAGAGGCTGAGGTGGGTCATGCTTTCCAGACTGCAACTCCAGAGAGGCATCTCCACCCAGAATGAGACAATAGTTATGAAGACCATTGCGCTGTCACTTGGAAAACAGTTGGCCCGTAATATCTGATTACTCCCTTCCCCAAACTGACCCAGGGTGTCCGATTTCAGATACGGACCTTGCTCATTCTCCCTAGGACTCAGTTCCCAAAGGAGTCAGACTGCCCTTGGGCATCCATTCTCAGAGGTGTGATCCCAGAGCCTCTCCAAGTCTGAGGTGCTCCAGCCTCACCTTCTCCCCTGACTATCCCATAGAGACATCAACATTTGATGAGCCACCTGTGAGTATTTTTCTTTCTTTACTTCCTATTCCATGCTAGACCAGTATCTCAAACGTTTTTCCTCTCAGACTGAACTTGACTTGAGCTCCATAGGGGCACCTGATCTGGAAAAGTTTTGCCCTTGCCAGTTCTCCAGAGGGTATCTCATTTCAGATCCTGATCTTTTTTATTCTCTCTAATGCCATCTGAGCCCCCATGAGGAATCAGCTCCCACAGACTGAGGTGGGTCATCCATACTCCAACTCCTGAGAGGCATCTCCACCCAGAATGAGATAATATTGTGAATGGTTTAGTCCAGGGCCTGGCACATAGTAGGCCTATAATAAATGATCATTCCCTTCAACCAAACTGCCCAGGGCATCTCATTTCAGATCCTGACCTTTTTTATTCTCTCTAAGGCCACGTTCCTAAAGGAGTGCCCAGTCAGACTGACCTTGGCCATCCTCCCTCAGAGGTGTGCACCCTGAGCCTCTCTAAGTCTGAGGTCCTCCATCCTCTTCTATCTCACAGAGACACCAACGTTTGATCAGCCACCTGTCAGTATCTTTCTTTCTTTGTTCCGTATACACACCTAGATCAGTGTCTCAAAATCTTTTCCTCCGAGACTGAACTTCATTTGAGCTGCATAGTAGGCAGCTCCTGGAAGAAAGTTTTGCCCTTGCCATTCTACCCCGATCTGATCCCCCATGAGGTATCAGCTCAAAGAGACTGAGGTGGGTCATCCAGACTCCAACTCCTGAGAGGCATCTCCTCCCAGAATGAGATAATATTGTGAATGGTTTAGTCCAGTGCCTGGCACATGGTAGGCCTATATTAAATGATCATTCCCTTCTCCAAAACTGCCCAGGGTATCTCATTTCAGATCCTGACCTTTTTTATTCTCACTAAAGCCACGTTCCTAAAGGAGTGCCCAGTCCGACTGACCTTGGCCATCCTCCCTCAGAGGTGTGCACCCTGAGCCTCTCTAAGTCTGAGGTCCTCCATCCTCTTCTATCTCACAGAGACACCAACGTTTGATCAGCCACCTGTGAGTATCTTTCTTTCTTTGTCCCCTATACCCCCCTATACCAGTGTCTCAAAAGGTTTTCCTCCAAGGGTGTACTTCATTTGAGCTCCTTAGCGGCAGCCTCTGGAAGAAAGTTTTGCCCTTGCCAATTCTCCCTAGATCTGATCCCCCATGAGGTACCAGCTCCGAGAGACTCAGGTGGGCCAATCCTTCCACACTCCCACTCCTGAGAGTCATCCACACCCAGAATGAGATAATATTGTGAAGGGTTTATTCCAGTGAGGGGCACATAACAGGCCTACAATAAAAGATTAGTCCCTTCTCCCACACTCTCCAGGGGGTCTGTGTTCTGATACAGATTTTCATATTCTCCCTAGCACTGCGATCCCAAAGGAACCTCCAGTCAGACTGACCTTGGCCATCTTCCTTCAGAGGTGTGCACGCAGAGCCTCTCCAAATCTGAGGTCCTCCAGCCTCACCTTCTTTCGTGACTATCTGAGAGAGACACCAACATTTGATCAGCCACCTGTGAGTATCTTTCATTCTTTCCATCCGCTTCCCTGCTAGACCAGTATCTCAAAACTTTTCATCCCAGACTGACCTTGACTTGAGCCCCTTAGAGGCAGCTCCTGGAAGAAAGTTTTGCCCTTGCCAATTCTCCCTAGATCTGATCCCCCATGAGGAATCAGCTCCAATAGACTGCGGGGGGTCATCCAGACTCCAACTCCTGAGAGGCATCTCCTCCCAGAATGAGATAATATTGTGAAGGGTTTATTCCAGTGAGGGGCACATAACAGGCCTACAATAAAAGATTAGTCACTTCGCCCACACTCTCCAGGGGGTCTGAGTTCTGATACAGATTTTCATATTCTCCCTAGCACTGCGATCCCAAAGGAATCTCCAGTCAGATTGATCTTGGCCATCTTCCTTGGGGGTGTGCACGCAGAGCCTCTCCTAATCTGACATCCTCCAACCTCACCTTCTTCCCTGACTGTCTCACAGAGAACCCACATTTGATCAGCGACCTGTTCATACCTTTCTTTGCCTCCTATTTTCTGCTGGGCAGTATGTAATAATCCTTTCTTCCAGCCTGACCTTGACCACTCTCACCAGGCCTGAGCTCAGGTGAGGCAAGTCCTCCAAGACATTGAGCTTGCCCTTGCACATTCCTTCCAGATCTGAGACCGCAAGGGGTACCTCCTATGAGAGGCTGAGGTGGGTCATCCTTTCCAGACTCCAACTCCTGAGAGGCATCTCCACCCAGAATGAGACAATAGTTATGAAGACCATTGTTCTGTCACTTGGAAAACGGTTGGCCCGTAATATCTGATTACTCCCTTCCCCAAACTGACCCAGGGTGTCCGATTTCAGATACGGACCTTGCTGATTCTCCCTAGGACTCAGTTCCCAAAGGAGTCACACTGCCCTTGGGCATCCATTCTCAGAGGTGTGATCCCAGAGTCTCTCCAAGTCTGAGGTCCTCCAGCCTCACCTTCTCCCCTGACTATCCCATAGAGACATCAAAATTTGATGAGCCACCTGTGAGTATTTTTCTTTCTTTACTTCCTATTCCATGCTAGACCAGTATCTCAAAAGTTTTTCCTCTCAGACTGAACTTGACTTGAGCTCCACAGAGGCACCTCCTCTACAAAAGTTTTGCCCTTGCCAATTCTCCAGAGATCTGAGCCCCCAGGAGGAATCAGCTCCCAGAGACTGAGGGAGGTAATCCAGACTCCAAGTCCTCAGAGGCATCTCCACCCAGAATGAGATAATATTGTGAAGGGTTGAGTCCAGTGCCTGGCACATGTTAGGCCTATATTAAATGATCATTCCCGTCTCCAAAACTGCCCAGGGTATCACATTTCAGATCCTGACCGTTTTTATTCTCTCTAAGGCCAAGTTCCAAAGCAGTGTCCCGTCAGACTTATCTTGGCCATCTTCCTTCGGGGGTGTGCACCCAGAGCCTCTCCACGTCTGAGGTCCTCCATCCTCTTATGTCTCACAGAGACACCAACATTTTGTCAGCCACCTGTGAGTATCGTTCTTTCTTTGTTCCCTCTACCCCCCTAGACCAGTGTCTCAAAAGCTTTTCCTCGCAGGCTGAACTTCATTTGAGCTCCTTAGCGGCAGCTCCTGGAAGAAAGATTTGCCCTTGCCAATTCTCCCAAGATCTGATCCCCCATGAGGTATCTGCTCCAGAGACTGAGGTGGGTCATCCAGACTCCAACTCCTGAGAGGCATCTCTTCCCAGAATGAGGTAATATTGTGAAGGGTTGAGTCCAGTGCCTGGCACATAGTAGGCCTATATTAAATGATCATACCCTTCTCCAAAACTGCACAGGGTATCTCATTTCAGGTCCTGAATTTTATATTTTCTCTAATGCCAATTTCCCAAAGGAGTGCCCAGTCAGACTGACCTTGGCCATCCTGCCTCAGAGGTGTGCACCCTGAGCCTCTCCAAATCTGAGGTCATCCATCCTCTTCTATCTCACAGAGACACCAACGTTTCATCAGCCACCTGTGAGTATCTCTCTTTCTTTGTTCCCTATACCCCACTAGACCAATGTCTCAAAAACTTTTCCTCCCAGGCTGAACTTCATTTGAGCTCCTTAGCGGCAGCTCCTGTAAGAAAGTTTTGCCCTTGCCAATTCTCCCAAGTTCTGATCCCCCATGAGGTATCTGCTCCCAGAGACTGAGGTGGGTCATCCAGACTCCAACTCCGGAGAGACATCTCCACCCAGAATGAGATAATATTGTAAAGGGTTTATAACAGTGACGGGCACATAACAGGCCTACATTAAAAGACTGATCTCTTCTCCCACCCTCTCCAGGGGGTCTGAGTTCTGATACAGATTTTCATATTCTCCCTAGCACTGCGATCCCAAAGGAATCTCCAGTCAGACTGACCTTGGCCATCTTCCTTCAGAGGTGTGCACGCAGAGCCTCTCCAAATGTGACGTCCTCCAACATCACCTTCCTCCCTGACTGTCTCATAGAGAACCCACATTTGATCAGCGACCTGTGCATATCTTTCTTTCCCTCCTATTTTATGCTGGACTCTATGTAATAATAATTTCTTCCAGCCTGACCTTGACCACTCTCACCAGGAGTGAGCTCAGTTGAGGCACGTCGTCCAAGACATTGAGCTTGCCCTTACACATTCCTTACAGATCTGAGACCTGAAGGGGTATCTGCTATGAGAGGCGGAGGTGGATCATCCTTTCCAGACTCCAACTCCTGAGAGGCATTTCCATCCAGAATGAGACAATAGATATGAAGACCATTGTTCTGTCACTTGGAAAACAGTTGGCCCGTAATAGCTGATTACTCCCTTCCCCAAACTGACCTAGGGTGTCCGATTTCTGATACTGACCTTGCTGATTCTCCCTAGGACTCTGTTCCCAGAGGAGTCAGACTGCCCTTGGGCATCCATTCTCAGAGGTGTGTTCCCAGAGTCTCACCAAGTCCGAGGTGCTCCAGCCTCACCTTCTCCCCCGACTATCTCGTAGAGACACCAACATTTGATCAGCCACCTGTGAGTATTTTTCTTTCTTTACTTCCTATTCCCTGCTAGACCAGTATCTCAAAAGTTTTTCCTCTCAGACTGAACTTGACTTGTGCTCCATAGAGGCACCTACTCTACAAAAGTTTTGCCCTTGCCAGTTCTCCAGAAATCTGAGCCCCCATGAGGAATCAGCTCCCAGTGACTGAGGTGGGTCATCCAGACTCCAACTCCTGAGAGGCCTCTCCTCCTAGAATGAGGTAATATTGTGAATGGTTGAGTCCAGTGCCTGGCACCCAGTAGGCCTATATTAAATGATCATTTCCTTCCCCAAAACTGCCCAGGGTGTCACCTTTCAGATCCTGACCGTTTTTATTCTCTCTAAGGCCAAGTTCCAAAGCAGTGTCCAGTCAGACTGATCTTGGCCATCTTCGTTGGGGGTGTGCACCCAGAGCCTGTCCACGTCTGAGGTCCTCCATCCTCTTCTATCTCACAGAGACACCAACGTTTGATCAGCCACCTGTGAGTATCTTTCTTTCTTTGTTCCCTATGTGCCCCTAGACCAGTGTCTCAAAATCTTTATCTCCGAGACTGAACTTCATTTGAGCTTCTTAGTGGCAGCTCCTGGAAGCAAGTTTTGCCCTTGCCAATTCTACCCAGATCTGATCCCCCATGAGGTATCAGCTCCCTGAGACTGAGGTGGGTCATCCAGACTCCAACTCCTGAGAGGCATCTCTTCACAGAATGAGGTAATATTGTGAAGGGTTGAGTCCAGTGCCTGGCACATAGTAGGCCTATGTTAAATGATCATTCCCTTCTCCAAAACTGCCCAGGGTATCTCATTTCTGATCCTGAATTTTATATTCTCTCTAATGCCAATTTCCCAAAGGAGTGCCCAGTCAGACTGACCTTGGCCATCCTCCCTCAGAGGTGTGCACCCTGAGCCTCTCCAAGTCTGAAGTCCTCCATCCTCTTCTATCTCACAGAGACACCAACTTTTGATCAGCCAACTGTGAGTATCTTTCTTTCTTTGTTCCCTCTACCCCCCTAGACCAGTGTCTCAAAAGCTTTTCCTCCCAGGCTGAACTTCATATGAGGTCCTTAGCGGCAGCTCCTGTAAAAAGATTTCCCCTTGTCAATTCTCCCAAGATCTGATCACCCATGAGGTATCAACTCCCAGAGACTGAGGTGTGTCATCCAGACTCCAACTCCTGAGAGACATCTCCACCCAGAATGAGATAATATTGTGAAGGGTTTATTCCAGTGACGGGCACATAACAGGCCTACATTAAAAGACTGATCTCTTCTCCCACCCTCTCCAGGGGGTCTGAGTTCTGATACAGATTTTCATATTCTCCCTAGCACTGCGAGCCCAAAGGAATCTCCAGTCAGCCTGACCTTGACCATCTTCCTTCAGAGGTTTGCACGCAGAGCCTCTCCAAATGTGACGTCCTCCAACCTCACCTTCTTCCCTGACTGTCTCATAGAGAACCCACATTTGATCAGCGACCTGTGCATATCTTTCTTTCCCTCCTATTTTCTGCTAGACACTATGTAATAATCCTTTCTTCGAGCCTGACCTTGACCACTCTCACCAGGAGTGAGCTCAGTTGAGGCACGTCCTCCAAGACATTGAACTTGCCCTTGCACATTCCTTACAGATCTGAGACCTGAAGGGGTATCTGCTATGAGAGCCTGAGGTGGGTCATCCTTTCCAGACTCCAACTCCTGAGAGGCATCTCCACCCAGAATGAGATAATATTGTGAAGGATTTAGTCCAGTGCCTGGCACATAGTAGGCCTATATTAAATGATCATTCCTTTCTCGAAAACTGCCCAGGGGATCTCATTTCAGATCCTGACTTTTTGATTCTCTCAAAGGCCAAGTTCCCAAAGTAGTGTCCAGTCAGACTGATCTTGGCCATCATCCCTCTGAGGTGTGCACCCATAGCCTCTCCAAATCTGAGGTGCTCCAGCCTCACCTTCTCCCCTGACTATCTCATAGAGACATCAACATTTGATCAGCCACCTGTGAGCATCTTTCATTCTTTACTTCCTATTCCCTGCTAGACCAGTATCTCAAAACTTTTCCTCTCAGACTGAACTTGACTTGAGTTCCATAGAGGCAGCTCCTCTACAAAAGTTTTGCCCTTGCCCACTCTCCAGAGATCTGAGCCCCATGAGGTATCAGCTCCCAGAGACTGAGGTGGGTCATCCTGACTCCACCTCCTGAGAGGCATCTCCTCCCAGAAGGAGATAATATTGTGAAGGGTTGAGTCCAGTGCCTGGCACATAATAGGCCTATATTAAATGATCATTCCCTTCCCCCATACTGCCCAGGGGATCTCAATACAGGTCCTGCCCTTTTTTATTCTCTCTAATGCCAAGTTCCCAAAGGAGTGACCAGTCAGACTGACCTTGGCCATCCTCCCTCAGAGGTGTGCACCCTGAGCCTCTCCAAATCTGAGGTCCTCCATCCTCTTCTATCTCACAGAGACACCAACATTTGATCAGCCACCTGTGAGTATCTTTCTTTCTTTGTTCCCTCTACCCACAGAGACCAGTGTCTCAAAAGCTTTTCCTTCCAGGCTGGACTTCCTTTGAGCTCCTTAGGGGCACCTCCTTGAAGAAAGTTTTACCCTTGCCAATTCTCCCCAGATCTGATCCCCCATGAGGTACCAGCTCCGAGAGACTCAGGTGGGTCATTCCTTCCACACTCCCACTCCTGACAGACATCTCCACCGAGAATGAGATAATATTGCAAAGGGTTTGTTCCAGTGCCGGGCACATAACAGGCCTACATTAAAAGATAAGTCCCTTCGCCCACACTCTCCAGGGGTCTGAGTTCTGATACAGATTTTCATATTCTCCCTAGCACTGCGATCCCAAAGGTATCTCAAGTCAGACTGACCTTGGCCATCTTCCTTCAGAGGTGTCCACGCACAGCCTCTCCAAATCTGACGTCCTCCAACCTCACCTTCTTCCCTGACTGTCTCATAGAGAACCCACATTTGATCAGCGACCTGTGCATATCATTTTTTGCCTCCTATTTTCTGCTGGACATTATGTAATAATCCTTTCTTCCAGCCTGACCTTGACCACTCTCACCAGGCCTGAGCTCAGTTGAGGCAAGTCCTCCAAGACATTGAGCTTGCCCTTGCACAATCCTTCCATATCTGAGACCCGAAGAGGTATCTCCTATGAGATGCTGAGGTGGGTCATCCGTTCCAGACTCCAACTCCTAAGAGGCATCTCCACCCAGAATGAGACAATAGTTATGAAGACCATTGTTCTGTCACTTGGAACACAGTTGGCCCGTAATATCTGATTACTCCCTTCCCCAAAGTGACCCAGAATGTCCGATTTCAGATACTCACCTTGCTGATTCTCCCTAGGACTCAGTTCCCAAAGGAGTCAGACTGCCCTTGGGCATCCATTCTCAGAGGTGTGATCCCAGAGCCTCTCCAAGTCTGAGGTCCTCCAGCCTCACCTTCTCCCCTGACTATTCCATAGAGACATCAACATTTGATGAGCCACCTGTGAGTATTTTTCTTTCCTTGTTCCCTCTACCCCCCTAGACCAGTGTCTCAAAACCTTTTCCTCGCAGGCTGAACTTCATTTGAGCTCCTTAGCGGCAGCTCCTGTAAGAAAGTTTTGCCCTTGCCAATTCTCCTGAGATCTGAGCCCCAATGCGGAGTCAGCTCCCAGAAACTGAGGTGGGTCACCCATACTCCAACTCCTGAGAGGCATCTCCACCCAGAATGAGATAATATCGTGAAGGGTTTATTCCAGTGACTGGCACATAAGAGGCCTACATTGAAAGATTACGTCCTTCCCCCACACTCTCCAGGGGGTCTGAGTTCTGATACAGATTTTCATATTCTCCCTAGCACTGTGATCCCAAAGGAATCTCCAGTCACACTGACCTTGGCCATCTTCCTTCCCGAGATGTGCCCCCAGAGCCTCTCCAAATCTGAGGTACTCCAGCCTCACCTTCTCTCCTGACTATCTGAGAGAGACACCAACATTTGATCAGCCACCTGTGAGTATCTTTCATTTTTTACTTCCTATTCCCTGCTAAAGAAGTATCTCAAAACTTTTCCTCTCAGACTGAACTTGACTTGAGTTCTATAGAGGCAGCTCCTCTACAAAAGTTTTGCCCTTGCCCACTCTCCAGAGATCTGAGCCTATGAGGTATCAGCTCACAGAGACTGAGGTGGGTCATCGAGACTCCAACTCCTGAGAGGCATCTCCTCCCAGAATGAGATAACATTGTGAAGGGCTGAGTCCAGGGCCTGGCACATAGTAGGCCTATATTAAATGATCATTCCCTTCCCCAAAACTGCCCAGGGGATCTCATTTCAGATTCTGACCTTTTTTATTCTTTCTAAGGCCAAGTTCCCAAAGGAGTGCCCAGTCAGACTGACCTTGGCAATCCTCCCTCATAGGTGTGCACCCTGAGCCTCTCCAAGTCTGAGGTCCTCCATCCTCTTCTATCTCACAGAGACACCAACGTTTGATCAGCCACCTGTCAGTATCTTTCTTTCCTTGATCCCTATACACACCTAGATCAGTGTCTCAAAATCTTTTCCTCCGACATTGAATTTCATTTGAGCTCCTTAGTAGGCAGCTCCTGGAAGAAAGTTTTGCCCTTGCCATTCTACCCAGATCTGAGCCCCCATGAGCTATCAGCTCCCAGAGACGGAGATGGGTCATCCAGACTCCAACTCCTGAGAGGCATCTCCTCCCAGAATGAGATAACATTGTGAAGGGCTGAGTCCAGGGCCTGGCACATAGTAGGCCTATATTAAATGATCATTCCCTTCCCCAAAACGGCCCAGGGTATCACATTTCAGATCCTGACCCTTTTTATTCTCTCTAAGGCCAAGTTCCAAAGCAGTGTCCAGTCAGACTGATCTTGGCCATCTTCCTTGGGGGTGTGCACCCAGAGCCTCTCCTTGTCTGAGGTCCTCCATCCTCTTCTGTCTCACAGAGACACCAACATTTGATCAGCCACCTGGGAGTATCTTTCTTTCTTTGTTCCCTATACCCCCCTAGACCAGTGTCTCAAAAGCTTTTCCTCCCAGGCTGTACTTCATTTGAGCTCCTTAGCGGCTGCTCCTGGAAGAAAGTTTTGCCCTTGCCAATTCTCCCTAGATCTGATCCCCCATGAGGTACCAGCTCCGAGAGACTCAAGTGGGTCATTCCTTCCACACTCCCACTCCTGAGAGTCATCTCCACCCAGAATGAGATAAAATTGTAAAGGGGTAATTTCAGTGACGGGCACATAACAGGCCTACATTAAAAGACTAGTCTCTTCTCCCACACTCTCCAGGGGGTCTGAGTTCTGATACAGATTTTCATATTCTCCCTAGCACTGTGATCCCAAAGGAATCTCCAGTCAGACTGACCTTGACCATCTTCCTTCAGAGGTTTGCACGCAGAGCCTCTCCAAATGTGACGTCCTCCAACCTCACCTTCTTCCCTGACTGTCTCATAGAGAACCCACATTTGATCAGCGACCTGTGCATATCTTTCTTTCCCTCCTATTTTCTGCTAGACACTATGTAATAATCCTTTCTTCGAGCCTGACCTTGACCACTCTCACCAGGAGTGAGCTCAGTTGAGGCACGTCCTCCAAGACATTGAACTTGCCCTTGCACATTCCTTACAGATCTGAGACCTGAAGGGGTTTCTGCTATGAGAGCCTGAGGTGGGTCATCCTTTCCAGACTCCAACTCCTGAGAGGCATCTCCACCCAGAATGAGATAATATTGTGAAGGATTTAGTCCAGTGCCTGGCACATAGTAGGCCTATATTAAATGATCATTCCTTTCTCGAAAACTGCCCAGGGGATCTCATTTCAGATCCTGACTTTTTGATTCTCTCAAAGGCCAAGTTCCCAAAGTAGTGTCCAGTCAGACTGATCTTGGCCATCATCCCTCTGAGGTGTGCACCCATAGCCTCTCCAAATCTGAGGTGCTCCAGCCTCACCTTCTCCCCTGACTATCTCATAGAGACATCAACATTTGATCAGCCACCTGTGAGCATCTTTCATTCTTTACTTCCTATTCCCTGCTAGACCAGTATCTCAAAACTTTTCCTCTCAGACTGAACTTGACTTGAGTTCCATAGAGGCAGCTCCTCTACAAAAGTTTTGCCCTTGCCCACTCTCCAGAGATCTGAGCCCCATGAGGTATCAGCTCCCAGAGACTGAGGTGGGTCATCCTGACTCCACCTCCTGAGAGGCATCTCCTCCCAGAAGGAGATAATATTGTGAAGGGTTGAGTCCAGTGCCTGGCACATAATAGGCCTATATTAAATGATCATTCCCTTCCCCCATACTGCCCAGGGGATCTCAATACAGGTCCTGCCCTTTTTTATTCTCTCTAATGCCAAGTTCCCAAAGGAGTGACCAGTCAGACTGACCTTGGCCATCCTCCCTCAGAGGTGTGCACCCTGAGCCTCTCCAAATCTGAGGTCCTCCATCCTCTTCTATCTCACAGAGACACCAACATTTGATCAGCCACCTGTGAGTATCTTTCTTTCTTTGTTCCCTCTACCCACAGAGACCAGTGTCTCAAAAGCTTTTCCTTCCAGGCTGGACTTCCTTTGAGCTCCTTAGGGGCACCTCCTTGAAGAAAGTTTTACCCTTGCCAATTCTCCCCAGATCTGATCCCCCATGAGGTACCAGCTCCGAGAGACTCAGGTGGGTCATTCCTTCCACACTCCCACTCCTGACAGACATCTCCACCGAGAATGAGATAATATTGCAAAGGGTTTGTTCCAGTGCCGGGCACATAACAGGCCTACATTAAAAGATAAGTCCCTTCGCCCACACTCTCCAGGGGTCTGAGTTCTGATACAGATTTTCATATTCTCCCTAGCACTGCGATCCCAAAGGTATCTCAAGTCAGACTGACCTTGGCCATCTTCCTTCAGGGGTGTGCACGCAGAGCCTCTGCAAATGTAACGTCCTCCAACCTCACCTTCTTCCCTGACTGTCTCATAGAGAATCCACATTTGATCAGCGACCTGTGCATATCATTTTTTGCCTCCTATTTTCTGCTGGACATTATGTAATAATCCTTTCTTCCAGCCTGACCTTGACCACTCTCACCAGGCCTGAGCTCAGTTGAGGCAAGTCCTCCAAGACATTGAGCTTGCCCTTGCACAATCCTTCCATATCTGAGACCCGAAGAGGTATCTCCTATGAGATGCTGAGGTGGGTCATCCGTTCCAGACTCCAACTCCTAAGAGGCATCTCCACCCAGAATGAGACAATAGTTATGAAGACCATTGTTCTGTCACTTGGAACACAGTTGGCCCGTAATATCTGATTACTCCCTTCCCCAAAGTGACCCAGAATGTCCGATTTCAGATACTCACCTTGCTGATTCTCCCTAGGACTCAGTTCCCAAAGGAGTCAGACTGCCCTTGGGCATCCATTCTCAGAGGTGTGATCCCAGAGCCTCTCCAAGTCTGAGGTACTCCAGCCTCACCTTCTCCCCTGACTATTCCATAGAGACATCAACATTTGATGAGCCACCTGTGAGTATTTTTCTTTCCTTGTTCCCTCTACCCCCCTAGACCAGTGTCTCAAAAGCTTTTCCTCGCAGGCTGAACTTCATTTGAGCTCCTTAGCGGCAGCTCCTGTAAGAAAGTTTTGCCCTTGCCAATTCTCCTGAGATCTGAGCCCCAATGCGGAGTCAGCTCCCAGAAACTGAGGTGGGTCACCCATACTCCAACTCCTGAGAGGCATCTCCACCCAGAATGAGATAATATCGTGAAGGGTTTATTCCAGTGACTGGCACATAAGAGGCCTACATTGAAAGATTACGTCCTTCCCCCACACTCTCCAGGGGGTCTGAGTTCTGATACAGATTTTCATATTCTCCCTAGCACTGTGATCCCAAAGGAATCTCCAGTCACACTGACCTTGGCCATCTTCCTTCCCGAGATGTGCCCCCAGAGCCTCTCCAAATCTGAGGTACTCCAGCCTCACCTTCTCTCCTGACTATCTGAGAGAGACACCAACATTTGATCAGCCACCTGTGAGTATCTTTCATTTTTTACTTCCTATTCCCTGCTAAAGAAGTATCTCAAAACTTTTCCTCTCAGACTGAACTTGACTTGAGTTCTATAGAGGCAGCTCCTCTACAAAAGTTTTGCCCTTGCCCACTCTCCAGAGATCTGAGCCCTATGAGGTATCAGCTCACAGAGACTGAGGTGGGTCATCAAGACTCCAACTCCTGAGAGGCATCTCCTCCCAGAATGAGATAACATTGTCAAGGGCTGAGTCCAGGGCCTGGCACATAGTAGGCCTATATTAAATGATCATTCCCTTCCCCAAAACTGCCCAGGGGATCTCATTTCAGATTCTGACCTTTTTTATTCTCTCTAAGGCCAAGTTCCCAAAGGAGTGCCCAGTCAGACTGACCTTGGCAATCCTCCCTCATAGGTGTGCACCCTGAGCCTCTCCAAGTCTGAGGTCCTCCATCCTCTTCTATCTCACAGAGACACCAACGTTTGATCAGCCACCTGTCAGTATCTTTCTTTCCTTGATCCCTATACACACCTAGATCAGTGTCTCAAAATCTTTTCCTCCGACATTGAATTTCATTTGAGCTCCTTAGTAGGCAGCTCCTGGAAGAAAGTTTTGCCCTTGCCATTCTACCCAGATCTGAGCCCCCATGAGCTATCAGCTCCCAGAGACGGAGGTGGGTCATCCAGACTCCAACTCCTGAGAGGCATCTCCTCCCAGAATGAGATAACATTGTGAAGAGCTGAGTCCAGGGCCTGGCACATAGTAGGCCTATATTAAATGATCATTCCCTTCCCCAAAACGGCCCAGGGTATCACATTTCAGATCCTGACCCTTTTTATTCTCTCTAAGGCCAAGTTCCAAAGCAGTGTCCAGTCAGACTGATCTTGGCCATCTTCCTTGGGGGTGTGCACTCAGAGCCTCTCCACGTCTGAGGTCCTCCATCCTCTTCTGTCTCACAGAGACACCAACATTTGATCAGCCACCTGGGAGTATCTTTCTTTCTTTGTTCCCTATACCCCCCTAGACCAGTGTCTCAAAAGCTTTTCCTCCCAGGCTGTACTTCATTTGAGCTCCTTAGCGGCTGCTCCTGGAAGAAAGTTTTGCCCTTGCCAATTCTCCCTAGATCTGATCCCCCATGAGGTACCAGCTCCGAGAGACTCAAGTGGGTCATTCCTTCCACACTCCCACTCCTGAGAGTCATCTCCACCCAGAATGAGATAAAATTGTAAAGGGGTAATTTCAGTGACGGGCACATAACAGGCCTACATTAAAAGACTAGTCTCTTCTCCCACACTCTCCAGGGGGTCTGAGTTCTGATACAGATTTTCATATTCTCCCTAGCACTGTGATCCCAAAGGAATCTCCAGTCAGACTGACCTTGGCCATCTTCCTTCAGAGGTGTGCACGCAGAGCCTCTCCAAATCTGACCTCCTCCAACCTCACCTTCTTCCCTGACTGTCTCATAGAGAACCCACATTTGATCAGCGACCTGTGCATATCTTTTTTTGCCTCCTATTTTCTGCTGGACACTATGTAATAATCGTTTCTTCCAGCCTGACCTTGACCACTCTCACCAGGCCTGAGCTCAGTTGAGGCAAGTTCTCCAAGACATTGAACTTGCCCTTGCACATTCCTTCCAGATCTGAGACGTGAAGGGCTATCTCCTATGAGAGCCTGAGGTGGATCATCCTTTCCAGACTCCAACTCCTGAGAGGCATTTCCATCCAGAATGAGACAATAGTTATGAAGAGCATTGCGCTGTCACTTGGAAAACAGTTGGCCCGTAATAACTGATTACTCCCTTCCCCAACCTGACCCAGGGTGTCCGATTTCAGATACTGACCTTGCTGATTCTCCCTAGGACTCAGTTCCCAAAGGAGTCAGACTGC